>OY720161.1:20509813-20858413 GCA_963082805.1 Hemicrepidius hirtus | reverse complement strand
GTATGTAGGTATGTAGGTATGTAGGTATGTAGGTATGTAGGTATGTAGGTATGGAGGTATGCAGGTATGCAGGTATGCAGGTATGCAGGTATGCAGGTATGCAGGTATGCAGGTATGCAGGTATGCAGGTATGCAGGTATGCAGGTATGCAGGTATGCAGGTATGCAGGTATGCAGGTATGCAGGTATGCAGGTATGCAGGTATGCAGGTATGCAGGTATGCATGTATGCATGTATGCATGTATGCATGTATGTATGTATGTATGTATGTATGTATGTATGTATGTATGTATGTATGTATGTATGTATGTATGTATGTATGTATGTATGTATGTATGTATGTATGTATGTATGTATGTATGTATGTATGTATGTATGTATGTATGTATGTATGTATGTATGTATGTATGTATGTATGTATGTATGTATGTATGTATGTATGTATGTATGTATGTATGTATGTATGTATGTATGTATGTATGTATGTATGTATGTATGTATGTATGTATGTATGTATGTATGTATGTATGTATGTATGTATGTATGTATGTATGTATGTATGTATGTATGTATGTATGTATGTATGTATGTATGTATGTATGTATGTATGTATGTATGTATGTATGTATGTATGTATGTATGTATGTATGTATGTATGTATGTATGTATGTATGTATGTATGTATGTATGTATGTATGTATGTATGTATGTATGTATGTATGTATGTATGTATGTATGTATGTATGTATGTATGTATGTATGTATGTATGTATGTATGTATGTATGTATGTATGTATGTATGTATGTATGTATGTATGTATGTATGTATGTATGTATGTATGTATGTATGTATGTATGTATGTATGTATGTATGTATGTATGTATGTATGTATGTATGTATGTATGTATGTATGTATGTATGTATGTATGTATGTATGTATGTATGTATGTATGTATGTATGTATGTATGTATGTATGTATGTATGTATGTATGTATGTATGTATGTATGTATGTATGTATGTATGTATGTATGTATGTATGTATGTATGTATGTATGTATGTATGTATGTATGTATGTATGTATGTATGTATGTATGTATGTATGTATGTATGTATGTATGTATGTATGTATGTATGTATGTATGTATGTATGTATGTATGTATGTATGTATTTATGTATGTATGTATGTATTTATGTATGTATGTATGTATGTATGTATGTATGTATGTATGTATGTATGTATGTATGTATGTATGTATGTATGTATGTATGTATGTATGTATGTATGTATGTATGTATGTATGTATGTATGTATGTATGTATGTATGTATGTATGTATGTATGTATGTATGTAGGTATGTAGGTATGTAGGTATGTAGGTATGTAGGTATGTAGGTATGTAGGTATGTAGGTATGTAGGTATGTAGGTATGTAGGTATGTAGGTATGTAGGTATGTACCTACATACCTACATACCTACATACCTATGTAGGAATGTAGGTATGTAGGTATGTAGGTATGTAGGTATGTAGGTATGTAGGTATGTAGGTATGTAGGAATGTAGGTATGTAGGTATGTAGGTATGTAGGTATGTAGGTATGTAGGTATGTAGGTATGTAGGTATGTAGGTATGTAGGTATGTAGGTATGTAGGTATGTAGGTATGTAGGTATGTAGGTATGTAGGTATGTAGGTATGTAGGTATGTAGGTATGTAGGTATGTAGGTATGTAGGTATGTAGGTATGTAGGTATGTAGGTATGTAGGTATGTAGGTATGTAGGTATGTAGGTATGTAGGTATGTAGGTATGTAGGTATGTAGGTATGTAGGTATGTAGGTATGTAGGTATGTAGGTATGTAGGTATGTAGGTATGTAGGTATGTAGGTATGTAGGTATGTAGGTATGTAGGTATGTAGGTATGTAGGTATGTAGGTATGTAGGTATGTAGGTATGTAGGTATGTAGGTATGTAGGTATGTAGGTATGTAGGTATGTAGGTATGTAGGTATGTAGGTATGTAGGTATGTAGGTATGTAGGTATGTAGGTATGTAGGTATGTAGGTATGTAGGTATGTAGGTATGTAGGTATGTAGGTATGTAGGTATGTAGGTATGTAGGTATGTAGGTATGTAGGTATGTAGGTATGTAGGTATGTAGGTATGTAGGTATGTAGGTATGTAGGTATGTAGGTATGTAGGTATGTAGGTATGTAGGTATGTAGGTATGTAGGTATGTAGGTATGTAGGTATGTAGGTATGTAGGTATGTAGGTATGTAGGTATGTAGGTATGTAGGTATGTAGGTATGTAGGTATGTAGGTATGTAGGTATGTAGGTATGTAGGTATGTAGGTATGTAGGTATGTAGGTATGTAGGTATGTAGGTATGTAGGTATGTAGGTATGTAGGTATGTAGGTATGTAGGTATGTAGGTATGTAGGTATGTAGGTATGTAGGTATGTAGGTATGTAGGTATGTAGGTATGTAGGTATGTAGGTATGTAGGTATGTAGGTATGTAGGTATGTAGGTATGTAGGTATGTAGGTATGTAGGTATGTAGGTATGTAGGTATGTAGGTATGTAGGTATGTAGGTATGTAGGTATGTAGGTATGTAGGTATGTAGGTATGTAGGTATGTAGGTATGTAGGTATGTAGGTATGTAGGTATGTAGGTATGTAGGTATGTAGGTATGTAGGTATGTAGGTATGTAGGTATGTAGGTATGTAGGTATGTAGGTATGTAGGTATGTAGGTATGTAGGTATGTAGGTATGTAGGTATGTAGGTATGTAGGTATGTAGGTATGTAGGTATGTAGGTATGTAGGTATGTAGGTATGTAGGTATGTAGGTATGTAGGTATGTAGGTATGTAGGTATGTAGGTATGTAGGTATGTAGGTATGTAGGTATGTAGGTATGTAGGTATGTAGGTATGTAGGTATGTAGGTATGTAGGTATGTAGGTATGTAGGTATGTAGGTATGTAGGTATGTAGGTATGTAGGTATGTAGGTATGTAGGTATGTAGGTATGTAGGTATGTAGGTATGTAGGTATGTAGGTATGTAGGTATGTAGGTATGTAGGTATGTAGGTAGGTAGGTAGGTAGGTAGGTAGGTAGGTAGGTAGGTAGGTAGGTAGGTAGGTAGGTAGGTAGGTAGGTAGGTAGGTAGGTAGGTAGGTAGGTAGGTAGGTAGGTAGGTAGGTAGGTAGGTAGGTAGGTAGGTAGGTAGGTAGGTAGGTAGGTAGGTAGGTAGGTAGGTAGGTAGGTAGGTAGGTAGGTAGGTAGGTAGGTAGGTAGGTAGGTAGGTAGGTAGGTAGGTAGGTAGGTAGGTAGGTAGGTAGGTAGGTAGGTAGGTAGGTAGGTAGGTAGGTAGGTAGGTAGGTAGGTAGGTAGGTAGGTAGGTAGGTAGGTAGGTAGGTAGGTAGGTAGGTAGGTAGGTAGGTAGGTAGGTAGGTAGGTAGGTAGGTAGGTAGGTAGGTAGGTAGGTAGGTAGGTAGGTAGGTAGGTAGGTAGGTAGGTAGGTAGGTAGGTAGGTAGGTAGGTAGGTAGGTAGGTAGGTAGGTAGGTAGGTAGGTAGGTAGGTAGGTAGGTAGGTAGGTAGGTAGGTAGGTAGGTAGGTAGGTAGGTAGGTAGGTAGGTAGGTAGGTAGGTAGGTAGGTAGGTAGGTAGGTAGGTAGGTAGGTAGGTAGGTAGGTAGGTAGGTAGGTAGGTAGGTAGGTAGGTAGGTAGGTAGGTAGGTAGGTAGGTAGGTAGGTAGGTAGGTAGGTAGGTAGGTAGGTAGGTAGGTAGGTAGGTAGGTAGGTAGGTAGGTAGGTAGGTAGGTAGGTAGGTAGGTAGGTAGGTAGGTAGGTAGGTAGGTAGGTAGGTAGGTAGGTAGGTAGGTAGGTAGGTAGGTAGGTAGGTAGGTAGGTAGGTAGGTAGGTAGGTAGGTAGGTAGGTAGGTAGGTAGGTAGGTAGGTAGGTAGGTAGGTAGGTAGGTAGGTAGGTAGGTAGGTAGGTAGGTAGGTAGGTAGGTAGGTAGGTAGGTAGGTAGGTAGGTAGGTAGGTAGGTAGGTAGGTAGGTAGGTAGGTAGGTAGGTAGGTAGGTAGGTAGGTAGGTAGGTAGGTAGGTAGGTAGGTAGGTAGGTAGGTAGGTAGGTAGGTAGGTAGGTAGGTAGGTAGGTAGGTAGGTAGGTAGGTAGGTAGGTAGGTAGGTAGGTAGGTAGGTAGGTAGGTAGGTAGGTAGGTAGGTAGGTAGGTAGGTAGGTAGGTAGGTAGGTAGGTAGGTAGGTAGGTAGGTAGGTAGGTAGGTAGGTAGGTAGGTAGGTAGGTAGGTAGGTAGGTAGGTAGGTAGGTAGGTAGGTAGGTAGGTAGGTAGGTAGGTAGGTAGGTAGGTAGGTAGGTAGGTAGGTAGGTAGGTAGGTAGGTAGGTAGGTAGGTAGGTAGGTAGGTAGGTAGGTAGGTAGGTAGGTAGGTAGGTAGGTAGGTAGGTAGGTAGGTAGGTAGGTAGGTAGGTAGGTAGGTAGGTAGGTAGGTAGGTAGGTAGGTAGGTAGGTAGGTAGGTAGGTAGGTAGGTAGGTAGGTAGGTAGGTAGGTAGGTAGGTAGGTAGGTAGGTAGGTAGGTAGGTAGGTAGGTAGGTAGGTAGGTAGGTAGGTAGGTAGGTAGGTAGGTAGGTAGGTAGGTAGGTAGGTAGGTAGGTAGGTAGGTAGGTAGGTAGGTAGGTAGGTAGGTAGGTAGGTAGGTAGGTAGGTAGGTAGGTAGGTAGGTAGGTAGGTAGGTAGGTAGGTAGGTAGGTAGGTAGGTAGGTAGGTAGGTAGGTAGGTAGGTAGGTAGGTAGGTAGGTAGGTAGGTAGGTAGGTAGGTAGGTAGGTAGGTAGGTAGGTAGGTAGGTAGGTAGGTAGGTAGGTAGGTAGGTAGGTAGGTAGGTAGGTAGGTAGGTAGGTAGGTAGGTAGGTAGGTAGGTAGGTAGGTAGGTAGGTAGGTAGGTAGGTAGGTAGGTAGGTAGGTAGGTAGGTAGGTAGGTAGGTAGGTAGGTAGGTAGGTAGGTAGGTAGGTAGGTAGGTAGGTAGGTAGGTAGGTAGGTAGGTAGGTAGGTAGGTAGGTAGGTAGGTAGGTAGGTAGGTAGGTAGGTAGGTAGGTAGGTAGGTAGGTAGGTAGGTAGGTAGGTAGGTAGGTAGGTAGGTAGGTAGGTAGGTAGGTAGGTAGGTAGGTAGGTAGGTAGGTAGGTAGGTAGGTAGGTAGGTAGGTAGGTAGGTAGGTAGGTAGGTAGGTAGGTAGGTAGGTAGGTAGGTAGGTATGTAGGTATGTAGGTATGTAGGTATGTAGGTATGTAGGTATGTAGGTATGTAGGTATGTAGGTATGTAGGTATGTAGGTATGTAGGTATGTAGGTATGTAGGTATGTAGGTATGTAGGTATGTAGGTATGTAGGTATGTAGGTATGTAGGTATGTAGGTATGTAGGTATGTAGGTATGTAGGTATGTAGGTATGTAGGTATGTAGGTATGTAGGTATGTAGGTATGTAGGTATGTAGGTATGTAGGTATGTAGGTATGTAGGTATGTAGGTATGTAGGTATGTAGGTATGTAGGTATGTAGGTATGTAGGTATGTAGGTATGTAGGTATGTAGGTATGTAGGTATGTAGGTATGTAGGTATGTAGGTATGTAGGTATGTAGGTATGTAGGTATGTAGGTATGTAGGTATGTAGGTATGTAGGTATGTAGGTATGTAGGTATGTAGGTATGTAGGTATGTAGGTATGTAGGTATGTAGGTATGTAGGTATGTAGGTATGTAGGTATGTAGGTATGTAGGTATGTAGGTATGTAGGTATGTAGGTATGTAGGTATGTAGGTATGTAGGTATGTAGGTATGTAGGTATGTAGGTATGTAGGTATGTAGGTATGTAGGTATGTAGGTATGTAGGTATGTAGGTATGTAGGTATGTAGGTATGTAGGTATGTAGGTATGTAGGTATGTAGGTATGTAGGTATGTAGGTATGTAGGTATGTAGGTATGTAGGTATGTAGGTATGTAGGTATGTAGGTATGTAGGTATGTAGGTATGTAGGTATGTAGGTATGTAGGTATGTAGGTATGTAGGTATGTAGGTATGTAGGTATGTAGGTATGTAGGTATGTAGGTATGTAGGTATGTAGGTATGTAGGTATGTAGGTATGTAGGTATGTAGGTATGTAGGTATGTAGGTATGTAGGTATGTAGGTATGTAGGTATGTAGGTATGTAGGTATGTAGGTATGTAGGTATGTAGGTATGTAGGTATGTAGGTATGTAGGTATGTAGGTATGTAGGTATGTAGGTATGTAGGTATGTAGGTATGTAGGTATGTAGGTATGTAGGTATGTAGGTATGTAGGTATGTAGGTATGTAGGTATGTAGGTATGTAGGTATGTAGGTATGTAGGTATGTAGGTATGTAGGTATGTAGGTATGTAGGTATGTAGGTATGTAGGTATGTAGGTATGTAGGTATGTAGGTATGTAGGTATTGTCACGTATAATTATTGATTACCTAATATTGGTTATCTAATAGTTAAATGCGTACGTTCCTTTGTTCATAAATTAAAGGTGACCTTTCTTCACGGAACTTAAACTTTCCGCTGTGAATAATTATCCCATAATTATCCTCTTAGATCACGCATGATTCGTAGTAATAGATGAGTTAAACCGGATCTAGGTTAACCAACGCGTACGTTTAACCCTTGAAAGATCATGGTCAACTGGTGAATGTTCTATTCTTTGCGTCAATGATTTTGAGTATAAATGCGGTGGTTTTGAGGCATTCTGGGCAGTTCGATCAGAGTCAGTTGTGACAAGTGAACAGACCCCAGAACATCTCAAGATGACCACCTACCAGATTATGTAAGTTTACTTTCAAATATATTCTTTTAATTGTATTTATGCTTTTATTATGTCTTGCAACCCTAAACCAGTCGCAAGCTACACCCTATAAAACCAAATGCGACAAGTGGTGGAGGTGCCGAAAGTCCACACTTATTTTTCAAAAAATGTATTTTATTTTCTTTAAATTGTTTCGTATTTCATTGTTTTATTTAAAATCTTTCATATTTTAATCTTTCAAAGGGGGGAAAGAAAGTAACAATACAATGCTGATTAATTTAACTTTTATTTAACGATTTCATGTTTAATTAATTTTTTCCAAATTTATAGAAAAATAATAAGTACAATATTCATTTATTTAACGTAATATTCGTTTTTTATGCAGAAAGTAAAGCTATTTTTTAAAGGTACAACATTTATTAATTTAATTTTCACTTCATTTAATGGTTAGGTGGTTAATCGATTTTTTAAAGACCTTTTTATACAGAACTGCCAGGGAAATAAGATGTTCACTAATTTAATAAAATTTATAGTTAGAGTGGTTAAGTTTGTTTTCAAAAAATTATAAATGTCAGGAAGGCAACAATCACGAAGTACGCCTAATAAACAGTACGATTTAAGATCGCAAAGATTAAAAATAGACGTTAGTGAGATAGCAGGGGCATCAGCGGAAGACGACGTTTTTAAACCTCGTTCATCTTTATCACGATCACCCACTCGTACTCAAAATTTAGGGACAAAAGAATTTAGGGATTTAGAAATTAGTAACGACGATACGATTATTGCTGCTCATTCTTCAAATTTAGAATTAGACGAGTCTAGTGATTTAGAAATTCTTAGGGAAGACGTGCTTATTACTACAACATTAACAATAGAAAATCAAACGGGTGAAGACGTTGAATTAAAATCCGATTTAGACCAGTTTATAGATAAAATTGCAACCACTGAATTTATTTTCCCTGAACCCGAAACCACTTCCTTATTGCACGTACAGGGTGATCCTGAACATTCTGAGGGAAGTTCAGATAATCCTGACGAAGTAGAAGACCCTGTAGATACCCAGAATCCTGTAAATTCTGATAACTCAGATCATTTTGATTCAGATTCAGTTTTAGCAATGGCGCAAAACGACAGGACGATTAGTGAGGTTTTGACCAGTGCAAAACAGGCGATTTTGCCGAAATTCACTTGTCCTGACTTTTTCACGCCAGGTGAAAGCAATTGTGTAACGTTTTTCCAACAATTTGAACGCGCATCCCGCTGTAATGCATGGAATAATAATGAAAAGATTAGGCATTTTGGCAATTATCTTAAAGATTCGGCTAATCAGTGGTATATTCGCTTTGTGGAAAATCCACAAAATGCAACTTGCAAATGGTCCGACATAAAGGAGGCGTTCACGCACCATTTCGGCGGAAGCAGTAGCATAAGGGTGGCCCGACGTCAACTCCTGTCCCGAAAACAGCAAAAGAAGGAAACGGTCCTTAAATTTTATTACGATTTGTTAAGGTTAGCAGATAATGTACCAGGGGTACCTTTGTCTGATTTAAGAGATTATTTTGAAATGGGATTACTCCCACCATTACGAAACGCTTATCAAATTTTAGCACCCTCAGATGATCGGTTAAATGAAGACACCTTCCGCGAAGCAGTTTTGAAATTAGCGGATATTGAAAAAACCGCGATAGAAGGCGCGATCACGACGCGTGCGAATGACTACATTATGACGTTAAACGCTGATTTCACACCCAGCGGTGCCTCCGAGGGTCAACGCCGCAATTCCGAGGTCGAAGACCAAGGCCCACCAAATTATAATACAGGTTTTTCAAGGACCGGTTTTTCCAGACCTCCGGGTCCAATAGGACAAAGAGGCCGCACGCAGGGGAACCCGTTCCGTTCACGAACTACTGACGCAAGGCCGCGGTGTTACAATTGCGATCGACCGGGACATTTCATGAGGTCTTGTAACCAACCCCTACGGAATAGGTATCAAAATTCTAATTATCAGGGGAATAATAGGGCGCAAAATTTAGATAATTATCGGGGTACAAGTAATAATCAGCCACGAAATGACAATCGTTATCAAAACGAGGTTAGAAGGAACGACAGTCGTTCTCCCAACAGGAATGGTAGGAACGTAACTTTTTCCCGTACCCCGTCACCTGCTTTAAACTCCCCGGTGCGACATACGCAGGCTTAATGACGTATGTCGCCAAAGATAAAACTAGTTATAAGTCGCCGAGAATCCTTCAAGTAAAAGGTAAAGTTTTTGGAAGATCTACTAATATAATTGTAGATACAGGTAGTTTTTATAATATTATTTGTGAAAATCGTGTACCGCACGATAATATAGTACCATTGACCAAAAAGATTTCGCTAACAACCGCAAATAACCATAAAATTTTAATATTAGGTGAAGCTTTAGTTCCAGTTTTGCTAAATAATGTAGAAATAGACGTAGTGGCCTTAGTAATTGATAATTTCCCTTCAGCATTTTTATTAGGTGTAGAATTTTTACAGAATAATTCAGCATTTATAGATTTTTCAAATAACACATTAGTATTGCATGACGCCAACTTTGAAATCCCAGTAGTAATACCCTTTAATCATGGCAAACCATCAACCGCGAACCTCGTCATCAGTCCGGAATCCACATGTGATAATGTTTTAAAAGTAGCGCTTCGAGATGACGTAATTTTGACCAAAGGAAGTGTTGTCACTGTTCCCGTACAAGTCATCTTCCCCAGTCCAGCTGAGTCTGACGTCATTTGTCCTTCTGTGATGACGCAGTTCTCTTTCCAGATAAACGAAGCACCACTTCTGAAAAAATCGGTAATTATTAAGAAGTTCCCTTATTTTGAGAATGATCAATTGTTAGTTCAGTTAGAGGTTTTAATAGTCGATAAAGTCAAATTGTTTTCTAGAACTACTCTTGGATATTTAATTCAAAATTCTTTCAGTCCAAATAGCGATGTATTTCTTGTACAAAATGAGCCCGAAGTTAGGCAACCCATTCAGCATAATATTAACCGAGATTTGAGCGAGACCGAATATAATTCCCTCTCTAAGCTCCTTACAGAATTTTCGGATATTTTTGCAGAATCCACAAGTGCTATGGGCTTTACGGATCTAATAGTACATCACATAGATACTGGCGATTCAAACCCTATTAAATCGCGCCCCTATCGAGTTTCACATCAAGAACGAACAATTATCAAAGATCAAATAAACGAAATGTTAGATAATGGGGTAATTACACACTCCACCTCACCCTGGAGTAGCCCCGTGCTTTTAGTTAAAAAGAAAAGTGGCGAATTTAGGTTTTGTATTGATTATCGTAAACTTAATTCCATAACCCGAAAAAATAATTACCCTCTCCCTCTAATTGATGATGTTTTTCTATACCTTAATGGTGCAAAATTCTTTACCTGTTTAGATCTTTATGCCGGTTTTTGGCAATGCGGTTTAGACGAATCTAGCAAAGAAAAATCTGCCTTTATTACGACAGATGGATTATTTCAATTTGAAAAGTTACCCTTTGGTTTATGTAACGCCCCAGCAACCTTTCAAGCCTTAGCTGATCGAGTTTTCGAGGGATTAAAATGGAAAGAACTTATAGTTTACATGGATGATATTTTAGTATTTTCTTCCACTTTTGAGGAACATTTAGTTAGATTGCGACACGCATTCGAGCGTCTTCGAGCTGCTGGTTTAACCCTAAAACCCTCTAAATGTACTTATGCTCAAAACAAGGTTAAGTTATTAGGGCATGTAGTTTCTTCAGAAGGTTTAGCACCAGATCCCGATAAATTAAAAGCAATTTCTCATTTCCCAATTCCAACTACAGTAAAGGCTGTACAAAGTTTTCTTGGATTAGCTAATTATTACAGAAAATTCATTTTTAACTTTTCTATAATCGCGCGCCCTTTATACGAAATAACGAAAAAGGACGTCGAATTTCATTGGGGACAACATCAAGATAATGCTTTTAATCAGTTGAAGGATAAACTTACCAGTGCTCCTGTGTTGGTGCATTTTAACCCTGATTCTCCCAAAGAACTCAGGACGGATGCTTCCATAGCAGGGGTAGGGGGTGTTTTACTACAACAAGATGGAACTGAATGGCATCCCATAGCTTTTGTATCTCGTTCATTAACTAAAGCAGAAAAGAATTATAGTATAACAGAATTAGAAGGTCTTAGTGTTATTTATTGTTTGACTTATTTAAGACATTTGATTCATGGTCGTCCTGTTACAATCGTCACCGATCATAACGCCGTTTGTTACATTACTACCATGAAGAACCCCACAGGTCGTTTAGCTAGATGGTCAATTAAACTTGCTGAGTTTGATTATGAGATTAAGTATAAGCCAGGCAAAATTCATAGGGATGCAGATGCGCTTTCTAGGAACCCTGCATCAGCCCCTACGGCTACGGATGAGGAAGATGCCATGGAGGTTCCTACTTATTTATTGGAAAGTCAGGAAATTTCTGAATTACAAGCAGCAGATCCGAAATTGTTAGATTTAATTAATGCTATTAAAAATCCTGAACAAGCAGGAATAGGGTTAGGTAGGCGCGCAAAGAACTTTATTTTACGAGAAGGGATTCTTTATCGAAAAAACCCTAGTACCGAGGGTGAACCCGATTTATTGGTGGTTCCTTCACAATTGAAGGAAGAAATTTTGTATAGTCATCATAACGAGCCAATGTCAGGTCATTTAGGTTTCACTAGGACTTATTATAAAATAAAAAATAGGTATTATTGGGAAGGACTACAATCAGATGTTGAAAAATACGTTCGGGGATGTCCCGATTGTCAATCCCGCAAGGGACAGAAGTATCTGAAACCAGCAGGACTTCTGCAACCCATCTCGGTAGGTTTACCTTTCGATAGGGTTGGTATTGATTTATTAGGACCTTTTGTGAAAACACGCCGTGGTAAAACTATGATTGTAGTAGCTGTAGATTACGCTACCAGATGGGTAGAAGCAAAGGCTCTCCCTAATGGTAAAGCCGTACCAATCGCGAATTTTATTTTTGAAAATATAATCGCGAGACATGGATGTCCTCGATATTTACTTAGTGATCGTGGGCAAACATTTAAGTCAGAATTGGTAGGAGAATTGTTAAAAATTATGGGGGTGCGAAGTAATTTTACAACCGCGTATCATCCCCAGTGTAATGGATTAACGGAAAGGTTTAACGGAACCTTAGTTAACATGTTATCTTTGTATGTAAATACACAACAAACCGATTGGGATTTGTACGTCCCTCATGCAGTGTTTGCATACAACACTACTCGGCAAGACACCTTGCGAGTATCTCCCTTTTTTGTAGTTTATGCTAGGGAGGCAGTTCTTCCGACGGAAGCAACTCTTAAACAAGATGTCCAGACGGAGGACATCGTACAACTTAGGGATCGCGCATTACACGTCAGGAGTCGTGTTATTGAAAATATACATAATAAGCAACATAAAGACAAGCAGCGATACGATTCTAAACATCGCCCGCTTAATTTTGAAATAGGGGATAAAGTTAAGGTTTTTACCCCAGTAAGAAAAGTAGGAAAATCACCTAAATTGATGTGTAGATTTTTCGGTCCATACGAGATTGTAGAAAAGCTTAGTGATGTAAATTATCTTGTTAGAAAGGGTCTAACCAGTAGATCCAAAACGGATGTCGTCCACGTAGGTCGCATTTTACCCTATCACGAGCCTTGGACCTCAACTCCTGATCCTCTTGCGTCCACATCCTTTGAAGTCGAACCTGAAACCGAAAGTAAAGCTTAGAAACCGAAGCTTCAAATGCTATATTTGCTTAAGAGATTTTCATTGTCACTCATACCCTAAAAATGTATCCACAGAGCATCAAACGCTCCAACCGTCGCGCAGAGGGTGCGCCCGACCGTCTTTGTGGATTTACAATTCATGTACGACCAGGAGTGTCGGCATGTTTTGAAAGAATTCGCGGTGGTGATGCCAGAGGGGAAGATCACCTCAGTCGTATTCAAGCCGCCATGTCCATGGCAGCGGCTTTCGCCAATCGTGAAGGGGAGGAACAAGTATGTCACGGACCATATCCATGGGATACGGTGGAGTGATGGGGAGACTCCCTATAGTCAGATGGTGAGGATCCTGGAGGAGATCTTGACACCCTTCTCGGTGGTAGTGAAGGGCTTGGAGAAGGTCAGGTTCCTCCTACAGATGGTGCCAGTACTAGACGTGGAGGAGTCCACCTGTCCGAGGTTACCCCTGCACAGCATAGCACCTTGTAAGCATCACATATGGCAAGGAAAATGTGCAGCTTACCAAGCGATGTATTTGCTGCACTACGAACAAATCACGGGGAGGACAGCACTCCCCACGGTCCACCCTTCACCCCACGTCTTCGAATCATCCCTGCGACCGGCTGAAAATTGGGATGAACCTATATGGAGTCCGTTTTCAACCGAAGGAGGCGAACCGGCATCCACCCCAGCTTCAGTGGAAGCGAATGCAGGATCGACCTCCAGTACAGAGACCATCCCAGGCGAAGCCATTATAGACGAGACGCGACCCACCCCAGAGAACGATTGCAGATCAAATTCATCCACTACCACGGTTCCACATAACCACGAGGCATCTCCTGAGTCCCCAAGATTCCAGGCAGCGCAGCCCGCTAACAACGCTACTTCTTCACGGATCGCACCGAAAGAAGAAGTCGCCGACGAACAATCATGGCGCGCCCCGCCTCAGGTAGACATTGATCTCACAGGTGAAGACACCTCCGACGAAGAGGATGAATTGCTCTTCGTGCCGTCATTCATACCCGACAGTCCGTCCTTCACCCCAACGCCTTCGCCCATCCCTCCAAGCAACAGCAATCAAATAGAAACTAAATATTCACCATCCGCCCCGGAATGTCCCGCGATAGAAGTATATTGTTATTCCCCCACGTCACCGGTATATACTCCCGCAGCGTCTCCGTGTCCGCCCTACTCACCAGGGTTGCCATGGGACTTTGCGTGAGTCCTCTTCAGCCCCCTCGGGTCCACCAACCTACGGATTACCATCGCCCCAGGGGCGAGAGATCAGGTACCCCAGGGCTGATAGGGTTACTACTACCACGGTGTAACAACCAACCACTACCAGCCCATGGTAGCTTTCTCGGGGCGCCTCAAGGGCACCTCTGAAAAACGGAATACAGATATGACAAGGACGAAAATGGAAAAGACGACGGCTACTTACCCATCGTCACGGGCCATCGCGTTTAGGTCCGCACCTGCGCCTCCCTCCAGATCTATTTCCTCTATAGGAGGAAGCGGGAGTGCAGGGCGAACCGTCCGAACAGCCCGGACGACCCTCCTCATCGGGACGTACCTTGGAGGAGGAGGTCCCCTTTCTTCCGGTATAGACTCATAGTCCGGTATGGACTCATAGTCCGGAATGGCCCCAGGGCCCACCTCGAGGCCCGGATCCCCCACCACTTCAAGATAAGCCGGACCATCATCGACCCCATACGCTGGATTGTTGATTGCTAAAATAAAGAAGACACTAAAGTTAGTGCAGTGAAAAGTGACAAAGTGACTCTACAAGCCCAGAGCATAAACAATGTACATAGAAATAAGCAAATATACTTGTAAGCAAATGAACTTTAATTAGAAGTAAGATTAGTGTTAGAGATTAGTACCCAGACCTGAATATTAATGATAATTATTTGTTTAAGTAAGAGTAATGGAGTAAGCATTACAGATATAAAGATATAAGAAGAATATTAATAAATTGTGTGTAGATATCTGACTGATCAGAGTTTTATTTGAGAGAACGTGGAGAACAAAAAGGTTTGTTTTATGATTTCAGATTGGTTTTAACCATTGTGGTGAACTACCTACAAATAGGAATAGGGACTCCAGTCAAGGTAACCACAGGAGCCTTTTGGAAGAGATTGCCGGATACAATCACCTACGCAGCAACCATACCTTTGACCTATCAAGCAATCTGGTATGGAATCCCTCAACAAAACAAGCGAATACCAAACGACCCCTTATGCGGACACAACGAAACCCATGTCTGCAAGATGGCCGTTGAAGTAGATGAACTATTAAAGGTTTTCGATGGCGAGCTCACGCTTTTAAGGGAAGCCCTCGATCCACAGCATTGGGGAACCTACAAACCAAGTGTATTGGACCAACCTACGGAACCTCCCTCATCAAGGAAGGATAAAAGGGCTATAGAATTCGTTGCTGATTTCTTCTCGTGGTGTTGTGGTGTAGCCACAAATCGTAAGGTAGACTCCCTGCGCACGGACGAGCATGATTTACAACAAATATTATTGAAACTTAGTTTAGGATTAAATCGACACCTACGCGATGTAGCTAATAACTCCCATGCATTTTTAATCTATCATAGGCAAGTTGAACGAAATTTTGCAGAAACTAGGCGCAACATCGACAAGTTGGATCGTATCGATCACAATTTGCGGAATACCATCGATAGGACTGCTGCGCACTCCGATATGAATACTCAACGGGTAATGTTTTATGTTTATAACAATTTATTACGTTTAATTAATTTTGAACGCACCGTAAATAATTTAGAGATTATGAATCAATGTAAAGATCACAAAATTCCGACTGCAGTGGTACATCCTAAAGTACTTCGTCATGATTTATTTATGCTCCTTAAAACGTTAAAACCTGCAGGGCACGAACTTGCAATTCCTATTTACGAAATTTCTCGTTATTATAAATTACCGATTGCAGATTGTACTTTTACTGATACTAATATAATTGTTAGTCTTCGAGTTCCAATAGTTCCCAGCGACCTTCGATGGGGCTTATTCGAACTTATGACAACCCCTTTTGCGTGGAAAAATGATACTTGTACGTTAATGCATGACACCCTGTATCTTGCGGTGGCATCACCCACCTCAGATAACAGCAAAATTGCAGCCATGCGACCCATTTCCGGGTCCGGGTTACATCATTGTCGACCCTTTCAAGACAAACTTTGCTATTTACCTAGATTTACAGCTGATAGTAGTTTCGGCCCGCAGTGCGCTTATCGCATGTTCACGGGATCAACCGTGGATGAACTTGGAAAACACTGTCCCTTTCAATGTCATACAAGTCAGTCAATGACTATCACAGAAATTCGCGATGATATTTTTACAATTACCCACCCGAAAAATAAAACGATTGTCAGGTGCCCAGACGCAGATACTCCTTTAGACCCTTCGGTCTACAATCAACCGGGAGCCCTTCAACTAAAATTACCCTGTAGTTGTTCTTTACATGTGAATAACAAAGAAGTTATTTCACCCCGCTTCCCTTGCACAACCCAAGGCGAAAAGAATCACGAAGTAATTCATATTTTACCAGCTATCTGGTCTAACTTAAAAACTTATATATTACAAGTTCACTTATCGGAACCTACTTTTGATAACATGTCGGAATGTTTAAATGTAAATTGGTCAACTTCGATCCCTCATTTAAATTTAACTACTGCTTCTACTTTTAGTCGCATAGAAGACACCCTTGACGCAGCATTAGAAAAAACCTACGGAGACCTTTATGCCTATCACGGTGATTCTGTTTATTTAATTTGGAATATAATTCTATCAGCGGTAGTAGCCTATTTGTTTCATAAAAGAGGTGCCGTATTAATTAATTTAGCTCGTCCGGTTGCGTCCCAAAGTTTCCGAAATCCCCCACGATCATTTAATCACACACTTTTGGTATCCCTTATGTGGTTTTGTTTAGCTGGTTTCATAATTGTTACCATTTTTATTATTGCATATTGCTTTTATCGGCTTAATAAAATCAGGAAAATGAAGAATCGCCATATCCCTTTGAAGGAGATATTCGAAGATAACAAATGGATTCAAAACCCGACTTACCGAAAAACTAAATCTGGTAAGAAAACTGATAAACCTTTAACAGCATGTAGGTTTGCTCCTATCACCACAATCGAAGAAGAACCAGTCGCTGAGACTGCTACAGAGAATTTGAAACTGCCAGTGGGAAAGAGTGTAACATTGACACTTCAATCCGGCTCAGTTTTCCGGCAGGGTACCATCCCGGAAAAATCCACTGGAACTCAATAAATTGATTCACATGGTGGACGGTAATGGAAAATTTTTTATTGTTTTTGAGAGTTTAAGGATACCAAGTTGTAAGTACATTAATTGAATTAAATATGTCTTTTAAGGCCGGATTTCCATTATCGCTGTATGTTTTTGATGATGATAAGCGCTATATTTTATGGATTATGAGAATTTTATGGATATATATGATTATGAGATTTTATGAGAATTTATGGATTTTGAGATACTCGAGTATTAAGACCCTGAATTTGCAATTTTTCAAAGTATTCCTTCACGATGTTTCGGACTTTCTAAGCGGGGAGAGAAAAAGTGCACTCTCTGCCTTCACGCTTTCAAAATTTTCAGTTATTTTACATTCCTAAATTACTTATGACAAATTGTAGATTAGATTTTGGTTAAGCTATCCCAAGGAAAAATTCTGGGATCAGGTGGTCTCCTACATCCGCGAATGAGGACGGATGAGGCTAGATAATGATAGTTTTTTCTAGGAAAACGCATGATGATTGCGTAATTTAAGGCAGAATATGGTATCCTCCTTTTTGGTTTCGTGTCTTCCGTCTTATTCACATAAATAAACGAAGTCACAAAGAGATAAATCAGTCAGCACAGAGAATTAGTTGAAACCAGTTCAAGAAGTTGTGTAAGAGTTTTTCAACAAAGAACAGGTCAGAAGTTTAAGTTCAATGGGTATTAATCAACAATTAAATATTAATTAACAAAGTTTAGTGGATATTAACCAACGATTGAATAACAATTAGAAATAGTAAATAATTAAGTAACAATTAACAATTAGTGGTATAAATTAGATCGTAAGAAAAAAAAAACTAACTAAACATGAATAATCTCATGTTGTTTCAAATCTTAATTGTTATCGTCGTGGCAGAAAAAATCCCAGATTTCTTAAGCATCGACGTCACGTCTGGAATCCATATTCAAAGATTACCTAATGTGAGCTTTTATCAATTAACAAAACCAATTTTGTTTAAATTGGAAAAACCTAAGAGTTTATTGGATAAACTAAATTGTTCGAATTTCTGCACGGCAGCAGTAAATAAACCTTTGTGTGAATTTATACGTAGTGATGTATCAGAATATTTTTCATTAATTAATTTAGATAATAAGAGAGGGAAAACAGACATATTAGTAGATGATGGTGAGATCTTTGATTATCAATTTGCAACAAGAAATCATATAACGCGAATGTTTACCTCTGATAGTGAAATTGAGGAATTAATTGATAGAATAACTAGTTTAAGGCAAATACCTTTGTACAATTTATCTTACCCAGATCAGTTTAAAACTATTCTTGGTGGGATTGGTTGTCTTCATGCTAAATTAGCCGAATATATTTACTGGGACGCGATTATCAGATATCAATGGTCAAAGTCACTTGTTAATATGTGTCAAAATAAAAAGTTGCAATTAGATATAGTCCCTATGGTAGAATTAAGTAAGGTTTTGCATCAAATTAATGATGAAAGTTACAGCCCAGCACTCAACAACATTGCATCGTACTATAACCTACCCTTGGTCGAATGTACTTTGTCTAAAGGATCCGCTCTAATTGGTCTACACGTACCAATGATCCACAACCTCTTAAAAGGTTTACGAATGAGGAAAATGCTAACGCCTAATTTCGCTTGGGAAAATTACACTTGCTCTGTAGATGTGCCAGCCTTTAACTTCGCCTTGGTGGAACTCGATTCCCAATGGACGATCTTACTACCTAAGTGCGATCCATTTAAAGATGAATTGTGTTTGGTTTCTAACAACTACGGAAACCACGCCCTAGGAGTCGCCTGTGTGAAACAAGCTCTAGCTGGAGGTTCTGTGCAACAATTATCAAATGTGTGCCCTTTATCCTGTAAAGATACTGGAAGAAACACCCAATTTCTAGTGCCAATTGGACTCAACAAGTTTTTGGTGACTCATCCCGATCCAAAGCTGCAAGTACATTGTCCGAATAGCCAACAAACCTTAAATGCCTCGATTGGAACTCTTTTGGTCACGTTACCTTGTGACTGTTTCCTGAAAGACTATAATGGAGTAGAAGTCAAGCCAACTTATGCCTGTCAAGAAGAAAACAAAGACAAACTCGACATCCGGGTAGCAGTTCCCGCCGCTTGGATTCGATTGGAAGGTCTGAAAATTCCACCCTATGGAGACTCTAGTCCTAAGTTTGCTACTTTGAGCACCTGTTTAAACTACAAATGGCTACAACAGTACGAGAATCATAAACCTAAGTCCGATACTGTTTCCCTTTCCCTAATTGGAATCCTTTACTTTATTGTAACTTCCTTAGCTATTCTTGGATTTTTCCTACACCGACTAATCCAGAACCAATTCCTTAATTACCTTCCTTTGAGCACGGTATCACGTAGACCGTCCGCTCCAGGCTTTTCTTCAAGAAGAACCCCATCACCCTCGAGGACCACTCCTCGACGAACCCCATCACCTCCAAGGACCCTCGCTCGACGACCAACGTCGTTACGTTTGGATGGACCGCCTAGAACCCGGTTCGCCCCAGATTTACCTCCTCGAAACCCAACCCCGGAGAGTGCCTATCTACAACCTGTTGAAGGCGCTAAAGTATTTGTGCCTCCTACCGAAAGTACTAAGGGATACATACCCTTAAGTCAACTGATGCAGTCTGGAGGACAAGTTTACAGTTCACCAACGGAAGAATACCTGCCTATGACAAGTCCAGGAGGACCACGCCCCATGGCGTATCTGTAAATCAACGACCTTCAAGCTGTTGCTATGTATAAAGGAGATTTCCCGTCCCCATTTGAAATTAAAAATTCACAGATGTCGTAGTAGTCCGAATTTTTGTATGGGATACTTTGAAACCCCCAGGCACATGCTATGTATAACGGAGTGTTCCCGTTTTGTGCATTTTGGTAGTTTATGTATGCTGTGGGATTATCGAAATTTATTCCTAGTATGTAAAACTTCACCAAGTTAAAAATTTCGTCCCCTAACAACTCTTATAATGATTGAAACCTTATCATTCAGTAAGTCCAGTTCCCGCGAAGAGGTCAAAATTAGGCTTCCCATATTATCCAATGAAAATCCCCAAAAGTTTTCAAAACGCCCCAAGAAAACGTTACCCATAAAATGGGTGTTCTCCTTTTATAATTTCTATTGAACTCTTTGGATATCAAACTTGTTGCAACTCAACAACCCCCTCCGCTAGCAGCACACACACAAACCAATACATCAACCGAAAAATTTATTTTGTGAAAGCAAGTGTTTCGTGAAAATTAGTGCTATTAAAATTAAATAACCCCTTCTAAAGAAGTGATTTTCAAAGGTTTCCTCGACCATGTTTAATAATAAATTGTGAATATAATAATAAAATTGTGAATATAATAATAATTAATTATAAAGTGTTACTTACCACTTGAAGAAGAATTCATGTTCACTGTTAACTGTGTCACTGATGAACTAAGACTGAAAACCGAGTTGAACGTTTACTAGTGCGTAAAATTTACAATTATAACGGCCAAAAGTGATAACGGCCTTATCGTCATCCTGTTGTTCGAGAGTGTTGCGGAAATAAATATTTTTAATTTGAAAATAACGAATTGTTTAACTAATTAATCTGATATATGTATACATTGTAATATTTAATAAGGGAGATTGTGGTCTTTGTGGTTTTTGAAAACCGCGAAAGGTGATTGCATACCGCAAAACGTGCTTATGCAAACACACAAAACCACAACAGTACTAGGATGCTAGGATAAACAGAGGCTATTATTTTTTCAAATTAGAAATCATTATCTGAAATGCGTAATTAATAAATGTTCATAATTGCGAACTAGATTACGTTCAAAGTTTTCTATATACCTCTCTTTATCGCTGGACTCCTTTCTCCTTTTCTATTTTTATATTTTTTATATTTTGATATTTGAATTTTATATACGTGTTTATAATCTTAGTTTCCACGTACATACAGAGCTAAAAAGAGTTCGCCCACGCGACGACAACTTAGATAACTTTAGGCGTTCTCGCAAACAAGTTCATTCATGAAAATTCACATGATATTTTCGACTCTTTGGCTTTCTATGTATTAGGATTGCATGAATAGTATTAGATATTATTTTTTATTCTTTGTTAAAGGAACTAGTTTCCTGACGCGACGATGAGAATAGAATCTATCACACCAGTGCCGTAGTCAGTATGTTTTCACTTCGGGAGAAGTGTCCCTCTTTTAGTACCGGGGGAGATTTGTCACGTATAATTATTGATTACCTAATATTGGTTATCTAATAGTTAAATGCGTACGTTCCTTTGTTCATAAATTAAAGGTGACCTTTCTTCACGGAACTTAAACTTTCCGCTGTGAATAATTATCCCATAATTATCCTCTTAGATCACGCATGATTCGTAGTAATAGATGAGTTAAACCGGATCTAGGTTAACCAACGCGTACGTTTAACCCTTGAAAGATCATGGTCAACTGGTGAATGTTCTATTCTTTGCGTCAATGATTTTGAGTATAAATGCGGTGGTTTTGAGGCATTCTGGGCAGTTCGATCAGAGTCAGTTGTGACAAGTGAACAGACCCCAGAACATCTCAAGATGACCACCTACCAGATTATGTAAGTTTACTTTCAAATATATTCTTTTAATTGTATTTATGCTTTTATTATGTCTTGCAACCCTAAACCAGTCGCAAGCTACACCCTATAAAACCAAATGCGACAGTATGTAGGTATGTAGGTATGTAGGTATGTAGGTATGTAGGTATGTAGGTATGTAGGTATGTAGGTATGTAGGTATGTAGGTATGTAGGTATGTAGGTATGTAGGTATGTAGGTATGTAGGTATGTAGGTATGTAGGTATGTAGGTATGTAGGTATGTAGGTATGTAGGTATGTAGGTATGTAGGTATGTAGGTATGTAGGTATGTAGGTATGTAGGTATGTAGGTATGTAGGTATGTAGGTATGTAGGTATGTAGGTATGTAGGTATGTAGGTATGTAGGTATGTAGGTATGTAGGTATGTAGGTATGTAGGTATGTAGGTATGTAGGTATGTAGGTATGTAGGTATGTAGGTATGTAGGTATGTAGGTATGTAGGTATGTAGGTATGTAGGTATGTAGGTATGTAGGTATGTAGGTATGTAGGTATGTAGGTATGTAGGTATGTAGGTATGTAGGTATGTAGGTATGTAGGTATGTAGGTATGTAGGTATGTAGGTATGTAGGTATGTAGGTATGTAGGTATGTAGGTATGTAGGTATGTAGGTATGTAGGTATGTAGGTATGTAGGTATGTAGGTATGTAGGTATGTAGGTATGTAGGTATGTAGGTATGTAGGTATGTAGGTATGTAGGTATGTAGGTATGTAGGTATGTAGGTATGTAGGTATGTAGGTATGTAGGTATGTAGGTATGTAGGTATGTAGGTATGTAGGTATGTAGGTATGTAGGTATGTAGGTATGTAGGTATGTAGGTATGTAGGTATGTAGGTATGTAGGTATGTAGGTATGTAGGTATGTAGGTATGTAGGTATGTAGGTATGTAGGTATGTAGGTATGTAGGTATGTAGGTATGTAGGTATGTAGGTATGTAGGTATGTAGGTATGTAGGTATGTAGGTATGTAGGTATGTAGGTATGTAGGTATGTAGGTATGTAGGTATGTAGGTATGTAGGTATGTAGGTATGTAGGTATGTAGGTATGTAGGTATGTAGGTATGTAGGTATGTAGGTATGTAGGTATGTAGGTATGTAGGTATGTAGGTATGTAGGTATGTAGGTATGTAGGTATGTAGGTATGTAGGTATGTAGGTATGTAGGTATGTAGGTATGTAGGTATGTAGGTATGTAGGTATGTAGGTATGTAGGTATGTAGGTATGTAGGTATGTAGGTATGTATGTATGTATGTATGTATGTATGTATGTATGTATGTATGTATGTATGTATGTATGTATGTATGTATGTATGTATGTATGTATGTATGTATGTATGTATGTATGTATGTATGTATGTATGTATGTATGTATGTATGTATGTATGTATGTATGTATGTATGTATGTATGTATGTATGTATGTATGTATGTATGTATGTATGTATGTATGTATGTATGTATGTATGTATGTATGTATGTATGTATGTATGTATGTATGTATGTATGTATGTATGTATGTATGTATGTATGTATGTATGTATGTATGTATGTATGTATGTATGTATGTATGTATGTATGTATGTATGTATGTATGTATGTATGTATGTATGTATGTATGTATGTATGTATGTATGTATGTATGTATGTATGTATGTATGTATGTATGTATGTATGTATGTATGTATGTATGTATGTATGTATGTATGTATGTATGTATGTATGTATGTATGTATGTATGTATGTATGTATGTATGTATGTATGTATGTATGTATGTATGTATGTATGTATGTATGTATGTATGTATGTATGTATGTATGTATGTATGTATGTATGTATGTATGTATGTATGTATGTATGTATGTATGTATGTATGTATGTATGTATGTATGTATGTATGTATGTATGTATGTATGTATGTATGTATGTATGTATGTATGTATGTATGTATGTATGTATGTATGTATGTATGTATGTATGTATGTATGTATGTATGTATGTATGTATGTATGTATGTATGTATGTATGTATGTATGTATGTATGTATGTATGTATGTATGTATGTATGTATGTATGTATGTATGTATGTATGTATGTATGTATGTATGTATGTATGTATGTATGTATGTATGTATGTATGTATGTATGTATGTATGTATGTATGTATGTATGTATGTATGTATGTATGTATGTATGTATGTATGTATGTATGTATGTATGTATGTATGTATGTATGTATGTATGTATGTATGTATGTATGTATGTATGTATGTATGTATGTATGTATGTATGTATGTATGTATGTATGTATGTATGTATGTATGTATGTATGTATGTATGTATGTATGTATGTATGTATGTATGTATGTATGTATGTATGTATGTATGTATGTATGTATGTATGTATGTATGTATGTATGTATGTATGTATGTATGTATGTATGTATGTATGTATGTATGTATGTATGTATGTATGTATGTATGTATGTATGTATGTATGTATGTATGTATGTATGTATGTATGTATGTATGTATGTATGTATGTATGTATGTATGTATGTATGTATGTATGTATGTATGTATGTATGTATGTATGTATGTATGTATGTATGTATGTATGTATGTATGTATGTATGTATGTATGTATGTATGTATGTATGTATGTATGTATGTATGTATGTATGTATGTATGTATGTATGTATGTATGTATGTATGTATGTATGTATGTATGTATGTATGTATGTATGTATGTATGTATGTATGTATGTATGTATGTATGTATGTATGTATGTATGTATGTATGTATGTATGTATGTATGTATGTATGTATGTATGTATGTATGTATGTATGTATGTATGTATGTATGTATGTATGTATGTATGTATGTATGTATGTATGTATGTATGTATGTATGTATGTATGTAGGTATGTAGGTATGTAGGTATGTAGGTATGTATGTATGTATGTATGTATGTATGTATGTATGTATGTATGTATGTATGTATGTATGTAAGTAATGTATGTATGTATGTATGTCTGTGTGTGTGTGTGTGTGTGTGTGTGTGTGTGTGTATGTATGTATGTATGTATGTATGTATGTATGTATGTATGTATGTATGTATGTATGTATGTATGTATGTATGTATGTATGTATGTATGTATGTATGTATGTATGTATGTATGTATGTATGTATGTATGTATGTGACGCTTCTAACGCAAAAACTAGTGAACCGATTTTGATGAAATTTTAAATGAAGGGGTATATCGAAAATTCATCGACAAAATAAGCTTTTCAAAAAAATCCGAAACCGGAAGCGGAAGTTAGACATGTTTTTTTGGTAGCATTTTTTTCAGAAGCGGAATTTTGGAAATCTGAGTAGGGAATATGAAAGAAGACCAAAATTGAAGAGAAACAATTTTTTGCCGGACTCTCTAACTTCAAAATGGCGGCCGCTATGAATTTTTCAAAATTTCGTGTTTAACGCCCCATAACTCAAAAACCAGTTATCTGATCAGGTTCCGCAACAACTTGTTTGAAAGCCCTTTGGTAGTACTACACCAGGCAAAAAAATTTTTTAGTAAATACAAAAACGGTAACAACGGCGCTGTTCCAAAAATTTTGAAATTTTTGAAAAATTATTCCAAAAAAACTTCTCTAAGGATTTTGTTTAAATTTTCTACACTTATGCAGCTTGGTATTAGCTACATTTTTGTTTTTTGATGAACGCCAGAATTCCACTGTGGCGCCCTCTACGAGATTTTGAAAATCGGAAATTGATGCTCCTATAGCGACTTTATTAGTCAAAATATGAAAGAAGTTTAAATATAAAAGTTGTTCAGTATATAAATTTACATTTTTCTAAATTTATATCACGTATACAGGGTGTTTAGTTTTCACAGTACAATAAGCAACTTTGTTATTTTAAATGAAACACCCTATATATTATTATATAATTGAATGCAAAATTAAATTGTCTATCACATAGTATAAGGTGTTTATATGGCTAAAATGTACGGTTAATGAGAAATTCGTGAATTTTGAACTTTAAAACAGTGTAGGGTGAAATTTATAAGTGCCGATATGTTCAAGTGACCATGCGCGGGACGGGAATTCCTTGTCGCCGGCTAATCCTAGCAGCCTATGAATATAAATAATCACACATGCGCAGATGAACACAATTGGCACTTGTGTCAATTTTCCATATACTAATTTTCAAGTTTAGTTTATCGGTTGTGGCGAACAATACTGTTGAATACCAAAAACGAATGTTTATTTTTAGTATGGGAAAGTCCAGGGGAGGTTTGCACCTCCACTTTTTTTTATTTGAAAGCAGATTAATAAGCGCAAATGATGGTAGTATTGTGATTTGCAAAGAATATATGATTTTTTTGTAAACAATGTCTTTATGGCTTATAGAAAGTTTGATGTAGTGAGTTTTTCTGTCGCTTACCAATTTCTTTATTATTAAAAATTTGTGTATAGGTACATGCAGCGAAGAATTTTGAGAGAAAGGTCCAAAATTATTTTTAAAATAATAAGAAATGTCATATGGCCCTTATCTTAAATGTTAGGAATTTTTATTCGAGCGCGCGCATATACACGTTAGGTAATGAGCGAAATGTGATTACTCGCAGCGAAATTTTACAGAGTCTCCCCACTGGAACACTGGAATAGCTATTATAAACTAAACCAAACGACGCGACGCATTTTTTTATTAAGGCGGCTTGGAACAGCTGGAGAATTTTTGTGATACCCCTAAAATGTAGACTACACAAAACTCCTGACTTGATAGGGATGGATTCACTCACCAGGGCGGCAGTTAAATCAAATTTCGGCCGTGCGGCTTGTTTAGGAGCTACCATGGACACGAGACTTAAACATTACGTTGTTTTAAATAAGTAACAATGAAAGAAAATAATATAAAAATCTAAGATAAAAATTCAATATTTTAAATAATTTAATATTTAGGTATAGCAAATTATTGAAGCCCATAGCTAGAGACGCGGTGGGTCAGTGGGGTCAAACCCCAACGGCTACTAACTTTTTTTTTTAATTTTAGCTATTTTATATTATTATTTGTGATTCATTTATAATTTTAATTTAAACACCGAACAAATATTTAGATAAATATAATAATTAAAATAAATATTATATTTATATTATTATTCACCACTCAAGAATTTTATTAAATACAAAAATTATTTATTCAGTGAAAATTTAATGTTTATCGTGCTATTTCCAATGCGTGATATCACCAACTAATGAATCTAGCAGTTAAGTTAATTCCTGCCATAATTTCCAGTTTACAAAATACTCCAATTACATCTGTGAATGTGGAAACATGTAGGTACTACCGGATAGGCGGTATTGTATCCTATTCGTGTTGTAAATTTCATATTTTTTGGTTTTGGGTTTGTTTGCGAAGTCTTAACAATATAGTAAATTCAACAATAAATTTTCTGTGTAGACTGTAGAGAACATACACGTTCACTGTCCGATGACCCATATGTGGTTCATGGGCTATGTTTCTCAGAAGTCCTGGGCCCCGTATTTGGTTCACATATTAGGTTTTTTCTATAGTGGTTTAAACTAGGACTTGGCAGTTTAATATGAGTAAAACACTAGAGACTCTGTAGCACAACCTTTATATTGTATGGCAATGCAGTTCTGACCCGTATTTGGTACATTGGACTTGGAAGTAAAAAAAAATTGAACTGAACATTTATTCAGTAAGTATGACATACAAATATAGGTATGCAAAGAAAAATGAAATGATAAAAAATAAAGCTGTAGCTCATTATAAATTACCCTACTAACTAAGAAATATAATGGATAAGTATATAAAAAATATTTAGTGGCAATACGTCTGAGAACAGTCAGGAGTCCAATGGACCATATATGGTACATGGGGCATTCTTATGGGGGACTTGTGTACATACACAGTGTAATTGTACAGGGACAGTGAACGTGTTAACAATCAATCTGGGCTTTTTTCTGGCTTAGAAGACCCATGTAGTTATTGTTTCCCTTATGCCGTGTACACTTTTAATTCTGGGATAATTGTTTGCAAATACCGTTAGGCAAATTTCTACGATGTTTGTTGACACATCGCCGAAACGTGGACAAATCGCCGAAATGTATAAAACGACGCTGCATGAATCGGAAATGTGGCGTCGAAGCCGAACACTCTAGTTTGCTTAGAACGCGTCGGCGTTTGGTCAAAACGCCGCGCGCCGAAAGGATTCTGTGGACATATCGCCGAAAAGATTCTGTGGACATATCGCCGAAACGTGGTCAAAACGCCGAAAAGATTCTGTGGACATATCGCCGAAACGTGGTCAAAACGCCGAAACAATTCTGTGGACATATCACCGAAACGTGGTCAAAACGCCGAAACAATTCTGTGGACATATCACCGAAACGTGGTCAAAACGCCGAAACAATTCTGTGGACACATCGCCGAAACGTGGTCAAAACGCCGAAACAATTCTGTGGACATATCACGATTCTGAGGAGAGAAGGGTACATTTTGTGAATAATTTTACAAGATTTTGAAAATTAAAGTCTTGTTATAACCCTTCAGTGGCGTCTGATAGTTTGTTTCCGCTACTATTTAGGGGGTTACGAAAGAGTAAAGAAGTACATACAGCGCTTTCAGATGTGTTTTTAGAATGCTTAGATAGCCAACTATCTCCGTAGAATTTTATATTGTCTCTTATGGGTATTACTACACAATGATTAATACTGTTTATGGTTATACTAAAAAATTAGATGCGAGAAGGTAAATGAATAAAATTATTATGTTAAAATAACATATAATTATTTCAGTAAAACATGCGTATTATTTTTCGGAAAATTTATTTTACTATTAATTTAAAAATTGTTTTAAACGTCCGATATTTGAACATGTTTCGCATGACACTTTAAGTGTAAAGGTAAATTGTTCAGTGTCAAATGTAAATTGTGGCTTTTGATATAAACTTGCGATCACTTTTTTCGAGTTTTTCTCTGAAAGTTCCTAATACAGGTGATTTGTGTACCTTGGGAATTAATAATCATGATCCCTGAGGGTAGCGGAAAAAAAAGCCGTGGAAAAAAAAGCCGCGGTAAAAAAAGCCTGGAAAAAAAAGCCGTGGAAAAAAAAGCCGGTGGAAAAAAAAGCCGACGGAAAAAAAGGCCGCGGAAAAAAAAGCCGTGGATAAAAAAGCCGACGGAAAAAAAAGCCGCGGAAAAAAAAGCCGTAGATAAAAGGCTGATGAAGTCGTTGGTGCATAACAACCTTTAATGTCCTACTAGTCTGTTATTGTAACATAAGCACTCTATTTTGAAATTTATTATATGAGAAATAATTGCCTCAGGTCTATTATTTTTAATAGGTCCTAGGGCTCTTATAAAACAATAATTGACCGAGAGAGAGAGAGAGAGAGAATATATGGGCGTTACTTGGCGTTACCATGGAAATACAGAATTATTCTAAAACATAAAGTAGTCTTGATTTAGTGTCAATACAAATTAAATGTCAAATTGACAAGCTTAAAAGTAAGAAAAATCGAATTAAATAACAGACTAGTAGAACATTAAACGTTGAAGGCACCACGGGTATTATAAGAATAATCACGCCCTCGGTCGACGTACAACCCTCGGGCTAAAGCCCTCGTGTTGTACACCATCGACCTCGGGTCGTTATTATTCTTATAATACCCTAGATACCTTAATAACTATAAAACGCCTTGTTTTAATTTGGGGTTTTTGGTTTGTTTGACAACGAGTGTGATGCTATGCTAGTATAATAAATAGTATATTGTTTTATTAGGATCAGAAGTGCAACTTTTTGTGGTGAGTCTGTAGTTTAACTGACGGGCGCAGCGAGTGCGATAATTTCAGACGAAGCGCAAAAAGACATTTTTCTACTAGCGTGCGGAAAAACGCATTTTCCGCACATTTTTTAGTGCGGAAAATCCACTTTTCCGCACCGTGCGGCAAAGGATTTTTCCGCACTAGTTTTTCTACTAGCGTGCGGAAAAACGCATTTTCCGCACGATAGTAGAAAAACTATTGTTCCTAACACGTGCAGAAACCTATTTTTCCGCACTTAAATGCTTAATGATAAATTGTGTTTCGGTAAATTGCATTCGATAAATTGTTTTTCGATAAATTGTTTTCGATAAACTTACCGGATCCCTCCCTATTTCAATTGCCTTTAAAGAAAGAGAATAATTCTGAACAACTTATTTACGGTAGGGATTATAGGAACTTTAGGTGTTCGTTTAATCTTCAAAAACTGTTCAAATATAAATAAAGATCAAGTTCTTTTATTATACCGCGGCTTTTTTTTCCACGCATTTTTTTTCCGACGGCATTTTTATCCACGGCCTTTTTTTCCGCGGCTTTTTTTTCCGTCGGCTTTTTTTTCCACCGGCTTTTTTTTCCACGGCTTTTTTTTCCAGGCTTTTTTTACCGCGGCTTTTTTTTCCACGGCTTTTTTTTCCTAGATTCGATTCCTGATGATAATAATTAGCGCACACTGCCAATAACAATAAGGATTGTATTTTATTCCCTAGGTTTTATATTACTTTGTATGTTTTTGTATTTGGCATGCGGACCAAGTGCGTGAAATCATACCGTGGAATATACTATTAGGTAGTTTATGCCTATCCTTGTCTTCTGCTTGTTAAAAACAATAATCTTACTTTATTTTTTAGGAGCATACATTTGCTCAGACGAAAACACAAGCGGACGTACGCCAGGAATTATTTTCCAGGTCCAGGCCCGAAATTCCCAGTATTTGAAAGAAATTTATGACATTCCCTGAGTATTCCCTGAGTTTTTTAATGATTGTTTGATTCCCTCAGCTTTACAGGTTTTCCATAAGAGCCCCTTTACAAGCTCTTAGAACTTAGGTGAACACTTCCTGTTGAACAATAGGCAAATTATTAAGTGCATTTACAAAACGAATTTTTGTGAAAGGTTACAGACCGAAAGTAAAATTTCAAAGAAATCTGGAGCCTGGAAAAAAACACTTCTTTTTAAAAATGTTGGGTAATTAAAAAAAATGCATTTTTAAGCTGCTAAAGCTTAACCCTAGTAACCCACAAAACTGAGAGAACGCCGGGTACCAAAATGGGTCATTTTTGACCCACTGTAAAAATTCGATATTTATAATTGTTTAAAACATATTTTTTCCTTTCCTTACATTACAAAATAGCTCATTCCCTTCTTAAATTTATTATTTTCCTTACATACACAAGAATAACTAACAATTTTTCTAAAAGTTATTAATATTACCGAACAATTTCCTTTTTTTTAATTTTTTTACGGCATACGGCGACAGACAGCATAGGAATAGCATATCTAGAAGCACAATGATGTAATAGCATCTGATAAAAAATGAAACAAAAAAATTCGAAACCTGGGCCATTTTTTATCCGGTTTTGGGGTTACGAGGGTTAATATATATGTAGTTGTATATGCCATATGCTGTATACAGTCGATATATGCAAAAGGTGTAAAGTTGGGTTTATTTTGAAGTAAATGTTCTAAAATGTAAAAAAAAATAGTTGATTATGCTCAATAGGGAAAAACATGCAAATATGCATTTGCCCAGCCCTAGCTTATGATTATGGACAGATTGAAAAGATCTTAAAATTCTTTCATTTTCCTTAAGTGTTTTGAAAAGAACTTACCTGTGATTGTTTCACTTTCATTGAATTTTAAGCAACATTCTTTCATTTTAAAAAGAACTTTAGATTCATAACAATTACCGAGATACTGAGATCCCTAAGATAAACACATTAAAGCAAATATTTCAAATTTTCATTAAAATAGTAATTGTTATGAATCTAAAGTTCTTTTTAAAATGAAAGAATGTTGCTTAAAATTCAATGAAAGTGAAACAATCACAGGTAAGTTCTTTTCAAAACACTTAAGGAAAATGAAAGAATTTTAAGATCTTTTCAATCTGTCCATAATCATAAGCTAGGGCTGGGCAAATGCATATTTGCATGTTTTTCCCTATTGAGCATAATCAACTATTTTTTTTTACATTTTAGAACATTTACTTCAAAATAAACCCAACTTTACACCTTTTGCATATATCGACTGTATACAGCATATGGCATATACAACTACATATATATTAACCCTCGTAACCCCAAAACCGGATAAAAAATGGCCCAGGTTTCGAATTTTTTTGTTTCATTTTTTATCAGATGCTATTACATCGTTGTGCTTCTAGATATGCTATTCCTATGCTGTCTGTCGCCGTATGCCGTAAAAAAATTAAAAAAAAGGAAATTGTTCGATAATATTAATAACTTTTAGAAAAATTGTTAGTTATTCTTGTGTATGTAAGGAAAATAATAAATTTAAGAAGGGAATGAGCTATTTTGTAATGTAAGGAAAGGAAAAAATATGTTTTAAACAATTATAAATATCGAATTTTTACAGTGGGTCAAAAATGACCCATTTTGGTACCCGGCGTTCTCTCAGTTTTGTGGGTTACTAGGGTTAAGCTTTAGCAGCTTAAAAATGCATTTTTTTTAATTACCCAACATTTTTAAAAAGAAGTGTTTTTTTCCAGGCTCCAGATTTCTTTGAAATTTTACTTTCGGTCTGTAACCTTTCACAAAAATTCGTTTTGTAAATGCACTTAATAATTTGCCTATTGTTCAACAGGAAGTGTTCACCTAAGTTCTAAGAGCTTGTAAAGGGGCTCTTATGGAAAACCTGTAAAGCTGAGGGAATCAAACAATCATTAAAAAACTCAGGGAATACTCAGGGAATGTCATAAATTTCTTTCAAATACTGGGAATTTCGGGCCTGGACCTGGAAAATAATTCCTGGCGTACGTCCGCTTGTGTTTTCGTCTGAGCAAATGTATGCTCCTAAAAAATAAAGTAAGATTATTGTTTTTAACAAGCAGAAGACAAGGATAGGCATAAACTACCTAATAGTATATTCCACGGTATGATTTCACGCACTTGGTCCGCATGCCAAATACAAAAACATACAAAGTAATATAAAACCTAGGGAATAAAATACAATCCTTATTGTTATTGGCAGTGTGCGCTAATTATTATCATCAGGAATCATGATTATTAATTATTATATAGTGCCAGTGTAAAGTAAAGAATAAAATTCCTGAAATTTTTTCGTTTTTTGTCAAAAATTTTACAACAAATAAAAATTTTTGGAGCATATATTACAGCATAAATGCTCTAAAGTATGCTACAAAAAACATCTTATTATGCTGTAAATATAGAGCATTATTATCTGCCCAGCCCTAATCATAACATACTCAAAATTCAATATTCCTAACAATTTGTGATAGAGAATTTTAATGTGTAAATTTATATAAATGGCTGCATAAAATAATTTCCGAAAAATTTATATAAAAAAAACAGCCAACGCAAAATATTATCGAACCGTATTTACATTCGAATTGTCGTCGAAAACAGAGTTTTAGTCCATTTCGATTAATGGATATAAGTATGTAACTCGTTTATTTTCGGAAATTGCAAAAACTAGAAAAGTTGTTAATTGTTAAAAAAGTGATTTTTTCATCAGGATTTATGGTGAACTTTTAAAATTTTAAAACACTTATTATTGGCTACACCATAATGAACCTTCGCGATTCGCCATTGCAGCTAATGAGGGGGCGGGCGGGCTAAAGTATTTGACCATAATATATAAGCTTTGTCACCGCTGTAGAAACGTGTATAGGTACTTCTAAGGTATACTTACCAGTATCATCTTGCAAGTGTGTGTTAGAGCGTTTGTTATTGTTTTTATTCTTTGGGAAAATGGAAGTCGTTAGAGTGCCAGGAAAAAAACGTGGTACTGTGTACTATACGTGTGCCGCTGATCAAGGTTTTTTCTATAGAAACAATAAAACTTCCAACGGGAAGTTTTATCTTGTGTGTGTTGAAAGGGGATGTTCGGCTAGGGCGTGTTGCGATGAATTACAGTTTACCAAGATTGGCGGAGGACATAACCATCTACCCGATATGGAAAAGGAAGAAGCGTTGTTGCTACGAAGTTCCATGATCAACGCTGCTGCCTCGAGTAGTGACGATATTAAATCTATATTCGTTACACAAACTGGAAGGTATGTGTGTTTAAATGAATGTTATAACATACAGGGTGTAAATTTGAAAATGGTACATAGGGAAATCCCGTAGTATTAATATTGGTTCCCCGAATTAATTTATGGCAAAATAGGTAACTAAAACTGAATTTAAAGTATGTAATAGTTTTCCAGTTGGTTTTACTAATTTCAAGAAAAATAATTATTAGAATCTTCCAAAGATATTTTTACCCACTACCTATGTAACTCTTTTAGATCTGCCGTCAACGTCGCTAGCAAGCTGGCGTTTCCATCAACTTCGAGGGCGATGCGGCGCCAGCGTGGTAAAGCGCAACCCCCGATGCCACAGTCACTCGAAGAGTACGGCAATCTGTGCGAGGAAAATGAGCGATACGGACAAGTAGCTGGTAAACCATTTTGTAGAGGCATTGCAGGCGAAGGCGAAATGCTCTCCGTCGTTTTTGTTTCGGAAGACTTGAAACACCTGCTAGTCCAAGCTAAAGAGATCCATCTAGATGGAACATTTAAAATACGCCCTCGACAACCTGAGAATAGCCAGCTCTTAACGATAATGGTTATCCAGTATGGATATGTAAGTTGACGGTAGTCATTCTATTTTCATCATTGTATACAATTTATTGTTCCCTTTTCAGGCATTTCCGTGCGCATTTGCACTGATGAGATCCAGAAAAACGGCCGCCTACGACAACGTTTTCCGAAAAATAAAAGCTATTGTACCTCAATTTGACCCACAGTTGATAATGACCGATTTTGAAGTATCCCTTGTCAATTCGTTAAGTAACAACTTCCCATCAGCACAAAAGACTGGATGTTTCTTCCATTATTGTCAGGTAACAGATGATGTACCATATAGTTATGAGTTTTGTACTGCATGTATTTCAATTATAAATTGGTGTTAGTACTCGTTGGCCGAAATTATAAAAACACTATTGTACTTTTCAGGCAGTAATGAGAAAGGCCCGCTCATTAAATATGGGTCAGATATTACGTCAGAACTGTTATGCAAAACGAGCACTGAAACTCTTGATGGCTGTAGCTTTGTTACCCCCAAATTCCATCGAAGCGGGTGTTGACTACGTCACCAATTTCCTAATACATCAAAATTTGCGAGAAGACTTTAGACCCCTGCTAAGGTGAGTTTTATATTTTCTTACAAAAAAGAGCTTTGTCTTAGCTGGACTATTCCCTACGAACAAAGCTGGTCAGTTGTACGGCTACGTAGGTACTAATGTAAAACTTCTTGAATTTCAGCTACCATCGAAAGCAGTGGTTAGACAAAGTTGGGGTTGATGCACTATCTGTGTTTAAACGGGCAAGACGAACCAACAATGATTGTGAGTCATTCCATGCCACATTGGTACGTCTAATCCGCGTGCGAGGTCCCAATGTCTGGCAGTTCACTGGTACGTAGCCGTCATTTATTCTCATTCAAAATCTAATCGATCTATTTACGAGGGGACGTTTTTATATTCTCGGCAGTTTTACATATTTTTACGATTTTCGATTTCAGTTTTTTGAATCACGTACGCCTTGGTAACTTGTAAGCCAATTTACAAATGGATTATAGGAGCACTATTATTGTGTTGCTGCGCGTTGTTAAGTTATAAAAAATCAAGTGACAAGCTGTTACAAAATTTCTTACAAAACAAGGAAACGGTCTTTTTTTTTCATGGCCAGCCCGAGCATGTAATAACGGCTCCGCGTATGTATGTGTGTTACCATAAAATTCGTCACTCACGTATTTCGTTCGTTCTTTAGGGTTCATGACATATCGCCGAATGGACAAATCGCCGAATGGACAAAACGCCGAAATCGTGGTCAAAACGCCGAAAGAAATCGGTGGACATATCGCCGAAAGTGGTCAAAACGCCGAAACTGTTCAGTGGACACATCGCCGAAACGTGGACAAATCGCCGAAATGTATAAAACGACGCTGCATGAATCGGAAATGTGGCGTCGAAGCCGAACACTCTAGTTTGCTTAGAACGCGTCGGCGTTTGGTCAAAACGCCGCGCGCCGAAAGGATTCTGTGGACATATCGCCGAAAAGATTCTGTGGACATATCGCCGAAACGTGGTCAAAACGCCGAAAAGATTCTGTGGACATATCGCCGAAACGTGGTCAAAACGCCGAAACAATTCTGTGGACATATCACCGAAACGTGGTCAAAACGCCGAAACAATTCTGTGGACATATCACCGAAACGTGGTCAAAACGCCGAAACAATTCTGTGGACACATCGCCGAAACGTGGTCAAAACGCCGAAACAATTCTGTGGACATATCGCCGAAACGTGGTCAAAACGCCGAAACGATTCTGAGGAGAGAAGGGTACATTTTGTGAATAATTTTACAAGATTTTGAAAATTAAAGTCTTGTTATAACCCTTCAGTGGCGTCTGATAGTTTGTTTCCGCTACTATTTAGGGGGTTACGAAAGAGTAAAGAAGTACATACAGCGCTTTCAGATGTGTTTTTAGAATGCTTAGATAGCCAACTATCTCCGTAGAATTTTATATTGTCTCTTATGGGTATTACTACACAATGATTAATACTGTTTATGGTTATACTAAAAAATTAGATGCGAGAAGGTAAATGAATAAAATTATTATGTTAAAATAACATATAATTATTTCAGTAAAACATGCGTATTATTTTTCGGAAAATTTATTTTACTATTAATTTAAAAATTGTTTTAAACGTCCGATATTTGAACATGTTTCGCATGACACTTTAAGTGTAAAGGTAAATTGTTCAGTGTCAAATGTAAATTGTGGCTTTTGATATAAACTTGCGATCACTTTTTTCGAGTTTTTCTCTGAAAGTTCCTAATACAGGTGATTTGTGGTTTCCTATTATTGAAAATGGACAACATCTATATCAAAGGTGTACCTTGTCATTGAAAATAAAAAGCAAAAGGTTATCCTGTAGCACTTTTATTTTACGTAAGATCATAACAACAATAACTATTGATGATACATTTATGTTTATGTCACCATTACATCCGCTATCCTCACATATCGCTCAACAGGAATCCTGTCGATCGGGCAGATCGAGTGATCAACTACGGTGTCATACGCGATGTCCTCTGCGTTTGCTGGTAGTTGGTGTAATCGCTGACGTGTTGTGCAGCATTCATCACATAACCCGAGGTGGTTGCAGGGTATTAAAAGTGTGGTTGGAGCGGCTGTTTGGCATATCATGCATACCCCCTCAGAAGTTCGTACCACGACATGTTCGCCAACTCTTCCTTCCTCATTTGTAGCAGTCGGTTCTTCCTCCCCCTCCTCCTCCTCCCCCTCCTCCTCATTTGTGTCAGTGTTGCCTGAAAATGAATAATGTTGTATTAATGAGACGGTACCAAATACAGCATAATTATACAAAATTTTAGAAACCATGTCTTTTTGCGTGTATCCTTTGTCTTGGTTTTACAAATTTAGATTATAATTACAAGAATTACACAACACGATCCTCTATTCTGGAAAATGATGTCAACGGATAAAATTAGATATCGAGGTAACAACATACCAATTCTAAATTCCAGCGGAACATCGCCTAATAAAGGAACTAACTCCTCATCACCAGATGTAGACTCCTCTTCTACTTCTGCAGAAAACGCATTCTGGAACATACGTTCCACACTATAGTGGACTGAATTTAAAAATTTGCCCACATCTCCGTTTTCGTCGAACTCCTGAGACGCTCTCTTAATCTTGGCGTCATTAATTCTGTATTTTCTTCTTGTCAGTCCCCTGATCTGGAGACCCTCGTCAGTAAATGCTCGTAGCTCACTTGCAGTAGATCCACTAATATCTTGTAAGCGCTCTAAAGAACGAACGAAATACGTGAGTGACGAATTTTATGGTAACACACATACATACGCGGAGCCGTTATTACATGCTCGGGCTGGCCATGAAAAAAAAAGACCGTTTCCTTGTTTTGTAAGAAATTTTGTAACAGCTTGTCACTTGATTTTTTATAACTTAACAACGCGCAGCAACACAATAATAGTGCTCCTATAATCCATTTGTAAATTGGCTTACAAGTTACCAAGGCGTACGTGATTCAAAAAACTGAAATCGAAAATCGTAAAAATATGTAAAACTGCCGAGAATATAAAAACGTCCCCTCGTAAATAGATCGATTAGATTTTGAATGAGAATAAATGACGGCTACGTACCAGTGAACTGCCAGACATTGGGACCTCGCACGCGGATTAGACGTACCAATGTGGCATGGAATGACTCACAATCATTGTTGGTTCATTGAATTTTAAGCAACATTCTTTCATTTTAAAAAGAACTTTAGATTCATAACAATTACTACTAATCTAAAGTTCTTTTTAAAATGAAAGAATGTTGCTTAAAATTCAATGAAAGTGAAACAATCACAGGTAAGTTCTTTTCAAAACACTTAAGGAAAATGAAAGAATTTTAAGATCTTTTCAATCTGTCCATAATCATAAGCTAGGGCTGGGCAAATGCATATTTGCATGTTTTTCCCTATTGAGCATAATCAACTATTTTTTTTTACATTTTAGAACATTTACTTCAAAATAAACCCAACTTTACACCTTTTGCATATATCGACTGTATACAGCATATGGCATATACAACTACATATATATTAACCCTCGTAACCCCAAAACCGGATAAAAAATGGCCCAGGTTTCGAATTTTTTTGTTTCATTTTTTATCAGATGCTATTACATCGTTGTGCTTCTAGATATGCTATTCCTATGCTGTCTGTCGCCGTATGCCGTAAAAAAATTAAAAAAAAGGAAATTGTTCGGTAATATTAATAACTTTTAGAAAAATTGTTAGTTATTCTTGTGTATGTAAGGAAAATAATAAATTTAAGAAGGGAATGAGCTATTTTGTAATGTAAGGAAAGGAAAAAATATGTTTTAAACAATTATAAATATCGAATTTTTACAGTGGGTCAAAAATGACCCATTTTGGTACCCGGCGTTCTCTCAGTTTTGTGGGTTACTAGGGTTAAGCTTTAGCAGCTTAAAAATGCATTTTTTTTAATTACCCAACATTTTTAAAAAGAAGGGTTTTTTTCCAGGCTCCAGATTTCTTTGAAATTTTACTTTCGGTCTGTAACCTTTCACAAATATTCGTTTTGTAAATGCACTTAATAATTTGCCTATTGTTCAACAGGAAGTGTTCACCTAAGTTCTAAGAGCTTGTAAAGGGGCTCTTATGGAAAACCTGTAAAGCTGAGGGAATCAAACAATCATTAAAAAACTCAGGGAATACTCAGGGAATGTCATAAATTTCTTTCAAATACTGGGAATTTCGGGCCTGGACCTGGAAAATAATTCCTGGCGTACGTCCGCTTGTGTTTTCGTCTGAGCAAATGTATGCTCCTAAAAAATAAAGTAAGATTATTGTTTTTAACAAGCAGAAGACAAGGATAGGCATAAACTACCTAATAGTATATTCCACGGTATGATTTCACGCACTTGGTCCGCATGCCAAATACAAAAACATACAAAGTAATATAAAACCTAGGGAATAAAATACAATCCTTATTGTTATTGGCAGTGTGCGCTAATTATTATCATCAGGAATCATGATTATTAATTATTATATAGTGCCAGTGTAAAGTAAAGAATAAAATTCCTGAAATTTTTTCGTTTTTTGTCAAAAATTTTACAACAAATAAAAATTTTTGGAGCATATATTACAGCATAAATGCTCTAAAGTATGCTACAAAAAACATCTTATTATGCTGTAAATATAGAGCATTATTATCTGCCCAGCCCTAATCATAACATACTCAAAATTCAATATTCCTAACAATTTGTGATAGAGAATTTTAATGTGTAAATTTATATAAATGGCTGCATAAAATAATTTCCGAAAAATTTATATAAAAAAAACAGCCAACGCAAAATATTATCGAACCGTATTTACATTCGAATTGTCGTCGAAAACAGAGTTTTAGTCCATTTCGATTAATGGATATAAGTATGTAACTCGTTTATTTTCGGAAATTGCAAAAACTAGAAAAGTTGTTAATTGTTAAAAAAGTGATTTTTTCATCAGGATTTATGGTGAACTTTTAAAATTTTAAAACACTTATTATTGGCTACACCATAATGAACCTTCGCGATTCGCCATTGCAGCTAATGAGGGGGCGGGCGGGCTAAAGTATTTGACCATAATATATAAGCTTTGTCACCGCTGTAGAAACGTGTATAGGTACTTCTAAGGTATACTTACCAGTATCATCTTGCAAGTGTGTGTTAGAGCGTTTGTTATTGTTTTTATTCTTTGGGAAAATGGAAGTCGTTAGAGTGCCAGGAAAAAAACGTGGTACTGTGTACTATACGTGTGCCGCTGATCAAGGTTTTTTCTATAGAAACAATAAAACTTCCAACGGGAAGTTTTATCTTGTGTGTGTTGAAAGGGGATGTTCGGCTAGGGCGTGTTGCGATGAATTACAGTTTACCAAGATTGGCGGAGGACATAACCATCTACCCGATATGGAAAAGGAAGAAGCGTTGTTGCTACGAAGTTCCATGATCAACGCTGCTGCCTCGAGTAGTGACGATATTAAATCTATATTCGTTACACAAACTGGAAGGTATGTGTGTTTAAATGAATGTTATAACATACAGGGTGTAAATTTGAAAATGGTACATAGGGAAATCCCGTAGTATTAATATTGGTTCCCCGAATTAATTTATGGCAAAATAGGTAACTAAAACTGAATTTAAAGTATGTAATAGTTTTCCAGTTGGTTTTACTAATTTCAAGAAAAATAATTATTAGAATCTTCCAAAGATATTTTTACCCACTACCTATGTAACTCTTTTAGATCTGCCGTCAACGTCGCTAGCAAGCTGGCGTTTCCATCAACTTCGAGGGCGATGCGGCGCCAGCGTGGTAAAGCGCAACCCCCGATGCCACAGTCACTCGAAGAGTACGGCAATCTGTGCGAGGAAAATGAGCGATACGGACAAGTAGCTGGTAAACCATTTTGTAGAGGCATTGCAGCCGAAGGCGAAATGCTCTCCGTCGTTTTTGTTTCGGAAGACTTGAAACACCTGCTAGTCCAAGCTAAAGAGATCCATCTAGATGGAACATTTAAAATACGCCCTCGACAACCTGAGAATAGCCAGCTCTTAACGATAATGGTTATCCAGTATGGATATGTAAGTTGACGGTAGTCATTCTATTTTCATCATTGTATACAATTTATTGTTCCCTTTTCAGGCATTTCCGTGCGCATTTGCACTGATGAGATCCAGAAAAACGGCCGCCTACGACAACGTTTTCCGAAAAATAAAAGCTATTGTACCTCAATTTGACCCACAGTTGATAATGACCGATTTTGAAGTATCCCTTGTCAATTCGTTAAGTAACAACTTCCCATCAGCACAAAAGACTGGATGTTTCTTCCATTATTGTCAGGTAACAGATGATGTACCATATAGTTATGAGTTTTGTACTGCATGTATTTCAATTATAAATTGGTGTTAGTACTCGTTGGCCGAAATTATAAAAACACTATTGTACTTTTCAGGCAGTAATGAGAAAGGCCCGCTCATTAAATATGGGTCAGATATTACGTCAGAACTGTTATGCAAAACGAGCACTGAAACTCTTGATGGCTGTAGCTTTGTTACCCCCAAATTCCATCGAAGCGGGTGTTGACTACGTCACCAATTTCCTAATACATCAAAATTTGCGAGAAGACTTTAGACCCCTGCTAAGGTGAGTTTTATATTTTCTTACAAAAAAGAGCTTTGTCTTAGCTGGACTATTCCCTACGAACAAAGCTGGTCAGTTGTACGGCTACGTAGGTACTAATGTAAAACTTCTTGAATTTCAGCTACCATCGAAAGCAGTGGTTAGACAAAGTTGGGGTTGATGCACTATCTGTGTTTAAACGGGCAAGACGAACCAACAATGATTGTGAGTCATTCCATGCCACATTGGTACGTCTAATCCGCGTGCGAGGTCCCAATGTCTGGCAGTTCACTGGTACGTAGCCGTCATTTATTCTCATTCAAAATCTAATCGATCTATTTACGAGGGGACGTTTTTATATTCTCGGCAGTTTTACATATTTTTACGATTTTCGATTTCAGTTTTTTGAATCACGTACGCCTTGGTAACTTGTAAGCCAATTTACAAATGGATTATAGGAGCACTATTATTGTGTTGCTGCGCGTTGTTAAGTTATAAAAAATCAAGTGACAAGCTGTTACAAAATTTCTTACAAAACAAGGAAACGGTCTTTTTTTTTCATGGCCAGCCCGAGCATGTAATAACGGCTCCGCGTATGTATGTGTGTTACCATAAAATTCGTCACTCACGTATTTCGTTCGTTCTTTAGAGCGCTTACAAGATATTAGTGGATCTACTGCAAGTGAGCTACGAGCATTTACTGACGAGGGTCTCCAGATCAGGGGACTGACAAGAAGAAAATACAGAATTAATGACGCCAAGATTAAGAGAGCGTCTCAGGAGTTCGACGAAAACGGAGATGTGGGCAAATTTTTAAATTCAGTCCACTATAGTGTGGAACGTATGTTCCAGAATGCGTTTTCTGCAGAAGTAGAAGAGGAGTCTACATCTGGTGATGAGGAGTTAGTTCCTTTATTAGGCGATGTTCCGCTGGAATTTAGAATTGGTATGTTGTTACCTCGATATCTAATTTTATCCGTTGACATCATTTTCCAGAATAGAGGATCGTGTTGTGTAATTCTTGTAATTATAATCTAAATTTGTAAAACCAAGACAAAGGATACACGCAAAAAGACATGGTTTCTAAAATTTTGTATAATTATGCTGTATTTGGTACCGTCTCATTAATACAACATTATTCATTTTCAGGCAACACTGACACAAATGAGGAGGAGGGGGAGGAGGAGGAGGGGGAGGAAGAACCGACTGCTACAAATGAGGAAGGAAGAGTTGGCGAACATGTCGTGGTACGAACTTCTGAGGGGGTATGCATGATATGCCAAACAGCCGCTCCAACCACACTTTTAATACCCTGCAACCACCTCGGGTTATGTGATGAATGCTGCACAACACGTCAGCGATTACACCAACTACCAGCAAACGCAGAGGACATCGCGTATGACACCGTAGTTGATCACTCGATCTGCCCGATCGACAGGATTCCTGTTGAGCGATATGTGAGGATAGCGGATGTAATGGTGACATAAACATAAATGTATCATCAATAGTTATTGTTGTTATGATCTTACGTAAAATAAAAGTGCTACAGGATAACCTTTTGCTTTTTATTTTCAATGACAAGGTACACCTTTGATATAGATGTTGTCCATTTTCAATAATAGGAAACCACAAATCACCTGTATTAGGAACTTTCAGAGAAAAACTCGAAAAAAGTGATCGCAAGTTTATATCAAAAGCCACAATTTACATTTGACACTGAACAATTTACCTTTACACTTAAAGTGTCATGCGAAACATGTTCAAATATCGGACGTTTAAAACAATTTTTAAATTAATAGTAAAATAAATTTTCCGAAAAATAATACGCATGTTTTACTGAAATAATTATATGTTATTTTAACATAATAATTTTATTCATTTACCTTCTCGCATCTAATTTTTTAGTATAACCATAAACAGTATTAATCATTGTGTAGTAATACCCATAAGAGACAATATAAAATTCTACGGAGATAGTTGGCTATCTAAGCATTCTAAAAACACATCTGAAAGCGCTGTATGTACTTCTTTACTCTTTCGTAACCCCCTAAATAGTAGCGGAAACAAACTATCAGACGCCACTGAAGGGTTATAACAAGACTTTAATTTTCAAAATCTTGTAAAATTATTCACAAAATGTACCCTTCTCTCCTCAGAATCGTTTCGGCGTTTTGACCACGTTTCGGCGATATGTCCACAGAATTGTTTCGGCGTTTTGACCACGTTTCGGCGATGTGTCCACAGAATTGTTTCGGCGTTTTGACCACGTTTCGGTGATATGTCCACAGAATTGTTTCGGCGTTTTGACCACGTTTCGGTGATATGTCCACAGAATTGTTTCGGCGTTTTGACCACGTTTCGGCGATATGTCCACAGAATCTTTTCGGCGTTTTGACCACGTTTCGGCGATATGTCCACAGAATCTTTTCGGCGATATGTCCACAGAATCCTTTCGGCGCGCGGCGTTTTGACCAAACGCCGACGCGTTCTAAGCAAACTAGAGTGTTCGGCTTCGACGCCACATTTCCGATTCATGCAGCGTCGTTTTATACATTTCGGCGATTTGTCCACGTTTCGGCGATGTGTCCACTGAACAGTTTCGGCGTTTTGACCACTTTCGGCGATATGTCCACCGATTTCTTTCGGCGTTTTGACCACGATTTCGGCGTTTTGTCCATTCGGCGATTTGTCCATTCGGCGATATGTCCGGCCACCGTTCTTTAGAGCGCTTACAAGATATTAGTGGATCTACTGCAAGTGAGCTACGAGCATTTACTGACGAGGGTCTCCAGATCAGGGGACTGACAAGAAGAAAATACAGAATTAATGACGCCAAGATTAAGAGAGCGTCTCAGGAGTTCGACGAAAACGGAGATGTGGGCAAATTTTTAAATTCAGTCCACTATAGTGTGGAACGTATGTTCCAGAATGCGTTTTCTGCAGAAGTAGAAGAGGAGTCTACATCTGGTGATGAGGAGTTAGTTCCTTTATTAGGCGATGTTCCGCTGGAATTTAGAATTGGTATGTTGTTACCTCGATATCTAATTTTATCCGTTGACATCATTTTCCAGAATAGAGGATCGTGTTGTGTAATTCTTGTAATTATAATCTAAATTTGTAAAACCAAGACAAAGGATACACGCAAAAAGACATGGTTTCTAAAATTTTGTATAATTATGCTGTATTTGGTACCGTCTCATTAATACAACATTATTCATTTTCAGGCAACACTGACACAAATGAGGAGGAGGGGGAGGAGGAGGAGGGGGAGGAAGAACCGACTGCTACAAATGAGGAAGGAAGAGTTGGCGAACATGTCGTGGTACGAACTTCTGAGGGGGTATGCATGATATGCCAAACAGCCGCTCCAACCACACTTTTAATACCCTGCAACCACCTCGGGTTATGTGATGAATGCTGCACAACACGTCAGCGATTACACCAACTACCAGCAAACGCAGAGGACATCGCGTATGACACCGTAGTTGATCACTCGATCTGCCCGATCGACAGGATTCCTGTTGAGCGATATGTGAGGATAGCGGATGTAATGGTGACATAAACATAAATGTATCATCAATAGTTATTGTTGTTATGATCTTACGTAAAATAAAAGTGCTACAGGATAACCTTTTGCTTTTTATTTTCAATGACAAGGTACACCTTTGATATAGATGTTGTCCATTTTCAATAATAGGAAACCACAAATCACCTGTATTAGGAACTTTCAGAGAAAAACTCGAAAAAAGTGATCGCAAGCTTATATCAAAAGCCACAATTTACATTTGACACTGAACAATTTACCTTTACACTTAAAGTGTCATGCGAAACATGTTCAAATATCGGACGTTTAAAACAATTTTTAAATTAATAGTAAAATAAATTTTCCGAAAAATAATACGCATGTTTTACTGAAATAATTATATGTTATTTTAACATAATAATTTTATTCATTTACCTTCTCGCATCTAATTTTTTAGTATAACCATAAACAGTATTAATCATTGTGTAGTAATACCCATAAGAGACAATATAAAATTCTACGGAGATAGTTGGCTATCTAAGCATTCTAAAAACACATCTGAAAGCGCTGTATGTACTTCTTTACTCTTTCGTAACCCCCTAAATAGTAGCGGAAACAAACTATCAGACGCCACTGAAGGGTTATAACAAGACTTTAATTTTCAAAATCTTGTAAAATTATTCACAAAATGTACCCTTCTCTCCTCAGAATCGTTTCGGCGTTTTGACCACGTTTCGGCGATATGTCCACAGAATTGTTTCGGCGTTTTGACCACGTTTCGGCGATGTGTCCACAGAATTGTTTCGGCGTTTTGACCACGTTTCGGTGATATGTCCACAGAATTGTTTCGGCGTTTTGACCACGTTTCGGTGATATGTCCACAGAATTGTTTCGGCGTTTTGACCACGTTTCGGCGATATGTCCACAGAATCTTTTCGGCGTTTTGACCACGTTTCGGCGATATGTCCACAGAATCTTTTCGGCGATATGTCCACAGAATCCTTTCGGCGCGCGGCGTTTTGACCAAACGCCGACGCGTTCTAAGCAAACTAGAGTGTTCGGCTTCGACGCCACATTTCCGATTCATGCAGCGTCGTTTTATACATTTCGGCGATTTGTCCACGTTTCGGCGATGTGTCCACTGAACAGTTTCGGCGTTTTGACCACTTTCGGCGATATGTCCACCGATTTCTTTCGGCGTTTTGACCACGATTTCGGCGTTTTGTCCATTCGGCGATTTGTCCATTCGGCGATATGTCCGGCCACCTTTACGACAACTGATGGATGAGCATTATGGCGTGGAAGGTGGTAATGTTCCAGATACGGACCCTGACTTGTATGCTACGAAAACTGCAGAATTTTTAACTTTCACTGGAAGGAGCGAGGTGTGTGATTACTCGCGGCGAAATTTTACGGAATCGCGCCACTGGAACACTGGAATAGCTATTACGAGCCCAGTCGCACATATATTGGACCAAAATGTTGCATATTTAGATTCCCCTTAAAAAAGTGTCTTAAAAATGTCTGAATTAAAAATTCCTAGTTTCACTTGTTTTCATTTTATTAGCGAAAAACAAAAATCGGGAATTTTGATTTTTTTAGATATTTACTAAACTAAACGTTGTAGGTCCAATTCCTTTTCAGATTATTGATCAGCATTAAAATACGCAACTTTGCCTCCATTTAACCGACTTCGTATCTCTTAAGCTAACCGAGATCCCCATGCTTAGCTTTGAAAACCGGACACCCTGTATATTATCATATTTTTGGATAGGCTTCAGGCTACTTTCATACATTGTAACGACGCAATTCTTGGGGTGTGGAATTTGGTGCGTCGTATATAAGACGCCATGTTCCACATTCCCCAGATAGCGTCGTTTCCGCAAGATCGACGTCATACAGAGGCGCGGGCAACAACTTCTCCCTCTACGAAGGAGAAGGGACGGTCCGCGTCGCTGTACGAAGGAGGCCGACGCCGAGCTATAAAACCGCCGTCCCGGTCCAATTTTAAAGAAAACAACTCCGAACTCCGAACTCCGAAAACTTATCTGAACCGTATTATTTCGATTAGTAATTTTGGTTGTCCGAGAGTATTTCAAAATTTAATTTGCGATCTTCAATCCAATTTAAATTTTGCCCCGAATCAATTTCCTGTGTTCAGATGACAGCAAATTGATTAATTGCGAATACAAATTAATTCAGTTTCATTTTATAACCAGTTATTTTTTTTTTACTTTATTCATTAGTGAAGTGTGGCTAATTTGCTTTGAGTAAGTAATTTCAATTTAAGTTCTGACCTGAAACCTCCGACCTGTTTTCCGCTCCCGAATCCGATCCTAGTTAGCATAGTTTATCCTGGTGGACCGTATGTGGCATAATACAAGACGGCTTTCATCAGGGTAAGCTTCCCCAAGGTAGGGCATATGTGTTTGCAATAAGTGAACTACCTTGTTTTAATCCCAATTAGTTTTTCCGGGTAATGTTTTGTTTCTATGAGTGACATTTCGTAACACGTAGAACAAAACACTAATTACTCAGTTCCGAATCAGCCCTACGGAGTTTTACCCTATATGTGACCATAATACGTAACAAGTAGGGTGAAACACACGTAAATTACCGATAACCTTGTCCTTCGACCTGGGTCAGAACTGAGTTGGGTTCTTCAAACCACCCAGTAACATAATTTCAGTTTATTTACCTTTTGTACGACCTTGTATTTGATTTAAGTCAAGTAAATTTACCGATCGCCGTAATAGATTTTATTTTGAGACTTACCTGACCACACTGTCACTAAATCACCTTATTTTTGCACAACTTAGCCTGTTGACTTGTCACAATATTTCTTGATTTAAACAACCCCCATATTTTATAAATCCAGTTTTGTTTGCTTTGCGCCATGTTGGCTTTATAACGTACAACAAAGTAATTTATTTAAGGTAGCTTAACCGAGGCGACCCCTCTGGTCGTTCTCTACAACCCATTGTTTTATCAATACAGATCCCTGTCATTTTCCGATTCTAGACCAGAGCCGGCCGTAAATAATTTATTCAAAATTGATTAAATTTTATTAAATTGTACATATCATTATTTTTGCATACATTTGTTAATTTTTATTATTAGTTACATAAATAAACCGTTCATTTTATTAATTTTTAGTCACCGTGAACCAGTGTTCCAACCTCCTGTAAATATTCTGTAAATAAACTTGTTCTTTAGATTTCATAGGTTTTATTTTCAAAGTCCGACGAACCCTGGGTACTCCGAGCTAATCCCTGGCACAAATAAATTCTGTCACGACCACCTCTCCATAAGCTAGGGGACTGGGTCGTTACATGGCGCCCGAGCAGGGACCGCTTTGAAGAAGTCGTACCATCCTCCGTTCATAGAACCAGATTCCGTTTACCAGACCCGTCTCAACTACCGAATATCCCAGAATGTTGTCCGACACTGAAGGAGCAGGGACTTCAATGAAGATCCAGGGACCGATGTGAAGAAACCCAGAACCGGCCGCAACTCCAGAAACGAACCAGTTACCAGGTAGCCAGGTATAATTTCTTCTTTTGTTTAAAATCAGGAAGACATCGACATGCAGGAGTGCCATCCTGTGATGACCGACCCCTGGACCGCACCGCCACAGTTGTGTGACGTCGTCTACCAATGGGGTGTCAGATTCGACGGTGTGGGTGATCCGGCCCCTTTCCTGGTAAGGCTCGAAGAAATCATCGAATATTACCAGTTCCAACCCGATTCTCTTCTACCCGTCCTTCCGTTACTGCTAGAAGGGAAAGTGTTAGAATGGTATAGGAACAACAAATATTATTGGCATACCTGGTCCGATTTTGAGGGTCACTTCCGATTATTCTACCTGCCCGCCCGACTTCAAAGTAGAACCAGAGCCGCCCATCCTCGACCGCTGACTGTCCAGCCAGAGAAGCCAGTTACCGCCGTCGAAAACCCGAAGTCCAGGTGTGAAGAAGGACCTAAGGTGATGGTTGCCACCACCGAAACTCCAGAGGCTCCATCGCGTTCAGTCAACTTCACGCCTGCGACACCGCTATCGACCCCAGGTCCCGACCAGTACACCCCGGCCCCAGATGTGACATCTCCAGGTCCCGATGAAGATCCAGCCGCCGAATTGACCTCTCCAGGTGAGGTGGTTTTGTTACAGCCTCTCGAGGATGAAAGCTGCACCGATCCAGGTGAAGGTAAGTGTGTTCCGAAACCTGAAAAAGCTGACAAAGATATTAAACCGATTTCTCCGTCCCAGAGGGAGGAAACTTACCTGTCCCTACCGTCCGTAGTCCGTGATCCAGACCGTCCAGAGCCTCCATTGCCTCCAAGTCCTCCACCGGCCAGAGTAATGGAGCAAGAGGAGTTCCGCCCTCCGTTATCCGTGTCCGAGGAGCTACATCTTGCTGCCAGCTTCCGTCCGCCTGGGCTGGAGCCTTTGGAGAGTCCAGCCGAAGATACTGTGGGGATACTGCTACAGATTACCGATTGCCCCGGCCCGCCGCCTCCGCTAATTCTGAAACCTTCCGTTTTTAGCTATCTTACAGATTCCGTATCTTTCGACGAACCACCCGACCACCGCCGAAGGAGCCCGTCCGTCCGCCCGTGTGCCCATCGAAAACGCCCGCCTGAACACCAGAACTACCCGCCAGGCCGCCGACAAGCCCGGATTTTTCCGAACCGCCAGCCCGTCCGTAGGCGTAACCCGCTTACCCGATTCAGCCTCCAGCCCGTCCGACCGCCCGAAGCCGCAGTTTATCCGCCTGCACCACCAGCTCGTTCCGGCCGTCCACCAGCACCTCCGACGTTTCTTCCTTTTCCCCGAAGAGAGGGAGGAATGTAACGACGCAATTCTTGGGGTGTGGAATTTGGTGAGTCGTATATAAGACGCCATGTTCCACATTCCCCAGATAGCGTCGTTTCCGCAAGATGGACGTCATACAGAGGCGCGGGCAACAACTTCTCCCTCTACGAAGGAGAAGGGACGGTCCGCGTCGCTGTACGAAGGAGGCCGACGCCGAGCTATAAAACCGCCGTCCCGGTCCAATTTTAAAGAAAACAACTCCGAACTCCGAACTCCGAAAACTTATCTGAACCGTATTATTTCGATTAGTAATTTTGGTTGTCCGAGAGTATTTCAAAATTTAATTTGCGATCTTCAATCCAATTTAAATTTTGCCCCGAATCAATTTCCTGTGTTCAGATGACAGCAAATTGATTAATTGCGAATACAAATTAATTCAGTTTCATTTTATAACCAGTTATTTTTTTTTACTTTATTCATTAGTGAAGTGTGGCTAATTTGCTTTGAGTAAGTAATTTCAATTTAAGTTCTGACCTGAAACCTCCGACCTGTTTTCCGCTCCCGAATCCGATCCTAGTTAGCATAGTTTATCCTGGTGGACCGTATGTGGCATAATACAAGACGGCTTTCATCAGGGTAAGCTTCCCCAAGGTAGGGCATATGTGTTTGCAATAAGTGAACTACCTTGTTTTAATCCCAATTAGTTTTTCCGGGTAATGTTTTGTTTCTATGAGTGACATTTCGTAACACGTAGAACAAAACACTAATTACTCAGTTCCGAATCAGCCCTACGGAGTTTTACCCTATATGTGACCATAATACGTAACAAGTAGGGTGAAACACACGTAAATTACCGATAACCTTGTCCTTCGACCTGGGTCAGAACTGAGTTGGGTTCTTCAAACCACCCAGTAACATAATTTCAGTTTATTTACCTTTTGTACGACCTTGTATTTGATTTAAGTCAAGTAAATTTACCGATCGCCGTAATAGATTTTATTTTGAGACTTACCTGACCACACTGTCACTAAATCACCTTATTTTTGCACAACTTAGCCTGTTGACTTGTCACAATATTTCTTGATTTAAACAACCCCCATATTTTATAAATCCAGTTTTGTTTGCTTTGCGCCATGTTGGCTTTATAACGTACAACAAAGTAATTTATTTAAGGTAGCTTAACCGAGGCGACCCCTCTGGTCGTTCTCTACAACCCGTTGTTTTATCAATACAGATCCCTGTCATTTTCCGATTCTAGACCAGAGCCGGCCGTAAATAATTTATTCAAAATTGATTAAATTTTATTAAATTGTACATATCATTATTTTTGCATACATTTGTTAAGTTTTATTATTAGTTACATAAATAAACCGTTCATTTTATTAATTTTTAGTCACCGTGAACCAGTGTTCCAACCTCCTGTAAATATTCTGTAAATAAACTTGTTCTTTAGATTTCATAGGTTTTATTTTCAAAGTCCGACGAACCCTGGGTACTCCGAGCTACTCCCTGGCACAAATAAATTCTGTCACGACCACCTCTCCATAAGCTAGGGGGTTGGGTCGTTGCAACATATGTATTGGATGCTGTTGAAAAGTTTATTTTTTCCATTTAATGTTAAATGGAAATTATTATAATGTAGTAAATCCACAGTTAGTGGATATGCCACTACTAAACCTTTTCGACTTCAAATTGAAACTAAACAATAATTTCAAATTGAGACAATTTAAAATTGGAAACAAACCATATCAAATTTACTAATGTTAAAATTAATAATTAAAGCTAAAAATTGTTATTTACTTAATTTTTGCGCTACCGTGCTCTATTTCATTGTTTACCGCGGCTGTTTCCAAGACAGTAAGTTATGTTTACTAGTTGCTAAGAATAAAGTCGTCGGTAAAATTCTTTGGGGTTCTAGAACGGTAAGTAAATTTATTCAAAACGAATGTGCCATGTAATTTGATAAATTAATGTCAGTCACAAATGTCAGTTTAGTTAAATAAAATGAATATAATTTTTAATGTTAGTTAAAACAAATCCTGGAGCTTTTAATTTCTCATTTCTTGTAACAAAGTACACCAGCAAAGATTTTTCATCAATATTTGTACTTTTCTTGGTACACCAATTTTTAGAATGATATTGTAGGTACCTTCGTAGCGTCTCTCTGGACTTATCAGCAATGAGAACCGAACACCCCACATTCCAAGCTTCTTCTATTTCGTTTTCGGAATCATTTTCATTAATTTTTAGCACGGAAGTCAAAATAATTTTCACAAAAAACTGCAATGGCGGTAACTGTTTACAGATTGCTATAGAAACGCAATACATCAATCGACAATACGGCAACGTGATGTGGAGACACAATTATCGCATTTGAATCTGTATTAGTTATTAATTTATTACAAATTCGTTTTACCGAATTCAGTAGCGCAAAAAACGTCATAAGCATCACGAACGTTAAGGACTACCGATCTCAGACAATAATTGGAGTCGTCGCTGCGCTCCTCCTCCAAACTATTGTCTTCGATCGGTAAAATGTCCTTACCGTTCTTAATACTTAATATACTATTACTTCATATAGTCATACCCGCTAAAAGTTTAAGCATTTGAAATCAATCTCTGGACACGTGCTACATTGGCAGTTGGTGCATTATACCGCCTTTGATCCATGGTTTTAGATATGTCAAAAAACATTCTTACAGATGTACTTGTTCTATTTTGCAGTAAAGCTAGACTTTCCTCTTCTTCAATAACCTCTTTCATCATCCGCAATGAAGCAACATATGGATTTATATGAGATAAAAGAGCACCTAACTGCCCCATTATCGATGAAATGCAACCAGAATTTGCTGAATTACGTAACCTTTCTGTAGTTGCAAGTTCCGAATCTAATAGTATATAAATTTGTCCGTATGATGGTGTATCACCTTCATCGAGGTACAAGGGGCCAACCCTATGTTATATTTGACCGTGTATTTTAAAGCAGTATGGTCCATTTCCTGGAGGTGCAAATATATTGGCACCTATGGATGCCATAGCCAAACTGCTATTGTACATACTTCCTAAAATTGTTTGATCGAGGATCATCACCATTTAAGAGATCTTGAAGTTCCTTGGGATAAATACTTAAAACTCGGAATTACAATCTCAGTTTAAACCACAGCGTGTCAGTCAAACTTCAGAATACAATGGGAAATTTTGGGGAAATTTTCAATGCTCACAGTGCTAGTACACTATACCGAGTGCGTACTTTCAAAGCCGAACATAGGGGAATTGCATTGTAACTGATCTTTATATAGATTCCTGCTCGCTATTTAAACTCACAAGGATGGTAATGTCTTTTATAATAAAAACCCTCTGCTCTACTGAATACTCGTTATTATTCATATTATTTGATATTAATAACAGAAACATCGACTGATTTCAAATAATTTAATTGACAGATAAAAAAAGTTGACAATCATAGCAACCTATATTATTTCAAAATAGCATTATTTTATAATTTTTTTTACAGAAAAAGATAACTAAGTAATAACATGTATTGGTACCATCAGATGCGCTGTATATTTGTCGTTCTATTCATACCATTACCATCCTTGTGGGTTTAAATGGCGAGCAGGAATCTATATAAAGGTTAGTTACAATGCAATTCCCCTATGTTCGGTTTTGAAAGTACCCAGACGGTATACTACAGCTTTAATACACACATGATTCAAATTTGAACGTTTCTGGTGTGACGATTAAAAAAAACTATCAGTAGGTTATAATGTTAAGATAATTATTTTTTAATAGCTGGGTGCCCGCATTTGCAAGTCTTAAAACAACGCTCCCCTGGAGATTTATGTGAAAATTTTTGGATAGGTTCCAGGCCGCTTTCTTACATATTGGATGGTGTCTTCTTGTTTCCATTTAATGTTAAATGCAAATTATTTTTATAATGTTGTAAATGTAGTAACTATACCTTTTCAATTTCAAAATGAGACTAAACAATTTTAAATTGGGAATAATTAATTCAGAATTGAAAATTTTATTAAGTAGGTACTACTACTACTATCTGCTTCAGTAATCACTTTTTTTATAAATAGAGCGTTAAAGAGAAAAATATGGCAATCGATAATCATCAATAAAAGTATTGATTTGGAAAAAATAATTTTTATCAAGAAAATGAAAAAATTTATTTCATCTCGCCAGAAAAGTCTAAAAAATGATATACTTAGGTACATAGAGAGAGATACTTGCAGATATTCCCAAAAATACAGGGTATTCTATGTTATGTAAGGATCATTTTCAAGCAAACTATTTTAAAATTTGCAGACGAAGATTCATCTATACAAAGAAAGTAATTAGCAAGTGCAAGCATATAGTGCAAAGTAGGGGACTATCGCGTCGGGCGGTTAGAGTAGGTACCTACTTTATCTTATTTGCAAAATATGTACCTAGGTAGGTATCTCTACTATTTCTTTGAATCGAAAATGTATAGTATTGGTTGTTACGATTTAAATTATATTCCGAAGTTAAAAATCGTAAAACGCTAAGATATAGAAATGAAAAAAACAGTATAGCTTGGTACTATTTTTAAACCCAAATTATTTTTATACTTACTTTTTTTGTATCACTATCTGGTATTTTAATACATATTTATTTTTCGTTCTCTTTTCCTTAGGACTGCCTGTATTATTTCATAATGACAAATAACGATTTTCCAATTTCAGTTCAAACTATATAAACTCGAACAACAAACATATTTTTGGGATTATTCTTGTAGGTCCATTGCACAATACATACTAACTCGTATTTTCACTTCATATACGTAATAGCCTACATCATAGCCTAATATACAGATTTTTTTCTTGTTTACACTTTGTAATACACGTTTTTCAAATACTGTTCAAATGTCTATGACAAGATGTGTCAAAGTAAAGTGTCAAAACGTTGTTTGTGAGGTGTGTTACGCTTTTCGTGCGTTCGTGTACTTTCATACGATCAAATTTATAGAAATGAAAAATAATCATTTCCGAGGCTTTAATAAGCAATAAGTAATTACGTTTTATGCAATTATATTGGTATTATTAATATTAATAATCATTTTTTAAGTGGATTGCTGCGTTCAACGTTTCGGTTCTTTTTTCATTGTACGAAATTTTGCGCATTTAGAGGTCGCAGTCGGATTCTGAAAAGGTATTTCCACTTCTTCACTACTTAGTGAATATTTTCCATCTTTGGAGACACTCTTCTACGAGAGAGTAGTTTCCGCTTGGCGTTGAAATATTACCTTCACCATTGAATGTGTGGTACACTTGCCATCAATGGTATCTTCATTTAATTCGAAATTATCCATGCTTGCATGAATGAAGTTTTGTCGGCTTTGCCTCGACCAGAAAATCAGTCGCGGCCGAAAAAGATTCACTTTTTAGCAGAGGTGCAAACAACATTTTTTAGGCGAATATTACAAATTTTATTAACAAATTTCAATTTTTATCTAAATATTACGATGAGATTTGGTCACGTGACCATTCTGAAACGTCATAGCTGTTTTTATCGTAGTCGACTAAAAAATTATAAATCAGCGGCCGTAAAGTAAAAGCGGCCGAAAACACCGGCCGTAAAGTATTTGCGGCCGTAAAATAGAAATTGAAAGGTCTTAAAGTACCATTTCATATATGGAGAATAATGTGCTGAACAAGAATATATGGGTTTTAGCTGGTTCTACGCCAAAAAAAATTTGAAGAAGGCAGCGTCTTTTTCCGTATTTCTACTCCACTACTAAGAAAACAACACACGAAGCTCCGCATCTCGTGGCGTTCCACTCAGGCAATACATCTCGTGTAATGGATTATTTTAGATTTCTTTGTCGAAGAATTAGAGCTAATTCATGTATGATTAAATAAAAACACAAAACCGTTTTACTTTTCTCAGATTATTTAATTATAAAATTTAACGTTTCGCTGGTTTATAATTAAATTATCTGACGAAAACAAAAAGTTTTTGTTTTTACTTAATCATACATGAATTAGTTGCTGCTCCAATTCTTCAATAAAGAAAGATAAGCCCACCTGTTATATATATTTTAATTATTTTAGATCGTCTATGGTCTGTTTTTTAACTAGGAGGAGCGATTCAAATTTGTCGCGCCAAAATCCACACCTGTGATTGGCTGCGGCCAGGCCGGTTTCACACCGCTACGTAATTTGTATAAATTTTGACGTTTGACGTGATTTGATAATTATTTTTCTAGGCGCTGACAGTGTCATAATTCAGGCAAAATACATTAAATTAGTTTTCATTTCAGCTGTAAATTTTAAACATGATAAAAATTCAAATTTACCGTCAAAACTTCGGAAGTCTTCTTTTCTAGTGACATTTCTAGTGTGAATCTGGCTTTTGTATTCACTGCTCCTAGTTAAAAAACAGACCATAGTTGTATAATATACGATAATAAATATGAAAAGGATATTGCATAGTTTTGTTGTAATTTAAATTGATTGTTTGCTCAAATTAGTTGCTTTATCTTCATACAATTTATTTATAATTGATAATTTATTTTGTTTTAAAATTAAAAAAATGTATGTACCTATTATACAGGGTGGAATGTGAAATTGGAAACACCTTTTTTCTCGGAAGTTATTATAGATATCGAAAAATTGTTTAAATAAAGTTTTTAGTACTTTGAAGAAGCTAACTAAATCTGTATAAATTTGGTAAAACAAAAGTTTAATTTTCGTAGATATTGCCATATTTGTACTTTTTTTAAATGGAATACCCTGTATATTATTACACTAATTAAGAGAAAATAATTTTTGCTTTAAAAAAGTTTAAGGGTTCTTACCTTCTAAACTTAATAGTTTTTGAGATATTAATGAAAATATTTAAATGTTTCTTCTCAAAATAAAGTGTGCGTTGAAAACAAAATTACTATTAAAAACAATGTACAAAATAAACAATTATTTTATTATCATAGTAGCTCATAGATAAATACAAAATAAATGTTATCTAACTACAAAAACTTCAAATTTTTTCGGGTTAATATTGAAATATGCCAATACACCAACTTCTAAATTTTCATTTATCTCACGTGTTTCGTAATTCCTTAATACTGATCCAGTCCTACGCAGCTTTCTTTCTAATTTGAATAAATACGAATGGTTTGGATAAAATACAATACAAAATAACTCAACTGTCATTACTGTCAACAAATTTTGTTTTCAATGCACACTTTATTTTGATAAGAAACATTTAAATATTTTCATTAATACCGTCTGGGTACTTTCAAAACCGAACATAGGGGAATTGCATTGTAACTAACCTTTATATAGATTCCTGCTCGGCATTTAAACCCACAAGGATGGTAATGGTATGAATAGAACGACAAAAATACAGCGCATCTGATGATACCACTACATGTTAATACTTAGTTATCTTTTTCTGTAAAAAAAATTATGAAATAATGCTATTTTGAAATAATATAGGTTGCTGTGATTGTCAACTTTTTTTTATCTGTCAATTAAATTATTTGAAATCAGTCTATGTTTCTGTTATTAATATCAAATAATATGAATAATAACGAGTATTCAGTAGAACAGAGGGTTTTTATAATAAAGACATTACCATACTTGTGGGTTTAAATGGCGAGCAGGAATCTATATAAAGATCAGTTACAATGCAATTCCCCTATGTTCGGCTTTGAAAATACCCACTCGGTATATCAAAAACTATTAAGTTTAGAAGGTAAGAACCCTTAAACTTTTTTAAAGCAAAAATTATTTTCTCTTAATTAGTGTAATAATATACAGGGTATTCCATTTAAAAAAAAAGTACAAATATGGCAATATCTACGAAAATTAAACTTTTTTTTTTACCAAATTTATACAGATTTAGTTAGCTTCTTTAAAGTACTAAAAACTTTATTTAAACAATTTTTCGATATCTATAATAACTTCCGAGAAAAAAGGTGTTTCCAATTTCGCATTCCACCCTGTATAATTCATACAACAGAATAACATTATAACATATCTTACTATACTTTACGAAATATTATGTAAGAGCATTAATATTTTAATCATCCTCAAACATATGGCTATAGACAACACGATTTTGTCTTTCTCTGGCTTGAATTCGCTTTTTTTTAGTTTCATTTTGTACAACATAGGATGTAGCTGCTAGACCTGCACCTACACTTGCTACTACTGCACCAACTATGCCTAATACTCCAAATGACGGTGCAAGTCTTGAACCTGCATCAACCACTCTATGTAGAATTCCTCCTGCTACTGCTGCACCACCAGCAGCTCCAGTAACTGTTGCAGATGCATTAAAAAGCAGGCGGTCTTTTCTTCTATCTTCTCTTTCAGCATCAATTTTAAAAATAAGTTTTACGATTTTTACCAGAATTTTCTTCAAGGAATTCTTATATTTGTCTATAAATTTTTGCTTTATTGCATCTTCCATAAGTGAATTACTGTCTATCATAACCAGTACAGTAAATGTTTTAAGAAACGTTTGTGAGATGTTGCTAATAACTTTACTTAAAGAATGATTAATATCAGACATGTTAGACAGCCGGTTGTTTAGTTCTTGTTTACTTGAATTCAAAATGTGTGTAAGTGTATCTTTTACGTTTCCTAGTTCATCATCTGTGGAAGCAAATACATAATCATCTATTGAAAAATAATGCGAAAAGTTTGTAAGAATGCCCTGCAATTCTTGTTCAAAATAACCAATATCTAAATACCTCTGGTATATTTTAATAAGAACCAACCGTGATTTACTCGACAATGCAGTTTTAAAATAAGATTCATTCAAAAGCAATGCACAACTTGTAATTCTAGAACCTTCAATATTTACATCAATCTCATTGGTAAGTACACCAGGTGCAGTAGGCATTCTAAAGAGTCCGATAAGATTATTATTTTCCACAAAGTACTCAACCAATTGTTTGTTTATGTGCAAGTTGTCCGTATCAATTATTTTTGTTCTTAATAATAGCGCTATATCGGATTGCAAATAATTATGGTAGTCCTTGGTAAAGATGATGGAAACAGATGTCTTTAAATTTGTAAAATTAGGGAATAATGCATGTACTTTTTCAAGTAAATCTGTGAATCCTTTTATATTATCCATTGAAAGTTCGTTAATATCAGAGACCAGTACAAATTTCACAGTCTTCGCATACTTTATTTGATTAACATATAAAGCATTAACAATATCTTGACTTTCACTGCGGTTATCATCAAATCCAGGTGCATCAATGATAACCATACCAAACTGATTCAGTGGATATATACCAGGGACAGCAGTACATGATTGTGATCCTTGACCAATTACAGGTCCATCACCTAGTTGATTGATTTTTCGTATTTTATATATTGGTCTGCGCTCCTCGAACGACTCCAGCCTAGTTCCAATAACATAATTAACTAATGTACTTTTGCCACTTCTAGTATTACCCAAAAATACAATAACATGTTTGTTGATAACTGCATTTTTGAATGCAAATAACTTATTTTGGGAGTTCTTTAGTACTTGCCCAATTTCTTCGATTAATTTTGTGCTTTCGGTTATTGTACCCATTTTCATTCTGCAATATTAAAAGAACATGATAATTAAACAGAATCTTGCTACCCTTTGTTGTTGAACAGGGTGTTGTAAAGTGATGAGTAGATTATAAATAACATTGTTCATTTTGCAACTTCCTACCTATTAATACTTGACTTACAATGTTTCAGTTGCAATTTTTCATAATTCTCAAACTTAAAACTGCTAGATGTATATTTACTACTAATTAGATGATTTTCCCAATACTATTTATCACAGAACATCTATTTATAAATAGAATCAACTGAATCATAACCTCACTTTTGTCAAACTTTAAACAGTGGCGTAGAGGTGTTTTATTATATTGCACCACTTCATCTTAACAGCTTACCCCTTTCGCCACCTTCCGTATTCGGCTACTTCATTACATGTTTTCGTCTAAGGTTTTCGTGCGGTTGCTAACAGCCATATTTTCTGACGCTTCGTTACATAACCTCATTTTGCCTCGTGTTTTAAAAGACTTTAATTTTAATTATTCATTTCTGTTGAGATATGGGTTAAAATAATTATTTTACGTTTCAGAGAAGAAGAAAAAGAAGGAGAGGAGTAGCAAACATAATATATTCCAGGCGTAACCTGTTTAAGATGTTATCCAAGCTACAGAAGAAAATTGGGAAGGTAGGGTCTAGTACTATCTCGGAGGACAGCTCCTCCACAAGCGAGGGCGAGAGGGAGGATCGTAACCTGCGAGGTTCGATCGTGATGATTGTAACCCGAGATGTTCAACGTCAAACGACAGAAGAGCTAGTCGATCCCGTAGTGGTACTCCACAAAGGGATAGATCCGGTGAACCCCCTACTACCAGTAGTAGGCTCCTTACAAAACGGGGGGAACGGCCCTCACCTGCCAGATCTTACTCACCGGACAGGTCCAGTAAACATATTACCTCCGAACAAAATGAGTGCGAAGCAGAAATTCATACTTTACATCTGTCCCCTTCCAAGGAGGAGATCCCCAGCCTTCTAGGGGATAGAACAGAAGTAGAAAAGGAGGTAGGGCGAAACCTGCATCCTGTTTTAGCAGAAAAGTGGGCAAATATCCTGTCTCAGGGGTTGCAGTGGGAGGTACGGGACATTCTGGTGGCTAAATATCCCCCTCCAGTTAATCTAGGAGCCAATGCCCCAGCCTTAAACCCGGAGGTGACAGGACAACTATCAGGTAGAGGCACAAAACCTGCTGGGAGCAAGATTGACGGTAATAGGAGGTGTCATGACCTCATTACTGGAAAGAAAGGTCACCAGGCTGGATAAATCATTTGTGGTGGCGGAACTTAGCAATGCAGGTAAGATCCTAGGGGGTCTTCATCATTCTCTGTTGATAACCCGTAGGTCTTTTATAACTCCTACACTAAATAAAGCAGTAAAGGAGGTGGCAGGAAACTGTGCGGTCACTTCTTGGCTGTACGGGAACCAGCCCTGTGAACGGGTAAAAGCAACCAGAGATTTAGAGAAATCTGGAAACGGAAAGGACCTCAAGGCGCCAGTAACCTCTTTTAAGAGACGTAGTACAGCACCAACTAACAGGGAGGGCTCTAACAAGACGCCTTTAAACTTCCAGGGCCCGTCTCGCAGAAACCAGTCTGGGTTTCGCCAGGGCGGGCCAAGCAAACCATACCAAACACAGAGGACGTACCCCAAGCGACTTCCTCAGGCACTTCGCAAGCGACAATAGTAATTTTAAAAAATAAATGCAGGTAGACTAAGGTTTTTTTATCAAACATGGCAGGAAATTACTTCCGATGTTACCATACCAACATATTTTTATTATCAAAAAGTCATGTAAAGTCAATCAATAAATGTTCGAAATGACTTCCTCCAGCCTGGATACAAGCATTCAATCTTCTCGTCATAGAGTGCCGAACCCTCTCAAACACACCAGGGTTGTTTATGGTACACCCAGCAATTATCCGATTTCGCAATTCGTCCAAATTCTCCACTGGAGTAGCGTAAACTAATGACTTCAGAGACCCCCATAAGAAATATTCCCTGGGGTTTAAGTCTGGGAATCGAGTAGGCCATGCGTGTGGCCCATCTCGACCAATGTAAGCAACTGCGACCGATTCAACAAATATCGAATATGGTTGTCGCAAATTTTGTTCACCCTGTATCTTCGAAATAAAGGGGTTTTTCAGAAATTACCATAGGACAAAATATTCTTAGAATAGACCGAGGAATAACCCCTTGAATTTTTGCCGCATGTTTACCTAACACCCTGTATAAGGGAGCTATTCACAAATTGCTTAATATGGGAGCTATTGAGATATGTTTCCCATGCAGGAGACAATTTATTTCAACTTATTTTCTAGTTCCTAAACCAGGTAAAAATCCCTATTACCCAAACTTTGTGAAACACCCTGTATAGTATAATACATAGCTATGGTGCAGCCATAAAATATGGGTGCAGCTATGGTGAGTATTTTTTGCAACCTTTTCCCACTTTTCCTACCTTGGTTGAGTCTCGTCATATTGTAGAAATGGAAATTGTTCTGTTGATATTTAGCTTAAATATGAATAGGTGTGGCAACAATATTAAATTCATCTGTAATCTAAACGTCATAGCCAGCTGATTTGACGTAACAATTATTATTGCACAAGTTATGAAATAGTTTGGTTTTATAAGTATTCTGGTTTCGCCTAATATTGAAGTTGTTTTTTGTGATAGCTTTTAGTTAGAACACGTTGGTATAATAATGTCGTCCCCCTGGGCAAAAATTGCTACCCCAGAGCCTACCAGTTTACAAGACATTATGTCTGAAGAAGTGGCTAAAGAATTGCAAGAAAAAGAATACAAAAAATATGCAGAATCGGATGGTTCATTTAACAAAATTCAGGAATGTGATTTTAGTCAGGAATTACTTGAGAAAGCTGCTGCTACTGAAGTTATAGCTGATTTTTCTGAGGAAGCTGCTGCTGAAGATACAGTGGAGTTAGATTCAGATGTTGTTATTGCTAGAATGTTACAACGACAGTTCGATCAAGAATATGACGATATGTTAAAGCGGACCGAGGATAAATATAATGGAACATCGAAAGTGTCCATCTCTTTTAGTAATTATCGAAGGGCCCCTCCAAATGTAGGTTAGTAATATTTTATAATTTTTATATTGCATAATGTTGCAAACTTGCAAATACTAATAACTTGAAATAAACATGACTTCCTCTAGAGAATTTTTATGCAATGTTGTAATAGTGTAATTTTTAGATTTTGAAAGTGATTCAGAGGAAGATGAAGAATTAGAAGATCTGCATGACCGTAAAGATTGGGATCGTTTTGATACAGTACAAAGGGAATTTAAAACAATCCCTCCTTGCGGGTATATTATGAAAGGTGGAAGTATGATTACCAAACATGATATTACTTTAAGCGGACGAAGAAATGCATGTAAATTTATGTCATTTCCACCTGAATTTCATACTGGAGATGGAGCTGGATTTGATTTGAAGTTATCAAATAAAGTGTTCAACAGGTTGGTAATTTTTAGTTTATTTGATTGCCCTAAACTGTAACGCTTTTGATTTGTATTGTTTGTATCACGACCTTGGGTAGGTATAGTTCATATAGCAGAGAAAGTAATACATATCGTCAATAAATTTCATGAAGTCACAACATAGTACGTTTATATGCCCTTTCAAACAACTTTATTATTATTGTCTGAAAGACGTAAAAAATAATTTATTAATTACCGTCAAAGTTGTTCTTTAAATTTAGCGAACTACAACTAACGAAAACAGTATTGTCTGTATAGAGCTGTGGTAATGATTTCGGCCTCGCACTCGGAACGTCATAGGAACCATTCCAGGTTCTGTCTGATAAACTTTTTTTTTTAATTTGGAATCTATTTAAATAAAAATATTGATTGTAATACTTTTTATTTTTTAGCTTTTAGTATTTTTGGTTGACAAAATTAAAGAACACCGTTGACTGTAATTAATAAATTACTGATTTTAACTTATTTTCAATAATAATAAAGGTTAATACTTCTTGCAGTTGCTTAAATTGTAACACAATAATACAGTTTGAAATTATAAACGCGTTTGTAAGAAAATACATGTTATATAGGGAAACTATGTTCACGAATAAGTGTCCACAGGCACGTACAAATCTTTTCATTCAAATTTTTAATTTAGCGCGTATTTAATGTCAACAGCGCCGTCTATCCAAATTACGCTGAACTTTTTACTCACAATTTGCGCCATTTTTTTATGTCCTTGTTAAACCAAAACTTAAGACTACAGAAAAACATTATTATCAACGATAATGACCCGAACTTGAAGTTTACATTCTGTGAATTTGACGTAATTTAAAATCATAAAAATTTCTTTTTTGCTAATTTTCAAATTGAATTTAAATTAAGAATCAAAACTGCATTTTACAATAATGCTTTGTAGAATATGTTACTTAAAATTCAAATTTTTCGTTTTTGTTCGAGTTCTGTAGTCTTAAAATTAACAAAGATTTTGTAGCTGCTGTCCTCTATCGATAAAAAGGGCAGTGGCTGCCCTCTTAATAATGTCATGATTTAAAATTGTATTAGAAGTTACAAAATTATATATGAACATGAAAAAACATATTTTCAGCCATTGTGTACTTTCCATCGGTTGCATACAACTAAAACTACCGGGAGATCGAGAAAGGTTGTCCAAAAAAAAACTACCTTCCAAGTAGTTATCAATATTTCATTCTAATGTGATATTAGCCACAGTGCTCTTGACAGTTGTTCTGTGCATTTACGTTTCTGTAACTCCCCTTTTTATTCTTGGACGCTGTTATTATTATACAAAAACGTATTTTTCAATACTAATTAAACATTGTTAAACAAAGTTTACAGTAAGTACAGTGTTTCCAATGGGTAGGAATAAAAAATGTTTGATATTTAAAGGTGTTTTGCAAAATAAAATATTTGAAACGTTCGCTAAAATATTGCAAACGCCGAAATGCAATACTTGATATTCAATTAAGTTTTGCATGGTAAAAAAAATAAACGCATGATAAATTTCGCAGGGGTTTGCACAGTAAAAATAATAAATGTTCGATAAATTTTGCTTGATATATTAGGACATTCCGCTTGTTTCTTAATATTTATTTTTTTATAATTGTTTAGAACGATGACGTTTCATGAAATTTTCTCGGACACGTCGATTTTACTTTTGAAAAAGACCCTTGTTCCTATACCTGCGCATTTCCGATGTTCATTTGTTTTCGCGTGATGACGTCATCGGATATATTTTTTTAATGGAACCCCTATATTTTTTTAACGGATTCGTGTACAGCTCAACTTGCTGAATTCGAAAATATACCACTTTAATACTTTATTTCTACACCTTCCCGAGAAAAAAAATAATTACCGATTCGTAGTAAGAACAACAAAATAAATTAAGTTATCTAAGAAATTGTTTCCGGCAGCTAAATAAAATCTAATCAGAATCGATAAATTAACAATTAACAACCGTTTCAATTGCTGTCCGCAACAAAATGACCATAATTTTAAACATTTAATTAATTATTTTATAAAATTGTCATGTTGCTATTGTTGAACTGTTAATTTGTTAATTATTAATTTATTAATTTTTAATCTGTTAATTGTTAATGTGTTAGTTTCTCGATTCTGATTATATTTTGTTTAGCTGCCGGAAACAATTTCTTAGGTAGCTTTGATTTAATTTTTACTTTCCCATACCACTACTGGTATAGGGAAGTATTGATATCATGAAAATTTTCGAAATCGAGATTTTCACGGAAATACGTCTTTTGGACCTCCAGGATCCCAAAAAAGTGGGCTAGAAAAAATGTCTGTCTGTGGGTGGGTGGGTGGGTGCGTGGGTGGGTATGTAACGCCTCTAACTCAAAAACTAGTGAACCGATTTTGATGAAATTTTAAATGAAGGGGTATATCGAAAATTCATCGACAAAATAAGCTTTTCAAAAAGATCCGAAACCGGAAGCGGAAGTTAGACATGTTTTTTTGGTATCATTTTTTTCAGAAGCGGAATTTTGAAAATCTGAGTAGGGGATATGAAAGAAGGGCATAATTCAAGGGAAACAGTTTTTTACCGGACTCTCTAACTTCAAAATGGCGGTCGCTATGAATTTTTCAAAATTTCGACTTTACGTAACTTTACCGTAACTCAAAAACCAGTTATCTGATCAGGTTCCGCAACAACTTGTTTGAAAGCCCTTTGGCTGTACTACACCAAGAAAAAAAATTATTTACTAAATCCAAAAACGGTCGCAACGGCGCTCTTCCAAAAATTTTGAAATTTTTGAAAAATTATTACAAAAAAACTGGTCTAAGGAATTTGTTTAAATTTTCTATACTTATGCAGCTTGGTATTAGCTACATTTTTGTTTTTTGATGAACGCCATAATTCCACTGTGGCGCCCTCTACGAGGTTTTGAAAATCGAAAATTGATGTTCCTATAGCGCCTTTATTAGTCAAAATATGAAAAAAGTTTAATTATAAAAGTTGTTCAGTATATAAATTTACATTTTTCTAAATTTATATCACGTATACAGGGTGTTTGGTTTTCACAGTACAATAAGCAACTTTGTTATTTTAAATTAAACACCCTATATATTATTATATAATTGAATGCAAAATTGAATTGTCTATCACATAGTGGTAAGGTGTTCATATAGCTAAAATGTACGGTTGATGTGAAATTCGTGAATTTTGAATATTCACTCTGACGGAAACGAATCATGCGCGTCGGTCGGTAGCGATCGTCCGGCTTCGCCAGCTGTGATTACAACAGATACACACGTGTCTTCTTCTGTACATTTCGAACCCGCATAGTTTCGTTTTTCTAGCTACGCATTCAAATGATTTCCAATTTTGCCTCGCGAGCTACTGTTGAATACCAATAACGAAATGTTTATTTTGAGTATGGGAAAGTCCAGGGGAGGTTTGCACCTCCACTTTTTGTTCTTACTACGAATCGGAAAATATTTTTTTCTCGGGAAGGTGTAGAAATAAAGTATTAAAGTGTTATATTTTCGAATTCAGTAATTGGAGCTGTACACGAACCCGTTAAAAAATATAGGGGTTCCATTAAAAAAAATATCCGATGACGTCATCACGCGAAAACAAATGAACTTCGGAAATACGCAAGTAAAGAAACAAGGGTCTTTTTAAAAAGCAAAATCGACGTGTCCGAGGAAATTTCATGAAACGTCATCGTTTTAGAAATAATGAATTTATTCCATACCTTTCTTCCACACTGTATATAAAAAAAATAACCATTTATTATTTTTATTGAGCGTTTTCTCTCGTTATTAAGCGTTTGCTACTTTTATCGAGCGTTTGTCCTTTTTTATTAAGCTTTTGTTACTTTCATCGAGCGTTTACTTTGTTTTTCTCCAAACGTCATAAAAGTGGCATTTAAATGACAGAATGTTGCTAGTATACTCTGTTTTTTCTCTTTATCATTCAAGAGTGCCGTGATTTTTATATAGTTTTATAGTGTAGGTAAACTTCAAAACGACAATTGATTACAAGTGACGTTTCCACCGGTGACTTTAGTAGCTATTCTACACTGTTATAAAAATATCTAAAGTTGACTTCGCCTACTCTGAATGATAAAGAGAAAAAACAGAGTATAGAAGTTTCGCTTACATATATGCTTAGGCAGATAAAGTACTTATATGCCTAAGCATTTAAATTTTATCAAAAAATAATTTATTGTTTGGTGGGTTGCTACGGTAATATCTAGAAAGTGTCTTATCAGGCAATGCGATTTTCGTATAAGTGTAATGTTTCCCGAACTAATCTTGTTAATTAGATGCTTATTTTTGTATTATAATTTTACACGTTTGGAGAAAAAATAACATATATTATTCGAAGTATAAGCGCTTTATGTGCTTCGGCTGATTTGGCTGCCTCACTACGATCGGCAGTCAACCAGCCACATCACATAAAGCTTTGCTTATACTCCTAATAACATAAATAACTATTATCGAACGTTTATTGCCTTTTATCGAGCGTTTATTGTCTTTTATCGAGCGTTTATTCTGTGTATCGAGCGTTTATTCTTTTTATCGAGAGTTTATTCTTTTTATCGATCGTTTAGTCTTTTTATCGAGCATCTATTCTTTTTATCGAGCGTTTACTCTTTTTATCGAGCGTTTATTTCGTTTTATCGAGCGTTTACTCTTTGTATCGAGCGTTTATTCTTTTTATCGAGCGTTTACTTTTTTATCGAGCGTTTATTTCGTTTTATCGAGCGTTTACTCTTTGTATCGAGCGTTTATTCTTTTTATCGAGCGTTTATTTCGTTTTATCGAGCGTTTACTCTTTGTATCGAGCGTTTATTCTTTTTATCGAGCGTTTATTTCGTTTTATCGAGCGTTTACTCTTTGTATCGAGCGTTTATTCTTTTTATCGATCGTTTACTCTTTTTATCGAGCGTTTATTATTTTACCTAGCATTTTCTATTTTTATCGAGCGTTTGATAAAATACCCTGCAACTAGAATTTTGAATCGAACAAATGTATCGTGCATGGAAATTAATTACCGAGCTTATAATTTGTAGCGGTTTTGTTTCCAATGAATTGATTTCATACATGACAGCAGGATGTCTATGATGACAGCTGGAGGATGTAAAGTTTGATATACTCGTAGAAAGTAGTTTTTTTTGGACAACCTTTCTCGATCTCCCGGTATGTGAATAGTAAGAAACAGCATATTGTAATAATAAAACTTTCGTTATTTACGTTACAATACATCATTGCACTTCCATTTAACTGAAGAGTTGAACATCCAACCGTTCAATGGTTTTTTCTCTTTGGTAGTAAGTTCCAAATATTGTCAATAATTTATTTCATTTTTAATTGGTTTGGTTTGTTTTACACCACATACAACAAACTTACTTCCAGAAGAACATTAAGAAATCCAAGTTTTCTTAATTAAAAAAATTTAAAATGTTTCCATGTGTGAAGTATAAAAGGTTCTAATACCGACTGTTATGTATGTAAATTTTGAAGATAAATCTTCTGAATGCCAAGAGCATTTCGTCCTTCCAATCATTCGTTTGGGTTCAAAGTAGGCTCACATCACTAAGGTTTTGCAAGTGAAGAATTCATCTTAAACATGCCTTAATACACTAAAGAATTCCGCATTAGGGATAGCAAGATACAAAAGGAAACCCAAGGTTGTTTATTACGTTTCCTCACCACTATCGTCTTCACTAGAAGTATTGGATTTTTCACCGACATCAATAATTAGAAGAACTATGTCATCTTTATCAAATATCAATTCTCTCTCCCACCATGACTTTATTTCTTTTTCCGCATGTTTAATAGAATTTTTCCACATTTCCGGGGTTATACTGCTTAAAGCTTTTTTCTACATATTGCCAGCATTTTTTATTCCACCTCCATCCCTTCCAATACGATTGCTATTATACAGGGTGTTAATACTCGTTCAGTTTAGTGCACTAATCTAATTGTTCTTTTGTTTCATTTTTTTATGCCAGAAAGCTACTTCGATCTAAATTGTTTTTATTTCGTTGATACTTTACACATGCTCTTCTGTAATTTAAATAAAGACATCTTTTTTCCGTAGATAGAAAAAAATGTTTTAGACAAATATTGTAGTAGATAGTTGGAGTTAAAAAAAAATATTTTCAAAAATCTATGAGGTGGTTATCAAAATATTGTGATTTGAAATTTTTATCGGCCGCCATTTTGTTATTTGAAAAAATATGAAATAACTGTAAATACAAATGTTGTAGAGAACTGTAAGCTCATTTTGAAAACTTTTCGTTTTTTGAAATATTCCCTAAAATTAGGGTGTTATTAGGATTGTTAAAAAAACAAAAGAAATCCAATAACTACAAATAGAGGCCCCAAATCAAAAATTGGAACTAAAAAAAGTTGTTTGTTTTAATGAGTTCTAGCTGCCATTTTCGGGTGTAACGACTTAGTATTAACACCCTGTATAGGGTTTAGCTATCCCCCATACATTTTCGATTGGATTAAAAATACAATGTTAAGGAGGAAGAAATGCACTCGGTGTCCATGTTGTTCTGTTAGTGTATCAACAACAAACTTTTTTGGGGGTTTATTTCTAAAAAAATAAATTCCATTAGGATTTTTTTATACTTTCACTTAATTTCACACTTACAATGAAACCAATTCCAACAGTTGTGTCTGTAATAAATTACTATTGTATTCTATTTTATGGCTCCTCGACCACTCGGATATCTGTGGCTTATTCGTTCTAGGAACTATTGGGTTTTTTTTCTTGCAAGAAACTGTGGTAACTAACATTTTCCATAATGAGATTGACTATGGACGGATCTTCTAAATTTTCTAATAATAAATTGATGTTGAAACCATTTCAAAAAATTATCTACAGTGTCCACGGATTGAGTGCATATAAGGTGTAAATGACTCATTTTTTTAGAGTTGGATCTTCATGTTCTGAGGATCGCTCCTGCTTAGTCTCAAACTAAGATATTGAAAAAATGAGCCAAATGGATTAATATACAGGGTGTTTTTTTGGCCGAAATCTAAAAATTAGTCGAGAGTAAACTGTCTTTATTTTAGCAGATATAACAAAAATGTATTAGAAAAAGTTGTTTAGAATTAAAAGTTATTGACGATTTTCAATTTTTATACAAATCGGCTTACTTTGATTTTTTTCATCAAGTATTTTTTTCAAGTATTGGTGAATTCATTGTAAATAGAGAGACTACTATCAGTCGGCGCGTTACTATGGAAATATCGTAAATAACAATTGGTTTTGTAAAAATTTCAAAGACTTACTTTAGCGGCCGTTACCTTAACAACGGCCGCGAAATTGGTATTCGCGTCCTGTATTGCGTACGCGAAACGTTCACTTCGCGTACGGTTGCACAAAACAAAATACAGATCAGATAGTTTAAAGAACAGCAAGTTTGTGTATCCATGGTGAAATAAATAAAGAATGTAAATAAACATTATTTGTTTTGTTTATGATTTGAGTTTTTCTTGGTGTTTGTGGTGTTAAATGGTAAATTCGCATGTTCGAACACTTTAATTAAAAAGAAAAATTATAAATTAGCTATTCAAAACGTTTATTCTATTAATGACTCTGATAAAACATTAAAATACGTTTCAATTCCATATTTTGGTAGTATTTCAGAAATGATTGCTAAAATTATAAATAACACAAATAAATATGTCATTTTTAAAACAATAAAAACATTCGGCCCCGGATGACTTTAGGACCCACGGAAATTCACTCTGTACTATAGAAATACTCACACAGAATGGTAGCCCGGGTACTTAACTACACAAAAAAATGCGGACGAACGATGACCGAGGCCGCTAAGGGCCGTTATATATTTGCAAAATAATCGGTAAACAGCACGGGTTTCGACGCCATGAATGCACAGTCGGTGGTTACGGACGCTGCCCAAGGTACGATGCGCTGAGACGGTTGTGCGTGCGCAACCCACTCAGCAGCATTACGAGCATTACGACTGCGCTGCAGAGAGAGCAACCCCGATCGGAAGGCACTGTCTCCCGCCACTATTGAAAACTAACGGCGACGTAATGGAGGTCCATAATGTGCAAGACCTGATGGAGATCATTGCATTGCCAAATGAAGACCTTCTGCAGGTACTGCAGCGTGCGGGCCTGCTGTCACGGAATTACCGGTGCCTGGTGCGTCGTTGCAGGCGGCACTGTACCATGCAAGTCCGGGAGCGGGCGGTGCTCGGACATGTCTTTTACTGCCCGGGATGCAAGAAAAGATATCCCATTACCACCGGCACCTTTTTCGACAAGGCCCATGTCCCGGTGCGTGTTTATTTATACGTCATGTGGCATTGGGTCTGCGAGATGCGGTGTGGGTCGGCGGCGATGTCTTTGGGGGCAACCAAGCAGGCAGTAATCCAGATGTATGGGGACATCTGCTCATGGAAGCTACTCCAGGAGCCTGGGCTTTTTCTGCTAGGTAGCCTGACTTTATACTTACATTTCACTGTACAGGGCGATACTCGCGTTGCCTGACATTTTCTGTGTACATGGTCGCTAGGTTATTAGTTCTGAGCAGGTATATATATATCAAACTTAGCGCGAAAGCGGCGTTGCCTCCCACTTCCTGTGTACATGGTCGCTAGGTTATTAGTTCTGAGCAGGTATATATATCAAACATAGGGCGAAAGCGACGTTGCCTCCCACTTCATGTGTACATGGTTGCTAGGTTATTGGTCAGGAAACGCTTGTATGGGCTCAATGCAGTGGAGGGTTACGAAAGTGCTTGCATTATACTTTGCTCATTATTTCCCAAGGGGACCAGGTCACGTGGTGCAGGTGGATGAGAGTGTGCTAACCCGTCGGAAGTACCACCGGGGAAGAGTGGTTCCTCCGCGGTGGGTGATTGGCATATACAGGGTGTCCGGAAACTACACCCTACCCGTTACGCACGCCCCTGGCTTTTTTTTCTATTTTTAACATTACCAAACTATTTCCCGTACCAAATATACCCTGGGTACCAAATTTTATCAATCTCGTTTCAGTATTGATTAACTAATTAATAAAACAACACATTTTGAGGCCCCTCTTCAAAGAGCCGTAGCTCCGTTAGAAAGCTTTTCCGGACCCCTGTTCATGAGAACTTTTCTTCATATTTTTGGATGTAGAATCATCTCCCGAAGTTACGGAACGTTGTTTCCGGACAGCCTGTATGATGCTACATCCAAGCGGGGCTATATTCAGTACGTACCCAACCGGTCCGCGGAGGTGCTGTTGGGGGTCATCACCCAACAGGTGCTTCCCGGCACGGAAATATGGACATATTGTTGGCGAGGCTACGCTGGTATCGCCACGTTGGATGGGGTGTCTCCCTACACCCACCATACCGTCAACCACTCCCGGTACTTTCGGGATCCTCACACGGGCACCTGCACGAATCAAGTGGAGGGGTACTGGTCCTGCCTGAAGCAGTTTTTGCGGAGGCTAGGCGTGATGTCCTCCCCGTTCCTTGCGGAGTATGTGGACATGTTTATGTGGTGGAATCATTACGGCCCCACCGCAAAGACCGCTTCCGCAATTTCTTGGAGCAGGCAGGAGAACGATACCCGGTCCATTAACTCATTTTCCTTCCTCAAAACACATTTTTCTTCTTTAACCTTTTACTTTTCTTTTTATATTATACTTTTTACATTTATTACACTTGAGTATTTTTTACATCGAAACCTGGTAAAGTGCTAGTGCGACGCTGTTTCACATAGTAGTGCGCATATACCCCCCGGTCGCCTCACCTCTCTCCCGTAGGCAGGAGCATCTTTGGGAAAGTTTCGGGTTTTTGTTGGGAAACTTTAAGAATTTTTTTAAGAAAACGGGCCGGGCGTCCGCAAATTTTTTTTCATTTTTGAAAAGAGGGCCAATAGGGCTACATTCCCTGATTTTTTCAAGACCCAACTCCGTGGGTCCTAAAGTCATCCGGACCCATTAAATTGTTCACATTGTAATTCAGTCTATATAAGTCAGACGATTAAAAATTTCAGTATTGGGCAAAAAGAACATATCCGTTGTTACAAATATAAACATGCACATAAATGAAATTACGCACATTGATGCCGAAATACCTATTAAGCAAATAAATATTATTATTTCCCGCTAAAATCGATATTTTATTTAATATTTATTATTTATGTTTCAAAGTAGTACTTTTTTTTGGGTATAAATTTAATTTTATTCAGAAATGAATTATTAAATACAGTATTATTAATTTAATTTTTTAATATGAAATATTAATATTAATAGTATCTAGTATTCTGAACATTCGATTTCTTAAGCTGAAAAGCTACATTTTTCTTCTTCAAAAAGGCAACTAGCCTGGTAAATTGACCAATATTCAGATTATTTTTGATTTAAGCATTGAAAAGACACTCCAAAGGCTTGAAAAACTTAAACATAAAACAATAGTAGATTGTTTTATTAGGATTAAAAGTGTCACTTTTTTGACGAGCAAATTTTGCATTTGTGAGGCGAAGCGTAGCGTAGCCGAACGGATGCAAAATTACAAGTCAAAAATGACACATTTAATCCGAATGAAACATGCTATTTTTTCTCCAGCCAATAATACATTGCAAAAGTACAAAATATACAAATTATAAAATATTAACAATATGAAGTGTAAATCACGGAGTCTGGTATCTACACGTAGTCATAACGTTGTTTACTTATGTCATTGTTTTGTGAAAAATCTCAAATTAATTGACGTTCCGCATTTTGTGCAAATAACGATGAATTCTGAAGAAGATTTGCCTCCAGAGGTGACAGAAGAGGCACAGAAAGTGGTTTTAGACCTACTTCCAACAAAATCTAGAGAGATTTATGAGTGTGCATACAAGCATTTAATCCTAGGATTAAAAAAATTTTTAATCCTAGTATTAAAAATTAATGTTGCCTTAGTAACGCAACTTTTTTTTCTCAGTCACAAAAACGTCAATTTTATCTTTCAAAATTGGCATTAAAAATGACATATTTTAATACGGCTGGAGAAAAATAATGTTTTTTTTGTACACGCTCTCCAAAGTGGTTACTTTGGAAACTGTTTGTAATCCGTAAAATGCCACTTTAGGGGACTAGTCCCTTAAAGGTAACTTAGCAACACTTTAGAGGACTGAATTTGTTTACTAAAAACATTGTACAACACAAAACAGCTATTGCTGCAAAAACAATACAAAAAATATATAAATTAACACAAAATAATCTACTTTGAAACATGAAAATGGAAATTACAGTTTTTGGCATATTTAAAAATGTCACCAGAATGCAGATAAGTCAATATCACATCTTCATTCACGACCGTCATACGATTTTTCTGCTTCCAATCATTAAATATTTCGTACTCCTTCTCGTATTGCTGCCTAGACTTGAGTGGCAGCAAATCTAGTACAATATTTCTGGCTTTTTCGGTAATTTCCACCGGGGGCTGTATTCTCGAAATCACTCGACATTTTGTGGTGCTCGACAAAAAAAATTGAACCAATCCGAAGGCTGTTTTCCTGACAATTGAGCATATGTCATGCCACAAAAAATAGTTTGATTGGTTCATTTTTTTTTTGTCGTGTGCGAAAAAATGTCGAGTGATTTCGAGAATACAGCCCCAGAACATCAACCATTTTTTTAGAATTTATTAGATTTATTATTTTTCACTTAAAAACAACTTGTTAAACAAGCTGGTTACCATGGTTGTCACGATCACAGGCTACCGAATACTAGATTTTCTATAAATGTCACAAGCTATTAGCAAATGTAGAATTATTCTAGATACTAATTTCAAATTTGGAGAGCTTATACAAAAAAATATTGTATGAAACACGTACGCAAAACGTTTTAGCGGACTCATCTGATATTACGGACTCGGCTTCGCCTCGTCCGTAAACATCTGGATTCGTCCGCTAAAACTGTGTTTTGCGTACTTGTAACATAAATAACTATTATTTACATTCTTTATTTATTTCACCATGGATACACAAACCTGCTGTTCTTTAAACTATCTGATTTTTATTTTGTTATGTGCCACCGTACGCGAACTGAACGTTTCGCGTACGCAATAGAAATCCAATTTCGCGGCCGTTGTTAAGATAACGGCCGCTAAAGTAAAAGCATTGAATATTGTAGTAGGTCAGAATGCTTATACCAGCGCCCAACTTTGAGAATGTTCCACGGTCGTTATTTTCCAGTGGGCGCCACCGTAGCGTCAGTCGTTCGCGAACGTCTTCGATCGTTCAGTATCGGTTAGCAACGTTCTAAAAATGTAACATTAGACTGAGCGACCGGTGGCGGTAAAAAATTGTTTGTGGTCATTGCACTGAAGACTAGGAAAATAAATCATTTTCTTTTAAATTCATTAAAAAATGTCCAGTTCAAGTGAAAAGGAACAAATGGTGACCGTTCTTTACTGTTATTGGTAGAAAAAGCAACGGCACTTTTAAAAAGTTGGGTTACGTTACTTTTGAACGTTCATGACCGATCAAAATTTAGAACTGATTCTAATTTGAAACGTCGTTGCATAGCGATCGAGGCCGTTCGTGAACGACCGATCAATGTAACTTTGCCCATAAGAATACTTGTGTTGGAAATTTGGTTGACGGTGACTGTTCGCGGACGACCGACGCTGATCGCTCAGTCTAATCTCTGTCTTAGGGCCGGTTTTATAAAGTCTGGTTGACCGATGGTTGGCTCAACGACGAGCAGTTGTCAAGGATACGATTCTCAAAAAACAATCGTATCCATGACAATTGATCGTGGTTGAGATAACCGTCGGTTAACCAGACTTTATAAAACCGACCCTTAATAAAACATAACACAACCATATATACCTAGCGTTAATAATTACAGACATAATTTAAATTATATCAAGGTATCTGTTACCAGTATCAACTATTCAAAAACAATCGCAATTGATCTTAGCAGGCCGTTGTTAAAATGACAAACGCAGTAGGTACACAAAACCTAAACCTGTAATAATTTATTGTCACAATAAAGTTAGTGGAACTGATAAAGTCAGAGATAATTACTTTTACTTAAAATGAATCTTTACACGAATGACGAAAAAGTGAATATGCTAGAAGTACATATTTTGTGTCATAAAAATTCTGCACGCGCTGCTGAAATGTACCGAAATCTATATCCTAATAGTCGTCAACCTCACCCCCGGACTTTTTAAAAATTAGAAATGAAGTTGCGTATTTCTGGAAATTTTTCTAGTCTGCGTAGGCGCAACGAAAATTTGGAACGAGAATACCCCAATGAAGATATCGTGCTGGCACATTTTAGAGAAAATCCGTACTGTTCAATAAGGCAAGCTTCTCATGATAGAGATATACCGTACACTATCTGTAAAATTTTACGAAAGCATTAATTAAAGTCGTGGAAAATTCAGTTAGTGCAAGGTTTACACGGAAATGATAATCAAAGACGTCTGTTGTATTGTAATTGGCTGATAAAAGAACATTTAGGAAATGTTGTCAATACAATCTGGACAGATGAATCCAATTTTAGCATTAATGGAACATTCAATCGGCATAATATGCATTATTGGGACGATAGAAATCCACGACAAGTGCGACAGACAAGATTTCAGCAGAGATTTTCAATAAATGTGTGGATGGGAATTGTGTGGCAGCGAATATTAGGGCCATATTTTTATAATGGTACCTACATTGAATTCTGTAAGGTTTTTGGAATTTTTGGAAAATGAATTCATGGATTACGTGGAGGACTTACCACTAAATGTTAGAGTAGGTCTATGGTACCAGCAAGATGGGGCCCCGGCTCATAATTCTCGCATAGTATTGAATTTTTTACAAGAGACATTTGGAAACCATTACATTGCCAATCAAGGTCCTATCAGGTGGCCACCTAGATCACCTGATTTAACACCGATGGATTTTTTTGCTTGGGGGTATTTAAAAGACATGGTGTATCAAAGAACTTCGAGAAATTTGCAGGAATTACAAGATAGCATTGTAAATGCTGTAAATACTATCACACCTGAAATGCTTCAAGATGTACAAAGAAGTCTTATTCGAAGATGCCGTTTTTGTATAGGAGAAAATGGTGGTCACTTTGAACACCTTTTAAATTAAATTCTGTTATTACAGTTAAGGTAGTTAAGGTATAGGTACCTACAAATCTAGAAATTACATGTTGATAGAAAAATATTATTAATTACAAAGTCGTGCGTATTATGTTATTTATTCATTTGAATTAGAAAAGTTTAAAATGACATTATATTAAATGTTTGTGTATTGCGTGTTTGTGATTTTCTTCACTACAATAACTTTAACAACAGCCTGCTTGAATAGTTGATACTAGTAACAGATACCTTGATATAATTTAAATTATGTCTGTAATTATTAACGCTAGGTAGGTATACAGTGAAGTCCATTTATTATGCAATATAGGCATGTTGCAAGTTAATTGGTGCGGCCACAATAGCATTGAAATATAGGCAACCCATTATACAGTTAGCTAGTTTTTTTTATCTAACCATCTATGATCTAACCGAAATCAGCAACACATGAAAGTTTAACTGAGTTTAACCTCAAAATAAAACATTCCTGACAATTGAAAATTTAAATTCATCAGTTGGCAGGGGCAAGAGTGCTGAGCTGTGTATAATGGGTTGCCTATATTTCAATGATATTGTGGCCGCGCCAATTAACTTGCAACATGCCTATATTGCATAATAAATGGACTTCACTGTATGGTTGAGATATGTTTTATTAAAGAGATGTTATCATGTAATCGAACTAGCATAAAATATACAGGGTGTTGTATTTAAAAAAAGTAAAATCACGTCCCTTCCGTTAAATCCGGAAGTCGGCCATTTTTGTGAGTGCGTCCAAAATACTCGCCACATAAACTTGAATAACTCTTATTATGAAACATTTTTTTCTATTATCAATAATAAACGAGCAAATCCACTCGCCCTGAAGTTACAATCAACCTGTATAGCGTGTTCTATTTAAAATTTTTAAGTTAGCATTACTTCCGGTTAAACCGGAAACGGAAACTAATTTTCGACATACCAAAAATAAAGCTTATACTAAAACAAAAACAAAAATGTTCATGCATACGGTTGCTTCTACGGGTTTCTAACAAGAGGACCTTTTTTATGTAATTTTGTCTAAATCATAGATTCCTAATTTCAAAAACTCGGAATTGTTCCTAATAAAAAAATGGGGGGGAGGGTCACCCTCCCCCTATTTTCGCATGTCCCTGGCAGGTTTTCGTTTTGGTTGTTAGCACGTTATAATAGCGCTTTTAACACTAACTCGCATGCCAAAGTTAATCGCTGTATCTCGAACACTTTCTGAGATATTAAATAAAAACAAAGTTTTGGATAGTATCTTCACAGGGCCCCAGCTCCTTTAGGAAGCATTTCCGGACCCATGTTTATAGGAACTTTTTTTCATATTTTCTGACGTAGATGACCTCCAGAAATTAATGACTGTAGTTTAAAAACACCCTGTATAACATCTTCCTTCTTCCCAATCCAACTCTTAATTTATTTTATCACTACATCATAGTCATTTCTTTGGTCGATCGATAATTTCAATGTATTATAAATTTCAACACCCTCCTCCCTATGATGTTTAACAGAATTACCACTTTTACATCCATCGGCTTGCTAATTTTGCCCGACGCTTTCAAATATATTTCAAAATTCTGTTTAAATCATAGGTTAGATAAGATATTGGGTTATAGATAGGCAACTCTGATCATGTGATCATAAGTTTCATGAAAAGAGGACACTAGCGCTATTTGCGACGTAGTATCACATTATGAGTATAAACGCGGAAATTTTAAATGATTCTTTATTTATTCAAAAGCCCCTTTCTTTTGCTTGAATATTTTGAATCACGATCCTAATAAGTAATGACCTTTACTTCAGTGGTATATTTCAATATAAATTTAAATTTAACCAATGAAGGCATAATAAATGTTGGGATCGTCATTCAAAATATTTAAGCAAAATAAAATGGTTTTGGCTTATTTGCGTCGTTTCTTTCGTATAACGTGAATTTCAGTAGGTATATCTGCTAAATCATCGAATAAAATAACACTTATTAGCTAGGTACTGTTTATATGCATTATCAAATAAAATTCAGTCAATAGAAATTATTTATATGCATTATTAAATAAAATTCAGTCAATAAAAATTATTTCACTGAAACAGGATCAAATAACAGAAAAAATATTGTAAGGAAGATATCAAATTTTATTTCCACAGACCTATAACGTAAATATTTAATATTAGCGAATATCGAATATAATTTACTCGTAGGTACAATTCCACATTTAAATGGCACTTTCTGTAAAAAATTGCTAATATTCTTTGCAACAGACGATATCCCTTTGGGCTTTGCTTCATAAGTGATAAAGCTAAAACTTGATTATCCATCACAAAACGTCGACCCTTATATTTTCTTTTCTGCGTATGTACCTAATTGCACCATTATGAAATTGTATATTGGCTTAGTTATTGACTTTGGCCCTTAAAAACTTACCAGTTTTATTATGCTTTGTCGATTACGTAAATCTGTAAAACAATTTTCAATATAAGTAAGAAAATAAATTGAAGGTAGGTACTTATTTATGTAAGTAGTTACATACCTTTTCGACATTTTGGAGTACGTATCTTTTCGATAACATTTGGTGATTCATGCATTCCTACTGGAGTATGATGTTTTTCCTCCATGGAAGTTGTACGTTCAGGGGACACTAAAACAATTAATACAATACAAAATTAGTAGGTACATTGTAATGAACATTTAATAAATAATAGTAGAAGAAATACTTACTTGTTCATTCAAAAGAGGAAACCGCATTTTGCAGTTTTTATTACCTATTATTTGCACACTTTGCATTGCTCGATATAAGCTTGCCCATTGTGCAATACCTACCCTGGTATCTGATTATTTATTTAGTACATGTTCTCACACATTAATATAGCAAAAAACAAAGAAATAATAAAATAACATATTGAACGCAAAAGTGTAAGCATGTTAATTACAATAATTAGTTTAGTTTTGCTAAACTTTTAATTGTAAATGTTCATTTAATATGTCTAAAATTGTGTGTATTTTTCATTTAACAGTTTAAAGTTGTATTCAAAACACGAACAAAATAGAAGACATAGACTTCATGATAAAAGGGAGGATCACGCCACTGCAGAATTCGGTGTAGATGAATACACGAGGCTGCAACTTTATAAAATGATCAACAGGCAGTTGTTAGAAAGAGTTAATGGTGTTATTAGTATAGGTAGGTATGCGCTAAAGGGGTCCTTAGATGATCAATATTATTATCCTGCAATTGTGCATTTTTGTTCAGCACGTCCCTCAACATCATGGGTGACAAATCGTCCTTTGTAATTTTCTACAATATTTTGCAATATACCTAATTGAGTCATCTAGAGAGAAACACCTAGCACAATATTATTGATGTAAAAAATATATTGCGCAAAAATATTGATCTTCTAGGCATCCCTTTAAAGCTGATAATTATTTAGTCAGTATAATTGTGTATTGTCTCCTACAATATATATTTTTCTAAATCTAGGGAAGGAAGCTGTTATATTACATGCTGATAGTGATCCAGCGTATACAGATGCGCTACTACCTAAAGAATGTGTAATAAAAGTCTTCAAAACAACATTAGCCGAGTTTAAGCACAGGGAAAAATATATCCGAGATGACTATCGTTTCAAAGATAGATTAGGAAAGCAAGCTATTAGAAAAACCATGCATCTTTGGGCAGAAAAAGAAATGCATAATCTGGTTAGATTACAAAAAGCAGGAATTCCATGTCCTGAGGTGATAGCTTTGAAAAAGCACATGCTTGTTATGTCTTTTATTGGAGAAGACCATCGTCCTGCACCAAAGTTGAAGGATGCAATTCTGAAACCTGCTGAATATGTTGTAGCTTATAATCAAGTAAGTGTTTTGAGCAGGATCTGAAACACAATATAGTTATTAGTACTTTCTCAATTCTTTTTACGTAATATTTTTTAGGTTATTGAAACAATGAAAGCTCTTTATACTAAAGCTAGATTAATTCATGCCGATTTATCTGAATACAATATACTTTGGCATAACAAACAATGTTATTTTATCGATGTCAGTCAATCTACTGAACCAGGTCATATGGATGCTTTTTATTTTCTTCTGAGGGATTGTGAAAATGTTATAAAAGTAAGAACTAAGAAATTGTTGCCACTGGTTTTGCATTTCAAGTTTTAAAATGCAAAATACAAGCAATAATCCACTTTTACAATAAAAATTGTTGGTTTAATTAATAAATGAAAATTTTTAGTTTTTCGCACGTAAGGGTGTGCCAGATATAAAAACACCATATCAATTATTCGAAGAGATTGCTGGTTGTGATTACAAAGACAAATTAGCTTTAGAAGCTTTGAACAACTCATTTAAAATGAAGCCTCATCTTGTTGGGAAACCGGGAATGGAACCTCATGACTCATTTGAAAGTGCATGGCAGAAATCTATTCAATTATCGAGCACATCAAAAGCTGGCACAAACACAGAAAATATGACATTGGTTGATTCTATACATGCATAAGAACTACCACTTTTTTCATGTAGCTGTAATATGCCGTACTTTTAAAATCAGTATACTATTAAATTTTTTTTTTGTTATTCAGCAATTTAATAAACAAGATTTTTCAATAATAGATGTGTTATAATTAATGTGGTTTTTTGACGCATAAACAAAATGTACTTGAGTAATTTTTTCAGAGGCAGTAGTTACTTCGCATGCATACTCGGTAAGTTCTTCAATAGATAATATAATTTTTCCACTGCCTCCATTGTCGGTCACTATTATGACATTGATTTGATGAAAGTAGGTAATGCTATAAACCTTGGGTAATGCTCACCTCCTATCAGCTTATTATGTAATATAAGCAAAGAGCTCGGTGACCACAAAATACCCTGTACTGTCGGCTTATACGGTTAGGTATTCAAATTCGAGGCTCGGCATTGGGATCTCGAAAACCGTAAGATATAGGAAGACGGTTAAATTGGGGCAAAGTTGCGCTATATAATGCTGATGTATAATTCAAAATAGTTATTTTTTATACAAGACACTTTCCGCTTGTCGATAAAATATAATATTATCGACAAGTGGAAAGTGTTAATTCACGAGCGATGAAATCGCGAGTCGATAATTAAATTTTATCGTCGTGTATAAAATTCTATTTTTTTCTATAGCAGATGTTAAAAAAATAAGAAAAATTTGTAAAAAAAAAACAATTTAAAATTAGATTATATTAAACCCGAAAATCTCAGTAGCAAAGGTTTCCATTCGGTTTCCATGGAGTTTCCAGAAAATTAAACTACTTTATCTATCCTTGCGGTTAAAGTGTTACTTTATCTACCCTTGTGGTTAAAGTAATACTTGATGAACTATTTTTAGTCGAACAAAGCACACTTTAACATCTGCTATAGAAAAAAAGAAATTTAAACTATATCTACCTTAGTTTTTTAGTACACCAGAATAACAAAAAAAAAATGGCAATTTTGTTTTTGGGCATAGCCTAAGTTGGTTGTTATTAAATGTTTTTCAAATCTGACTTAAAATCCATAATATTATAGAAATAATAAAAATTAAATAAAATATCGATTTTAACTGGAAATAAGTTTTATTTTATTTTATTGCATGTAGCAATGGTTAGGTACAACACTAGGTACACTTATTGGCACATTAAAAAGAAAAATTATAAATTAGCTAGGTATTCAAAAAGTTTATTGCTAAAATTATAAATAACACAAATAAATATAAAGTAATTTTTAAAACAAATAAAAATATTCTATACACTCTTTTCAATGCTAAAGACAAAAATAATGATTTGCTAAAATCAGGTAGTATTTAGAAATTAAATTGTTCACATTGTAATTCAGTCTATACAGGGTTATTCAAATTCGAGGCCCACCATTGGGATCTCTGAAACCGTAAGAGATAGGAAGACGGTTAAATTGGGGCAGTTGCGCTATGTAGTGCTGATCAATAATTAAGAGTCTTCTGTACCCACGTGACTAGAAAAGGTGAAGAGAGCGCTAAAAGTTCTGAGTAAAAGGGTCGATTGTCGTGAAGCAAAATAATCGTAGAAAAAAACTACCTGGGTGGATAATTTTGTTTATTTTATGGGGATACTACACTGTTAGAAAAAAAGTTCAAACGCCAGATATTTTACAACTGAAGGTAGGATTCGGACATTCGGTAAATGAATTTCGTCGGAAAAAATATTTTAATGTCAACCAGATGTTTATACCTACATAGGTATTATTATATTTTACGGTTTTTTCTTATGCACTTTATATTCTCTGTTCAAATACTACACGCAAAACTCAGGTTGACATTGAGTTCAAAGGATTTATTAGATCAATTCGTGTGCAAAGTTTCCTGTGGGCTATGATTAATCATATGTATTTGTTACTTTCCCATACCACCACTGGTATAGGGTATAGGGGAAGTATTGATATCATGAAAATTTTCGAAATCCAAATTTTCGCGGAAATACGTTATTTGGGCCCCCAGGAACCCAAAAAAGTGGTCTAGAAAATATGTCTGTCTGTCTGTCTGTGGGTGGGTGTGTGTGTGTATGTATGTAACGCCTCTAACGCAAAAACTACTGGACCGATTTTGAATATTATGTTGAATTCTGACGGAAACGGATGGTCGCGCGTCGGTCGGTAGCGATCGTCCGGCTTCGCCAGCTGTAATTTCAGCCGGTACATGCAGATTGATAGGTGCATAGGATGGGTGTCTCGCTAGGCATTCAAATGCTTATCAGGGTCTGCCTCGCGAATTATACTGTTGAATACCAAAATCGAAACGTTTATTTTTTGTATGGGAAAGTCCAGGGGAGGTTTGCCCCTCCACTTTTTTAAATCTCATTTAATCTTTCAATATTTAATTTTATTTTCTAATTTACAGATTTGTGTATTTTATAAGTTTTAAGTTGATCTAATTTTGGGAACCAGTATATTACAGTTTCCCTAGCCTATTCCAGGATTACAGCTGCAATCAAATTATTAAATATATAAAATCTGCCTTTGTGTTTTATTTTATCAAGTTCATTAATTTACTCTAGATCCCGAAATTGGCCTTACATTTGGTCACAACATCCAGCACTAAAAGCCCCGGGGATAAAAACTAGACAAGATATTTAAAATGTTTGCTGTAGCTGTATAATCGGTATGCCCGCCGCTTCATACAATAAGGGTCTTACGCATATTCCTATAGCAGGTATAAACGGATTTAAATTTCATGTCATTTTATGTTTTTACAGTGTAGTGAAGATAATAAATCACCCGTTTACTGCTTCGTAAAGATTGCAGTTGTGACCGCTAGTTGGCGTTAGTTTACGAACTACAAACATTCTATAATTTTGAAAAACCGCTGATCAGCAGCGCCAAAAAAACTGGTCCTATTTTTGATTTTTTTACTTCCAATTTTTTTTACGCGTTCATAAAGGTTCTCCGGACATTTCGACCGGAGTAATTTTTCAAGTTTGTCTTTGTAGACATAAATATATCAGTGCAAAGAACAGCGCTAATTTATTCAATAAACTACGTTAATTTTGGATCATCTGATATATTAAATCAAAAACTAATCCGGTCCAATCGTAGAGGGGCCTTCTTATTTTCAAAAAGTATTTTCGTTTTTTCAAAAAAACTATAGATAGGTCGTCTAGACTGGCGCTCAATAGCACGAAAACTACGCATCTGAATCGCCGGTACAGAAGACTCTTAAGAAAGAAATTTAACCTATCTACTTTAGTTCTTTTATTATGGCCAAAAAACAAAAATGGCAATTTCATTTTTGAGCATAAGTTGGTTGTTATTAAAATTTTTTAAAATTTGTTAAAACTTTCTTTAAGCAACTTTTTAGCTGCAACGCCGTAGTGGTATCAAAATTTGTCTACCCCGTTTCGGTTTTACGGAATCATCCTTTGGGTTTGTTTTTTCTTATGGGCGGCATATTACACTTTTACAGCATCAGATAGAGTTTTTAATGGTGTTTTCAACGATGTACGACATGATGACTTTCAACTGCCGAAAACTGCTGTTATTTACAGAAATAGTAAATTTAAATAGATTTGCCATGGAAAAAGAAACGGAAACAACACAATAACAAAAGTTGTTGATTTGATGATTCAGTTTATGAACTATTTAGACCTATGATTTAGACCGTGGAGTTGTGGAATGGCCGGCTCGATCACCTTTAGATTTCTTTCTTTTCAGTTTGAATATCTTCTGTAATAGCTCCTATTATAGGTACTATAATATTATAATAGAAAACGGTAGGTAGATAGGTTACATTTCTTGTTTAATGGCCATATTACATGGGGCGATTTTTCCATGCAATCGACTGCCGCAACTGGTTGCAGCAACTAATTGCTCGTGTAATGTATAAATTGCTTAGGCAACCGAGCGCCGCAACCAGTTGCGCGAGCAACTTTTTCATTTAGAACTTGTTCTATTTTTCATGCGATTTTTTCGTGCAATCTAGTAATTTTTACTGGTGCCAACCACACGAAACTAAGCAATTTACCGACGTTACGTAAAGTTATGTTTGGTTATGTTTAGTGGTGGTCTGTGGTGGTGGTCACGTGTTGCTAAACCAAGTAATACACCACACGATCCCATTACAAATAATTTGGTCTGATTATTATGCATTAACTCATAACTTACAATTTCACGCTGTTGCTATTCAGGAATAATAATTTCCGTACAGTTGGTAGTTTTAACTTGGAATAAAAAGTCGCCTATAACCCATGCCAGCAATTGCCTCGTGTAAATACAAGCGTGCAACTGGTTGCTGCAACCATAAATCGCAGCAACTGACTGCAGCAACCGATTGCATTGAAAAATCGCCCCATGTAATATGGCCATAAGATTAATAAGTATTCAGCATTGTGGAAGTTTTTCCATGGAAATCTATTTAAATTTATTTATGTAAATAACGGCCGTTGTTAGCTCCACGGCTAACGTGGATATAATTCCTACACAAAATCCACGGCAGTACGTCGGCGCATGTCAGGGGCTTGGAAAATTATTTCAGCTTCCTGAGATTGTAGGGACAGAGGTGCGCACGATTGGTTGCCTATTCCCAAGGCGTAAAAGTCTGTTTCTGAGAAATCTAATTATAATAATTATTAACTACAAACAAAATCAATCGCTCGGACTTAGAGGAACTTTACTCTAGTATTTTTTATTGGTCATACTCAACTTGCAAATTAATTAAAAATCAATTTAAAATATGAAAATGTTTGAAACTTTCATAATGGAATAATGTCCCCGGACATGCGTAGTAGGTGCAGCTCGTATTCGCGTCGCCGAATTAATGACGTCACCCCTTGACAAGACGTAGTGCCGTGGATTTTGTGTCAGAATTATATCCACGTTAGCCGTGGAGCTAGCAACGGCCATCTAGGCCGTAAATAACAGCAGTTTTCGGCAGTCGAAAATCATCATGTCATATATCGTTGAAATCACCATCAACAGACAGTTTTAACACATTCGAAAAAAATTTAATTACAACCAACCAACTTATGCTCAAAAATCAAAATTGTCATTTTTCTGTTTTCATAAGAAAATAATGGAGAAAAATTAAAAAACAATTTTCCGTATGCTCAGATGGCTATTTATTGTACGCTTTAAATCTAGATGGTTTTGCTTTAATAAAATTAAACAAAAAAAAAGTGGAGGTGCAAACCTCCCCTGGACTTTCCCATACTAAATATAAACGTTTCGTTTTTGGTATTCAACAGTATAGTTCGCGAGGCAGACCCTGATAAAGCATTTGAATGCCTAGTGAGAAAAACGAGACTAGACGGATTCGATATGAACAGAAGAAAGACACCCATTTATCTGTAGGCAACGGCTAGAAATTACAGCTGGCGAAGCCGGACGATCGCTACCGACCGGTGATCCGTTTCCGGAGTCCAACATAATATCCAAAATTCACGAATTTCTCATCAACCGTACATTTTAGCTATATGAACACCTTATACTATGTGATAGACAATTAAATTTTGCATTCAATTATATAATAATATATAGGGTGCTTCATTTAAAATAACAAAGTTGCTTATTGTACCGTGGAAAGCAAACGCCCTGTATACGTGATATACATTTAGGAGAATGCAAAACTATATACTGAACAACTTTTATATTCAAACTTTTTTCATATTTTGATTAATAAGGGCACTATAGGAGCATCAATTCCCGATTTTCAAAACGTCGTAGAGGGCGCCACAGTGAAATTCTGGCATTCATCAAAAAACAAAAATGTAGCTAATACCAAGTTTAATAAGTATAGAAAATTTAAACAAAATCCTGTGGACAGTTTTTTTGTAATAATTTTTCAAAAATTTCAAAATTTTTGGAAGAGCGCCGTTGCCACCGTTTTCGATTTAGTAAATAATATTTTTTCATGGTATAGTACCGCCAAAGGGCTTTCAAACAAGTTATTGCGAAACCTGATCAAATAACTGGTTTTTGAGTTATGGGGCGTTAAAGTCGAAATTTTGAAAAATTCATAGCGGCCGCCATTTTGAAGTTAGAGAGTCCGGCAAAAAACTGTTTCCCTTCAATTATGGTCTTCTTTCATATCCCCTACTCAGATTTTCAAAATTCCACTTTTGAAAAAAATGCTACCAACAAAACGTGTCTAACTTCCGCTTCCGGTTTCGGATTTTTTTGAAAGCTTATTTTGTCGATGAATTTTCGATATACCCCTTCATTTAAAATTTCATCAAAATCTGTTCACTAGTTTTTGCGTTAGAGGCGTTACATACCCACGCACCCACCCACCCACGCACCCACAGACAGACATTTTTTCTAGACCACTTTTTTGGGTTCCTGGAGGCCCAAAACACGTATTTCCGCGAAAATCTCGATTTCGAAAATTTTCATGATATCAATACTTCCCATATACCAGTGGTGGTATGGGAAAGTAACAATCGGTAATTGTTTAACAGATTGTAACATAATATTCTTATTGGTAAAGTAGGAAAGCATTATGCTGACCATATGTATGGTGTATGGATAATTTTGAGTCGCTCACGTTTTCGCGCTTGTTCATGTATGTTGCATCATAGCTTGTAACAAAATATTAAAGCTAATATACAGAGTGAGGGTTTATTTATTACATGGTGGCAGCTGGTAAAACCGAAATAAAATTGTGTTTGAGTGTAGAGATTATATTGTTAAAATGGAAAAGCATATAAATACAGTAGCGTAGCCACACGGGGGCGAAGGGGGGCGATCGCCCCCCCCGCCCCTATCGACCTGCGCCCCTAGCGCCTCTTAGAAAAAAATAAAAGAACATAAAACCAATATTATTCCAATATGATGTGCTGAGGTGCATTCTTTAAACAATATGGTGAATGTGGTTGTGGAATGTGGGGGACGTGGGGGTACTAGGAAGGGGTAGATTTAGACTTGTCACGAGTCAACTACTCAACTAGAAAGACCGACACTCTAATTACTAAGTTAAGCTTTCGCAATTCGCATTTTTGTAATTTTACGGCAATAAATTTCGAATTTTCTTTATAATTAATTATTGATAATGCCTCCGAAAAAAAAATCAGGTGCAGCTTTTAAAAACATTCGCCAGAAAAATATTAATAATTTATTAAAAAAACCCGAGTAAACTCCAGTAAACTATTATGAGTATCAAGTATGAGTTTTTAACGAGGGAACCCAATATATAAAAAAATGCGCTCAGGGGCGGCTTAAGGGCCGGGTGATTCGGGCGACCGCCCAGGGCGCTAGCCCTGGGGGGCGCCAAACTTGAGTCAAAAATTATTGTGCTTTTTAAAAAGTACTTTGTAAATTTAATGCAACAATAATTAGTTCATTACAAGTGATCCTGGTTCCGTTCCTAGTACTTCAACCATGTGATACGTTAAAAAATGAAATTTATTTTGGACATAATGAAATGTTTTTTTCTGGATTATTGTTTTTCAAGCGCAAGATTTGCAATTTCCTTTCTAAAAAGTTTAACATTTTGAATTTTTTTATTTGGCATTCAAATTCTCAGATGCTCGTACAACGCGTTAAAAATTGGCCACGCCCACTTAAAAAAAAAAAATCGCCTGCGGCGCATTGTTTTGCTCGCTTCGCTCGCATTTCCATGTTCCGACCCCCTTCGCCACTAATTCTTGACTACGCCCCTGGAAAAGGCGCCAAAAACTAACCTGCCCGGGTGAAAAAATTACCTTAAGCCGCCCCTGAATGCGCTCCTAAAGGATCTCGCCCCCCCCGCCCTTCATATCTGGCTACGCCACTGTATAAATATATACCAAACGGAATGGATTTTACAGGAAGTGCAGCAACCAATTGGGAAAAGTTCAAACAGAGGTTCGAACTCTACCTGAAGCAAGTGAAAAAAGTACGAAACCAGATAAACTGAAGGTGGCTATTGTTGTTTATAATACGTTCACCTTTGGGACAGATGAAAACAAGGACAGCTTAATTTAGATGTTATGCAGAAATTTGTGTATGACAAGTTCAAGTTTTTCTCGAGATGAGATCTCGAACAAGTAGTGGAGTAAAATCGTTCCTCTAGCTCGCTTATTTCTGAGGGTAGGTGATTCCGAGGTATAACTAGATGAGACCTATATGCCATCTTGTAGAGGACATTTTTTCACATAGGAAATGGAAATCTACAACTTTTTTTAGTAGTACCGAATTTTGAAAATAAACCTTAAAGCTGCTGAACGCCAATTCGAAAATCTACGCTTCTCTTAATATTTATCGCTGTATTAATTCAACTAGATAAAGTATGATTATGAATTTTTGTACAGGTACTATAGTACTAGGAACCAGAGCGCTTGCAACGGTCATTTGGAAATTTTCAAAATTTATAAAATATTATTTAATAACAAATGCAAACAGATTTATATAGTAACTCCCAGTAACTCCTTGATTCTATTATTTTAACACTGCGTGAAGCAGCTGGCCCCAGTCACATTGATGCCGGAATACGTATAAAGCGAATAAATAGTTATTATTTCCCGTTAAAATCGATATTTTATTTAATATTTATTATTTATATAATCATGGATTTTAACAAAATACCGCTTGAAAATGTCAGTAAAGTAATTATGTTTCAGTTTTTTATCACATGGCGTTGTTTTATAATTTATAAGTGGTGTATTCTTGTATTACGAATATAATCAATTCAGAAAACTACCGTGACGTTTAATCTGTCAAATGGAAACTTTAGTTGGCTAGTATAAAAATCACTGTACATTTTTGAAATTTTGGCCTTGATTGCTAATAGCTAATAGGGATTGTTTTTGTTAACCAACTGAATTTTCCATTTAACAGATAAAATGTCACGGGAGTTTTCTGAATGTATTATAAACAAATATTATAAATACATTTGCATTGTATTTTACTCTAGTGATATAATAGAGCATCTATGAGGCACATAAATTACGTGAATGGTGTGCTATTATTATCCCTCACGCGAAAGTTGACGTCGTAACTCCTAACAATTGTAAGGCAATCAACGTGGAGGAATTATTTGTGTATTATCCCGCCACGGTAGCGTGGTTCTAGACACGGCGTTAAAACAACTTGAACTTGAAGGTTACCAGGTTACCTCCATAACCTAAAAATACAAAGTGAATATGTTCGGTGAATTTGTAATTTTAGGCTTTATCTAGTATTATGTTAAGATAACACCTTTCTGTGGACGTTGACTTGTAAACGAGGAAATAACTTTGTATAGTAAATTAAATTAAAAAGGACAAATTTGCGAGGTACTCTTTGTACTGAAACAGTAGGTGAGTGATTACATTTTTTATTTATTTTGAAGTGGAATAATTATTTGCGACGAAACTCAATGTAGTACCACACTCGTTAGCCTCTGGCTGCATAGGAACGTGCATATTATTATTAGGAGATAATCTTTTACCTACCTGTAGGTACTAGCCAACTAAATTTTCCATTTGGCACATTAAACGTCACGGTAGTTTTCTGAATTGATTATAAGTACTACTTGAAAAGAAGGTATAGAGGGTAATCTTGTATTATTAATTTAACTACATTCATATCCTTCCATCTCTATTATAGCGATTCAGTTTTCTTATTAGTACCTAGTAGCAGTAGATTTCAAATCCAGTCCATGTGGTTTTCTAAAGTAGGGATACAAAACCAATTTTTAAACCATTTTAATGAAAAAGGCAACAAAGATGCTACAATCTCCATCGGCGGCGCTTCTTATTTCATTTCCAATTTGAAATAATCTTGATTTTTATATGTAATCTATTAAGTGGTGGTTTTGATATCCGCAAACTTATCGTCTGGAATGTTGAGTTGTTTTTGACATGAAAATCACCACGGGTCGAAGACGAGTGGGGATTTTCAAAAAACTAAACATAATGATGTAGTATGCGTCTCTATTGGCTAATAAGTCAAGAAAGCTCAAATCTGATTATATAAATAATAAATATTAAATAAAATATCGATTTTAACTGGAAAACAGTTAAAATCGATATTTTTTTATTTAATATTTATTATTTATATAATCATGGATTTTAACAAAGTAACGCTTGAGAATGTCAATAAATCAAATCTGATTGGCTCAATTAATTACGTAAAATAAGATGTTCACATCAACTGTGGTAATTGTTCACATAGTTATTACTTTAAAAAAGAGCGAAAATTAGATATTATAAAGTTAAATTTGACATTACAAATCACCTTCGAAGTTCGAACATAGACTGTTCCTTGATTGGGACGAAGGGACCTCTGGTCATAACGCACACAACGTATTTTCCCGGTATTTTCGCAATTTGTTGCTCATATGCGCACAAATACTATTTTGGTCACAACGTATAAATTTTAATCATAACGCCCACATTGGTCACAACCTCCACATTGGTCACGTATAAATAGTAGGTACTTTTGACACAATGCAGAAATGGTATTTTGGTCACAACGCGCAACGTATAAATTATTTTTTGGTCACAATGCACAAATTCTATTTTAGTCACAACGCTACGCCCAATTTCATTCTAAACCAGCTAGGGCTAGGCCGTAATGGATAGTGTTGGGAAGTTAGACAAGCCAGACTACAAAAAATATCGAAGGGCAGTTAATAAAATGGTTCAGAAATTATTGGAATTTTATTGTTAATTAAACTACTACATACAAGTTATTTTTTATTGCGGTTGTTTCATGTTTGGTTGTCTATTTGTACAAGAAGTATTGAAAGCAATGTACCCACCTGCTACCTTTTTTATGGGTTTTATCAATTAAATGAGAAGGAAAAAATGTGTACTTTCATTCACGTAGTACATAGTTTTGAATTCTACACTTACGAGGGATCACCAGCTGAAAGTCTTGTATTCTCATGGACCCAGAATTACCGGACTCGGACAATAGCGCGCCGCCGTTAGCGCGCGGGGACACTCGGGTGCGGGACACTAGGGCGCGAAAGCTGTCTAATATTTTCAACGTGACTCTTGTCGAAATAATTCGTTCTGATTGCACATACTACTTATATAACGTAATGTAAAGGAGTATATTAACATCTAAGTTTAAGTGTGAAGAGCTAAATAAATTACAGATTTAATTGTATTGTAATAATTATATTAAATTCTTAAAGTAGTGCATTAATAGTATATTAAAAACAAGTTTTTATCGCAAGAGTTCAAGAACGAGTGCGATAAAAAGCCTTATGAAACGTGTATTTTATAATTTCAAATTTATATTACTAGTTCTTGGAGCAAACAGAATTTTTTTAAAATTGAAATATGTATTAAAATGCCACATCATTTAAAAGTAAATCTAAAATTACAGGGTTTATTATCTTTGGCCAGTATACTCAGTAATTTATTTCTCTCTTCACACTTAAACTTAGATGTCAATGCTCCTTTACATTACGTCATAAAGTGCGTTTTTTTAAAGATCCACCACCTGTTGCTTTCAGTTGGTATAAAAAAAATTGAAATGTTTAGTAATTTTTGTCAATATATGATAACATTGATACAAAGATCAATCAAAATGTTCTGTCAATTTATGCGTGCGCATCACTACATTTTAAATTTAAATTATTTAAAATGTTAATTAAAACATAAAAAAGACTTACGTACTCTAATATAAGATTTATTTTTATTGATGAAAACCCGATTTACAAAAACGATTCTGCTACTAAATCTTGATTGACTATTGACAACCTTCCCAAGAAAGATTAGAAATTAAGGAAAGCAGGTTTACAGTGCTCCATCCTGGGTGTGTTGAGGTTTCTTAGATGGATGTAGTTTGCTTTTAAGACGCAGAAACAATGATCGGGATTATCACAAAACGATGAATAGTCGGCTATTTAAAGAGTGGATTAATCAATTAATTCCAGCTCTACCATCTGATGGTTTTAAAACTGTTATTATTTTTGACAATGCCCCATGTCATTCTGTCCATTTGGAGAACCCTCCAACACATTATTCCAATAAAACTGCAATGGGAAATTATTTAATAAAGTGTAACGTCCCATTTTAACTTACATGTACAAAAGTTCAACTATGGCAGCTGATAAATAATTTAGGATAAATGGACAACTTTATGTTCAAAATATACAGCCAATCCGCAATCGTAATTAATATATCAAGGTGAAGATTCGGATACAGATTCCATTTTGAACCATATCTCTCATAATATGATGTTTCAGAGTTTGAACCGCCCGAATCTGATTCTGAAAATAATCCCAATTATTCTAATTTGCCTGAATACATTTTTTCTGTTCTTACCTCGAATTATTTGTTATATTAATTATTATAAAACTATATTACTTCTTATTAAATCGAGCGAATTTACATAAACTCAGCATATTATATCCACATAAATCAACAATATTTAACAAAATATATGAAATCAGTTGTCAAAATTAACCATTAAATTTATTAGTCCTAACCCTACTTTAAACATTACTAAAAATTGTCACCAGCAGCGTTGCCAAACATACTTTCGAGAGCAATTGCAAGGTTGGTGGATCTTTAAAAAAACAGACTTTACCGGGTTGCCGATCTCAAAGGTGTAATAATAAAATTAAATGTGCTAAAGTCCGTTTTTTTTAAAGATCCACCACCTGTTGATTTCAGTTGGTATAATAAAAAAATTGAAATTTTTAGTAATTTTTGTCAATATATGGTAACATTGATTCAAAGATCTATCAAAATGTTCTGTCAATTTATGCGTGCGCATCACTACATTTCAAATTTAAATTATTTAAAATGTTAATTAAAACATAAAGAAGACTAGGTACTCTAATATAAGATTTATTTTTATTGATGAAACCCCGATTTGCAAAAACGATTCTGCTACTAAATCTTGGACTATTGACAACCTTCCCAAGAAAGATTACAAATTAAGGAAACCAGGTTTACAGTGCTCCATCCTGGGTGTGTTGAAGTTTCTTAGATGGATGTAGTTTGCTTTTAAGACCCAGAAACAATGATCGGGATTATCACAAAACGATAAATAGTCAGCTATTTAAAGAGTGGATTAATCAATTAATTCCAGCTCTACCATCTGATGGTTTTAAAACTGTTATGATTATTGACAATGCCCCATGTCATTCTGTCCGTTTGGAGAGACCTCCAATACAGTATTCCAACAAAACTGCTATGGGAAATTATTTAATAAAGTGAAACGTACCATTTTAACTTACATGTACAAAAGTTCAATTATGGCAGCTGATAAATAATTTGGGATAAATGGACAACTTTATGTTCAAAATATACCGCCAATCGTAATATATCAAGGTGAAAATTCGGATACAGATTCAATTTTGAACCATATCTCTCATATGATGATTCAGAATTTGAACCGCCCGAATCTGATTCTGAAAATAATCCGAATTATTCTAATCCTGAATACATTTTTACTTTCCCTTACCACCACTGGTATATGGGAAGTATTGATATCATAAAAATTTTCGAAGTCGAGATTTTCGCGGAAATACGTGTTTTGGGTCCCCAGGAACCCAAAAAAGTGGTCTAGAAAAAATGTCTGTCTGTGGGTGTGTATGTATGGGTGTGTATGTATGTGTGTGTGTGTGTATGTATGTAACGCCTGTAACGCAAAAACTAGTGAACCGATTTTGATGAAATTTTAAATGAAGGGGTATATCGAAAATTCATCGACAAAATAAGCTTTTCAAAAAAATCCGAAACCGGAAGCGGAAGTTAGACATGTTTTTTTGGTATCATTTTTTCAGAAGCGGAATTTTGAAAATCTGATATGGGATATGAAAGAAGAGCATAATTCAAGGGAAACAGTTTTTTACCGGACTCTCTAACTTCAAAATGGCGGTCGCTATGAATTTTTCAAAATTTCGACTTTAACGCCCCGTAACTCAAAAACCAGTTATCTGATCAGGTTCCGCAACAACTTGTTTGAAAGCCCTTTGGCTGTACTACACCATGAAAAAAACCTATTTAGTAAATCCAAAAACTGTCGCATCGGCGTTCGTCCAAAAATTTTGAAATTTTTGAAAAATTATTACAAAAAAACTGGTCTAAGGATTTTGTTTAAATTTTCTAAACTTATGTAGCTTGGTATTAGCTACATTTTTGTTTTTTGATGAACGCCAGAATTTCACTGTGGCGCCCTCTACAAGGTTTTGAAAATCGGATATTGATGATCCTATAGCCCCTTTATTAATCAAAATATGAAAAAAGTGTAAATACAAAAGTTATTCAGTATATAATTCTGCATTTTTCTAAATGTATATCACGTATACAGGGCGTTTGCTTTCCACAGTACAATACGCAACTTTGTTATTTTAAATGAAACACCCTGTATATTATTATATAATTGAACGCAAAATTTAATTGTCTATCACATAGTATAAGGTATTCATATGGGTAAAATGTAGGGTTGATGAGAAATTCGTGAATTTTGAATATTTAGGCTGGACTCTTGACAGAAACGAATCATGCGCGTCGGTTGGTAGCGATCGTCCGGCTTCGCCAGCTGTGATTAGCACAGATATATACGTGTCTTCTCTGTACATATCGAACCCGCCTAGTTTCGTTTTCCTAGCTACGCATTCAAATGATTTCCAATTTTGCCTCGCGAACTACTGTTGAATACCAAAAACGAAATGTTTATTTTTAGTATGGGAAAGTCCAGGGGAGGTTTGCACCTCCACTTTTTTCTATTCTTACCTCGAATTATTTATACAGGGTGTTCATTTGAAAACTTCCCACCCCTAATATCTCGGTGCACAAGGCTTTCTAAAGAAATCGCCGAGACACGTCAACAGTATTAGGGAGGGGGACATATTTTGACATAATAGTGACATAACACGTTTCATCCCCCTAACCCCCAGAGCATCCCCTATGTTTTTTTTAAATGGCAAGGGGGGTTATGTGATACCTCATTTGAAAGGTCTTCGAAATGCTTACATTTTGGCGCTTTGCTTTTTAAAATCGGTCGATTCGTTTTTGAGATATTAATGGAAACGTGTTTGAGTTAATTAAAACAAAAGGGAGCTTGTAAAACGAAATAAACCTAAAAAGTATTCCTTTGTTTATTAATAACGTTATTTGTGTCTGATCCCTTTACCGAAAATAAAATGAAAACTGCATTGGTACTTATTGATAAAGTTGTTATTTGTAATTAATGTTAAAATTAAAAATAATTATTGCAAATAAAAAATTATTTTGAATGTAATTCATCGCAAGAATTGTTCAAAATGCTGTCCATTGTTGGCTAAACAGTGATATAAACGTTGTTCAACTTGTTTTCTAACGTTTTGGAAAACATTTCTTTCAATCGATCGACATTGTTCCATTATTCTTTGACGGAGCTCGGCTATACTTTGCGGTTGAGGCGTGTAAACAACCGATTTTAAATGACCCCACAGAAAAAAATCTAAAGGAGTTAAATCGGGGGACCTAGCTGGCCACTCCATAGCTCCTCTTCGACCTATCCATCTACCTGGAAATGTATTATGTAACCATTGCCGAACCGGTAAAACATAATGAGGAGGGGCACCGTCCTGCTGAAAGTATAGTTGTTCCTCATCAAGTAGTAAATTACCATCTGCATCACGTTGATTTTCAACTGCTTCAGTTATTAATGGATTAATAGCATTTTCCAACATATCCAAATACACTGCACCATTCAAATTTCCTTCGATGAACAAAGGTCCAATCACTTGATCTCCTAAAATACCCGCCCACACATTGATTTTTTCGGGATACTGAGTATGCCCTTCTGTAAAAATGTGTGGATTTTCGTTACTCCAATATCTACTGTTGTGTCTATTTACAAATCCGTTTAAATAAAATGTGCATTCATCACTGAAGCAAGTATTCTTCAATATTTCATTATTATTATTAATCATGCCAGTCATTTGTTCACAAAATTCAATTCTCCTGTCAAAATCGTCTTCATTTAGCTCATGGCAGATTGTCATTTGGTAGGGATGAAATTTATGAAGTTTTGCTACTTTATGAACTGAACCTAATGAAATACCAGTTGCGGCGGAAATTTGGCGGAGCGAACTTCTGGGGTTTATACCAAAATGTCCTAATATCTCAATTTGAGTGGCCTGATTTAAAACTCTGGGTTCAATACGTTTTTTATTCAAAACAGATCCAGTCTCAGTAAATTTTGTTATAAGGTCTAGGACATACCTATGGGACGTGGAATTATCTGGATGCCTTTCATTAAATGTAGCTGCGGTTCTTCGGGCACATTGATTTTCAGCTCCATAAATTAACACAATTTCAACTTTTTCGCCCAAAGTGTATCCCATTTTTACTTATCGAGAGAACTTTACGAATTTACTAAATCGCAATACGCGCTACTCTAATTGCAACAGTTATAAACAAACATCAACAATTGATGCCAAATACTTTGACAAGTACTGACAATAAAAACATCCAATAGTGCATTATGACAGCAGCCTGCTATGGGTTTTATAAGCTCGCTATTGTTTTAATTAACTCAAACACGTTTCCATTAATATCTCAAAAACGAATCGACCGATTTTAAAAAGCAAAGCGCCAAAATGTAAGCATTTCGAAGACCTTTCAAATGAGGTATCACATAACCCCCGTTGCCATTTAAAAAAAACTTAGGGGATGCTCTGGGGGTTAGGGGGATGAAACGTGTTATGTGACTATTATGTCAAAATATGTCCCCTTCCCTAATACTGTTAACGTGTCTCGGCGATTTCTTTAGAAAGCCTTGTGCACCGAGATATTAGGGGTGGGAAGTTTTCAAATGAACACCCTGTATATTAATTATTATAAAACTATAATACTTCTTATTAAATCGAGCGAATTTACATAAACTCAGCATATATCCACATAAATAAACAATATTTAATTATTGTGAAAAGCAAAGTGCAAAGTCAAAATTAACCATTTAATGGCCGTTTGCACCGTATGTATTTAAGGACCGCTTAACGTTAAGGGCCGCTTAACTGTGTTCATTCGTTTGCACCGTTCCTTAAGTGGAGTTTAAGATACACTTAGTTTAAGCCCCCACCAAGCAAGGTTTAAGCTTGCCCTTAAATTTAAGCGACGGTTTACGCATGCGCTTTACATAGTTTTATAAACGTCATCCAGATTTCAAATATTATCAGTTGTTCGTGCTTTTATTCAAATTTGTTGTTCCTCTTTTGGTGCATAATGGATCATGATATCATGCTCAACGACGACTTAGACATGTTAGATGTCATAGAGTATGGATATCCAAGGAGGATATATAATAGGACGGAACCTTTTCTGGATATGGACAACTTGTCTTTTTTCAGAAGGTTTCGCCTAACGAACGATACAGTTTTGAACTTGTTAGTGGAAATTGAAGAAGATTTGGAGTTTCCGAATGATTTGTAAGTAGAACTTGCTGTAGATTGTTAAACTGATGTCTTGCTGTGGCTGCAATGTTAAAATCTTAGCGATAATGTTTATTCCTGCTTTACGATGTTTTTTTTTTAGGAAAAACAGTGTGTCTCCAATTAATCAGCTACTGACAGCCCTTCGCTACTATGCTAGCGCAGGCCATCTAAATAGTGTGGCTGATTTTATGGGAATGCATGTTTCCACAACATCGCGAATTATATACAGGCCCTGTGCAGCTTAAACGTTAATTATATTAAAATGCCTGGAAATAATGAAATTCTCCGTGTGCGGCAGCAGTTCCATCAAATAGCTTCATTTCCAAGGGTCATTGGATGTCTTGATGGAACTCACATCAAGATACAGTCTCCTGGTAAGTTGCTAAAAATTTGTTGTTGGTTGATTGATAAAGCATGCAAGTCCATCTGTTATCAAAAAAATGTGTAGATAATTTGCAAATAATAAGATTTTGTTGCAGGAGGAGAAGATGGAGAAGTGTTTAGAAACAGAAGGGGATATTTTTCCATAAATACTCAGGCGGTTTGTGACAGCAATCTAAAAATACTAGATGTTGTAGCCAGGTGGCCTGGTTCGGCACGTGATGCCACAATATTTATGAATAGTCGTTTACGAGCTAGGATTGAAGCGAATGAATTCCCGAATTGTCTGTTATTGGGTAAGTTTATGTGCATTATGTTACATATTTCCTATGAAAGAAATTACAAGTTCTATGACATCAACCAATAGTTTGGCGAGAGTAAAAAAGAATTAATGTAAAAATGTTGCAGGTAACTCTGGGTACCCAGTTAAAGGTTATTTATTAACACCCTTAGGAAATCCTGTCACCAGAACAGAACAAATTATACAATGAATCGCAAATTCGAACACGGAATTGCGTTGAGCGATTATTCGGTGTTTGGAAAAGACGGTTTCCAGTGTTGGCATATGGCCTTAGGTTAAAAATGGAAACCGTTCTAAGGATTATTGTAGCAACAGCAGTTCTACATAATATTGCCAAGGCCAATAATGAACCTGAACCTCCTCCCCCAGAAAATATCGACATGAATGAACTTAATTATTTAATTGAAATAGGGCAAGTACCTGATGTACCCAACAATAATTTAGATAATGCAAATTTTAGAGATGCATTGTTAAACAATTATTTTTCTAGTTTAGTTTAAGATAATATTTATTTTAATATTATTTATAATTATGTTATATGTTATAATTTATTAAAATAAAACATATATGTGTGGCAAATAAAAAAAACTACATTCATTATAAATCCTATATTTTTTTATTAAGAAATAGGTTTACAATTAAATATCTATAAATAGACATTCAAGTATAAATGAATTGTTAATTTAATTTAAAAAAAGAATTAATTTAATTTGAAAAAAGAAAACTATTGAGCCCCCTGCAGTTTCTTTCTTTCTAATTGCACGTGAATTTCTAGAAGTTCAATTTTTAATTTGTGTTCCTTTTTGTGGAAGTCCAACTCGTTTTGCAACTTTTGCTCTTCATAATCGGGTATGCGAAGCCTTTTGTCCAGCAATTGCTCATATTTTTCTCCTAATACTGAAGAACTTAATGCTCTAACTGTGGCTGTTGGGCGCCTGCGACTACAGTACGCCCGTTTCTAGAATTCCTCGGGTCGCGCAACCCGAAGGCGAATCGGGAAGCGCGGCGTATAAAAATTTTAAATTCAAGCAGTGGCGTCACGTTCATGCTTTTAGGTATAAAATAGAACGGTTTTCATGCAATCGCAACACATATTTTATTGTCATGAAAATATTTATAAACATTATAAATTATTTCTCGCGATTGACCTCTTAATATTTGGCTGCTTTTTCCCACTTTAAAACTCAATAAGTCTAACTACCTGTTGCAACTGATAATTTCTGCGCCACTGGTACCCCGCGAAAGTGGTAGGACGAGGGTGAAGGTCACTCCCACCACAAATTTTGGACAAGTGCGCACCCACAGCCGAGGAATTCTAGAAACGGGCGTACTGTACTCGATACAGTCACAGGGGTCCTCTTTCATTTTCCTGGAGTTTGATCCTGTAAATAACATGAGTTTTCAACAATCGCCAAGAAAAGTATTTTTTAATTACATTATTAGGGGCCCTCAACTTCTCAGACACAGGACTTTTTAACGAGCTGGCTTTTTTCCATTGTACTCCACTGCACGGGGACTGCAGTTCCAGTACAGTTGCAGATCCATCATCAGTGTTATGCTCAAATCCAACAGTTTGATAATCTCCAAACAGTTCACTGGTTTCAACTACACAAAAGAATATGTAGATTAGCCTACGTAACAAAAATAAATTGTGGGTATTTACTAGCAAATAATAGAATACAATTTTGTTACTGCAATGACATTATTATAGTAATGTACCTACACTTACCTACAACTGGTGGTGGCAAATCAAAACAGCCTTTTACCTCAAACACTGTAGACGTTGAAATATTATCTTCTCGGTTCACATTACACATGCCATTGGAATCAAAGGGATTATCGAGACCGAAGACTGTTTTTGCATTCATAATTGAGAGCAAAATTTCTTGGTTTGGGTCACGTTTGCCCTCTTTTTTCCTGCCTCCTCCTGTTAGAAACAGCTGTTTTCTTTTCTCGGCCACGTTTTTTCTAACTTCCTTTTTTTTGTTATCATAACATTTTTTTAATGATTCCATACTTCGTGTACACAAATTAGGCGTCACAGCATTAAATTCTTCTGTGATTTTGCTCCATGCTGCTGCTTTATCAGCCAGCGACACTTGGTCTGTTTTTTTGTTTTCAACTACATTTTTATACTTAAATACAAGTGAAATTAAAACTTCTTTTTCTGTATAGGTGAAGTTCGAACCCCTCATACGCTTGGTAGCATCCATACCGTTTAATAATCACTTGATAACCAGAAAACGTAGATAACAATACTAATGTAACGATAATAACAAAAAAGTGGAGGTGCAAACCTCCCCTGGACTTTCCCATACTAAAAATAAACATTCGTTTTTGGTATTCAACAGTATTGTTCGCCACAACCGATAAACTAAACTTGAAAATTAGTATATGGAAAATTAACACAAGTGCCGATTGTGTTCATCTGCGCATGTGTGATTATTTATATTCATACGCTGCTAGGATTAGCCGGCGACAAGGAATTCCCGTCCCGCGCATGGTCACTTGAACATGTCGGCACTTACAAATTTCACCCTACACTGTTTTAAAGTTCAATATTCACGAATTTCTCATTAACCGTACATTTTAGCCATATGAACACCTTATACTATGTGATAGACAATGAAATTCTACATTCAATTATATAATAATATACAGGGTGTTTCATTTAAAATAACAAAGTTGCTTATTGTACTGTGGAAAGCAAACGCCCTGTATACGTGATATACATTTAGGAGAATGCAAAACTATATACTCAACAACTTTTATATTCAAACTTTTTTCATATTTTGATTAATAAGGGCGCTATAGGAGCATCAATTCCCGATTTTCAAATCGTCGTAGAGGGCGCCACAGTGAAATTCTGGCATTCATCAAAAAACAAAAATGTAGCTAATACCAAGCTTAATAAGTATAGAAAGTTTAAACAAAATCCTGTGGACAGTTTTTTTGTAATAATTTTTCAAATATTTCAAAATTTTGGGAAGCGCGCCGTTGCGACCGTTTTTCGATTTAGTAAATAATTTTTTTTCATGGTATAGTACCGCCAAAGGGCTTTCAAACAAGTTGTTGCGAAACCTGATCAGAGAACTGGTTTTTGAGTTACGGGGCGTTAAAGTCGAAATTTTGAAAAATTCATAGCGGCCGCCATTTTGAAGTTAGAGAGTCCGGTAAAAAACTGTTTCCCTTGAATTATGCCCTTATTTCATATCCCCTACTCAGATTTTCAAAATTCCGCTTCTGAAAAAAACGATACCAAAAGAACATGTCTAACTTCCGCTTCCGGTTTCGGATTTTTTGAAAAGCTTATTTTGTCGATGAATTTTCGATATACCTCTTCATTTAAAATTTCATCAAAATCGGTTCACTAGTTTTTGCGTTAGAGGCGTTACATACATACATACCCACGCACCCACAGACAGACATTTTTTCTAGACCACTTTTTTGGGTTCCTGGAGGTCCAAAAGACGTATTTCCGCGAAAATCTCGATTTCGAAAATTTTCATGATATCAATACTTCCCTATACCAGTAGTGGTATGGGAAAGTAAAAACGAATAAACAGAATGATTTGGGATATGTACGGCGAAGAATAATCTCAAACAATAATAACACTAACAACTAGCTTAAACACGTGCGAACATCAACTGCATTTGACATTGACAGATCTGTCTTGCTACTACTACTTTCCTTCAAATTTTCCAAAAAAAAAAGAAAAATCTCTAAATCAAATCTTAAATTGCAACGTTGTCGAACGTATTCGCCACTTAAGTACGGAACGCCTAAATTTTGACGGTGCAACAGAATGAAAGTTAAGCTACCCTTAAAATTTAAGGGATCCATAACTATTCTCCGCTTAGCGCAGAAAACGGTGCAAACGGCCTTAAATTTATTAGTTCTAACCCTACTTTAAAAATTACTAAAAAATTTCACCAGCAGCGTTGCCAAACATACTTTCGAGAGAAATTGCAAGGTTGGTGGATCTTAAAAAAAAAACAGACTTTATATTTATTTTAAAATAAACATTTGAAATTTTACGATTTTTAAATATGACGTGCCATGATTTTCAAATTTTACAGCATTTATCAAAAAATTTGATAATTAGTTGGCATAAATTAGTGGATTTATGTAAATGACAACTAATTTAACAAATTTTTGACAAAGGCTGTAAAATTTGAAAATCACGGCACGTCATATTTAAAAATCGTAAAATTTCAAATCGTTATTTTAAAATAAATATACAACATTTAATTTTATTATTAGCACCATTTGAAGCGCAATCATGTTACCTTTCAATTAATACCGTTACCATTCCTGTAAGATGAATTGGCGAGCAGGAATCAGTAGAAACGTTCAAAACAATGTTAAATCCCTATGTACACCTTTGAGATCGGCCACCCGGTATAAGTAGTATATGCAATTAGAACGAATTATTTCGACAAGAAGAGTCACGTTGAAAATATTAGACAGCTTTCGCGCCCTAATGGCCCGCGCCCTGACTGCCGGCGCCCGAACGGCCGCCCCCTAACTGCGGCGTCCTAATGTCCTAGACACCGCAGAATTAGGCAGAGAGTTCGTGAAAGGTCGGAATATAACCTGTATGACCTAGATATAGTCTACGTCTCGCAAAATGTCCAAAGCCTATTAGAGCTTAACTCGTAATCCCAGGGCTTACTCGCTTGAGCCGAACCGAGTTAGATTCGTATTTGCTTGTTATTCTGTTCTTTTACTAGCACGAATAGAGGTAATCTGGGATTTCAAGGTAAGCTCTAATAGGTTTTGGCCATTTTGCGAGACGTACACTATACGGTCTGGTACAACTCGGCGCCGCCGATTTGGCGCCGCCGATTCTGCCCCATGCCAATTCGGCGCCAAGCCGATTCGGCGCCAAATGCTAGTTATGAAACACAATATTTTTGTGAATTTGTTTCAACTTAAAAATATACACAAAAATATTTGTTAAATAGGTTTTATTTAAATTTCTAAAAATAAATACAATTCCCTACGTTTTACTTATATATAAAAATATAGACAAATGTAATGCCGAACTAGATTTTAGTTGTTCATATTTATTGTTACATCTGATAATTGTGAGCAATGCCGCGTAGAAATTCAACAAAAGAAAAAAACATCCGTGCAGATGAACGCCTGGAAAGCAATCAACCATGGCTTGGAATGCTGCAACTTCGTAATCACAAGCGATTGCAGATGGTTCTAAGTTAGGTCGCATTTCTTTAATCATCCCAAACAGCTGGTTGTAGGTAGCGCGTTGTTTATTCGGTAATAATGCGTATAAAACTGGATGAACGGCACCGAATTTCTGGGCTAATATGATATAAATTTGTGAAAACAATGCAGGCGCTAGCGTAAATGTCCCATCAGCATACCACTGCCTAGATTCTTGCAAAATATCAAGACCACTTTGTCGTCCAAAAATTAATATACGATTCTGTCCAGGGCCGCTATCAGCTAATAGGAAATTTTCCTGCCTACCTGGCTGAGGTTCGTATACGGTGTATAATTCGGGTATGATAAGAGCTTCCAGATTTGCTGGTGCAGGAGGAGCAACATTTACCTGTTAAAAAAATTTCGTATCAATTCAACATTCGATATGTTACCCGTTTTTAGTGGATACTTTCTATAAAAATACTATAATAAATTACCTCATTTCTTTTTCTTCTTACAATCTTTCTCAGTACCTCGTAGTTTGGGAGTACTCCTTGGGCAGCCTGCGACAAACCAGCGGTACATTCATTTATAACTTGGACGGTATTTTCCACGGTTACTTCTGCACGATTTCTTATTTTTGTAACAACTTTGTCTTTTTCAATTTTTGCTGCCGAACTATCGTGCGAATGTTCATTGACTTGTTTAATGACCTCTTCATCCCTGGTGTGGATTCTTGCCTTACAGCGCCCCTTTTGCTCGCATCGCCAAAATTTCGTAGATTCATCTCTACTCATTTTATCGAATACATATAAATACCCATCAGCAGTGAACTTTTCCCGGCCCCGTTCCGAAACGATCTCCATATTTACCACTTTCGCACAAACTCCCAAAACAATTTCAAAACTTTAAACGTGTTAACTGGTATAAACACAGCAGGGTACTGATTAACTGTTGGCAATTTCAGAATATTTATAGCAAAATTTTCGGCCCTTTCCGAATTCCAGAAATTAACTTAACAGGAACTTTGTAATCACCAACCAACAATTAACTTTGAGTAATTATATGTTTTTAGTATTAATGATTATTACTTGTATCTTTACACGCATTAGTAATAATTAGTTGTTATTGCAAATTGCATAAGTTACCAAAAATATCTTCCACTATGTTCAAGAATCTCCCGATTCTGATAATTCCTATATAACGATTTTTTTTTCAAGGCACCGTGACACTTCGATATATGGAAGTTCGACTGTATTGTCAAATAATAAAAATACAATAAAAAATATTCTAACTAGAAGATCTTGACCTTCAGGATATATTGTATGTAAAAATACCCCTAAACTATGATAAAAAATTCCATATAGTAATGTAACGTTTACCCTGTTACTGTAAAGATACTATCTTAACCCGACCATTTAATTTCTTAGAAGTTATTGGTAGTAACGTTCACTACAAGATTTCACTGATTTAGTGAAAATTCCATATTCCGTTTTAAAAATATTGCTAAAAACATAAAAAATATTGTGTTCACGTAACTGGCATTTGGCGCCGAATCGGCTAGCGCCGAATTGGCTGGCGCCGAATCGGCATGGCGCCGAATCGGCCGGCGCCGAGTTGTCCCTGCCCGTACACTATATGACGGCTAGCGACGATTTTAGGTTTTCTGCGCCGAAACCGTGAGATAATGCAAGACTTCTACCAGGGTAATATGAACAATGGTCATAGTCTAGCCCCAGCTGATCTCGTTGTAGGCGTTGTGATCAAAATAGAATTTGTGTGCTGTGACCAAAATATAATACTATGTACCCAATGTGTTGTGTTGTGACCAAAATATAATTTATTGATGTTACCATATTTCTAAAAATATGACGATGTGATATATTCAAATGTAATATTTTTAAAAATATGTGGTCATATTTTTAATAATTGGTCCTCATAGCATTAAAAGTAATATTTTTAAAAAATTACATGTTTTTTAAAATTATTACGATGTGATATACAGGGTGTTTAAAAAAGGTCGGATGTTTTACCCACCTATAATACTCATCGAAAGAGCAAAAAAGTCTTAATAAACATAGGTCCGCAAATCAACTGTTTCAGAGATAGAGTTGATTTGGTATTGCCATAAATTTACCAGCCGCTTCTTGACGCAAAAATAAGTCGATAAAATATGTCTATAAAAATTTTGTCCTAAACCGCAGCATAAGGAAGCTACGCGTCTTTGAAAATGGTGTTGAAAAAACCGAAAACGCATTTTAAAAACGGTTTGAGATAAAAAATCGAAATTTTGCAGGGAGCTTAACCTATTAAAGGTGTAAACTTTGTGCTATTTTGTTTTTGTAAATTAACCAGAGGCGGTGCGAATGGGGGTTATCACCTTTTTCTTCTAACCCGTGTTTCTTAACCTTTTGTTTTTTTCCATTTTAGTTTAGAGATTTGTATTCCCCGTTGCCTAATTAACAAAAAAGGTACTCTTGTTTCAACTCGCCTGGACTAACCGTTTCCTATAAAATGCAGATTTTCTGTTTGTCTGAATGTAAAATGCAGTAATGTGATTTTAAATTCAAATCAATAAAAATTATTAGGCACACATGACAGAAACATCTGCAAGAATACTTTGTTTCGTTTTCGTTTGTTATCAAATAAATTTTGTGTAATTTTAAATACCTAGTATTGTTTCGAGTATGGCTGTGACCTACACTTTCTTTAGATAAAAATAGTTTTAATAGAGAAATTTCAATTATTAAACAAATTGCATATAGCAATGGATATAACACAACACTTTTGACACTTTAATTAAAAAGAAAAATTATAAATTAGCTATTCAAAAAGTTTATTCCATTAATAACTCTGATAAAACACTAAAATACGTTTCAATTCCATATTTTGGTAAAATTTCAGAAAATATTGCTAAAATTATAAATAACACAAATAAATATAAAGTCACTTTTAAAACAAATAAAAATATTCTATACTCTCTTTTCAATGCTAAAGACAAAATTAATGATTTGCTAAAATCAGGTATTTAGAAATTAAATTGTTCACATTGTGATTCAGTATACAGGGTGATTTCTAACGTACGGAGGAAACTGAAAGGACAATTAGAGGAGACCAAAACATAGTTTTTTTTACAATAAACTTTTGATCAAAATCGAATAACAAGAAAGTTACAGCGATTTAAAGTTCTTATAATTTAACGCCCACGTTTTGAGTACCGCTGAGCTTATTGTATTCGATTTTACATCAGAAATACATCTCACACAATCTGATAAATAGGCAGGTTGCGAATATTGCTTGCCAGCGCCGCCAGCGGTGGTTTGCGTAAGAATTGGATGGTAAACATTCAAATACTCGTATTTGAATTTGAGGTTTAAAGTCGTGATTTAAATTTTTTTTCGTTAAATAATACATATTTAGAGCTGTTTTCTGTATTGTAAGTTATACTAGTTGGAACATATATTCAGCATAATTAATGGTGCAGAATAAATAATCTGAATAATATAATGATGAAAAAAATTGTTTATTTTGGCAAAAGAGGTAAATCCATGAAAACCATCACATTTAAGTTCTTCATCACTACCAACAGATTTATCATTACTGTGGGTTAATATTAAGTGATTAAAAAAATTTGGTCGGAAGATTCATCAGATCGGGTCGTTAACACTCCGAGTTTAAAATCGCAATTCCAAGGAATTGCACCAAGATTTATGGGGTGTTCGCAACAGGATGCCCAAGAATTTTTACGGTACGGTACGGTAACTCTGTTAACGTCTTCGTGCAGCCCTTGAAGGAGGCTTCAAGGGCTGCACGAAGACGTTAACAGAGTTACCTCGGAACCAACACCCATTGTTACGGATATTGACGAGAAATTCAACGATGCGGAAAAATCGTCCGAGTCCTGACAACGTTATTTACGTATGGATAACTCCAAGGTAGTGGATATTTTCGTGGGACAGTTAAAGTCTACTTTACGTTGCACTCATTGCGGATATTGCTCGGTCACGTTTGATCCTTTCTGGGACCTATCTTTACCTATTCCACAACGGACTGGACAGTTGCGGCTCCAACAGTGCTTGGATTATTTTACACAGGAAGAACCTATGGAACTTGTAAGAATTTTATTCTCTTTAATCAAAAGCAAGCAAAAAGTTTTTTACTTTTACCCTTTAAATATTATTGACTGATTTATCCAGATAAAAGTGGGACACACAATACTGATGGGTATACACGGTGGTCAATTTTTTCGATGCTCACTATTGGTATCTCGGGAACGGTAAACGATACGAAGCCGGTTAAATTTTTTACTTCATGGGGTCTACCAGGGGAGCGAAAAAAATTGAGTTTTATTAGTATTTACCTAGGAATTATGGCAGCCTACAGCACAACACACATTTCCTGTGTACAAGGACCTTCTCTCCATGATAACTCTTATAACTTTTAGCACTTTTTCACAATTGTTTGCAGGCAAATAAATCAAAAGTTACATAAGGATAACATTGTATTCATAACCTCAAAACGTTTGTTTACCATCCAAAACTTATAGTTTGATCGTTTGGGGGCGCTGCATGTAAATCTGCAACCCGCCTTTTGACTTACCTACATGATCAGATTATGTAAATCAGCGGCTGTCAATAAACAAACACCTATAACTGAATATTTTCAAGAATACTTTAAATAGCCACAACTTTCGTCTTATAAAAATTTTTACTGAATTTTGTTTAATTAGCTTACAAATATACAAAAGTTGAATTCAAAACGTAAATAATTACCGTATTTTATTAAAAAAATCCTCAAGTTTATAAGAACTTGTTGTAACTTTCTTGTTATTCCATTTTGATCAAAAGTTTATTGTAAAAAAAACTATGTTTTGGTCCCCTGTACTTGTCCTTTCAGTTCCCTCCGTACGTTAGAAATCACCCTGTATACAGGGTGTCTCTAAACCTAGTACCATAAATTTACCAGCCGCTTTCTGACGCAAAAATAAGTCGAAAATGTCTATAAAAATTTTGTCCTCAACCGCAGCATAAGGAAGCTACACGTCTTTGAAAATGGTGTTATAAATATAAAAAATCGAAATTTTGCAGGCAGCCTAACCTATTAAAGGTATAAATTTTCTACTATTTTTTTTTTTAATTAACCAGGGGCGGTGCGAATGAGGTTTATCACCTTTTTCTTGTAACCCGCTTTTCTTAACCTTTTGTTTTTTCGATTTTAGTTTAGAGATTTGTATTCCCTGTTGCCTAATTAGCAATAAAGGTACTCTTGTTTCAACTCGCCTGGACTAACCGTTTCCTATAAAATGCAGGTTTTCTGTTTAGCCAAAATCAATTTAGAATGCTGGATTTGTTAGTAAATTAATGTATTGAAAAATAAATTAAAATAAAAGTAGTTACAGTAAGTGTTCGTACTGTTTATACCTTCAATAGGTTAGGCTGCATGCAAAATCTCGATTTTTTTTATCTCAAACCGTTTTTAAAATGCAATTATTTTCCGTTTTACAACACCATTTTCAAAGACGTGTAGCTTCCTTACGCTGCGCGGTTTAGGACAAAATTTTTATAGACATTTTCGACTTATTTTTGCGTCAGGAAGCGGCTGGTAAATTTATGGTACTAGGTTTAGAGACACCCTGTATATAGGTCAAACAATTAGAAATTTCAGTATTAGACAAAAAGAACATACCTATCCGTTGTTACAAATATAAACATGCACATAAATCAAATTTTGCTAAACATTTGTTAGAACAAAATCACACATTAACATCTAATAATACAATTAAATTTTTACACTTTTCTGATAACAAAAATAAATTAAATATTTTAGAAGCTTTTGAAATTTATAAACACACAAAAAACAACATACCTTTAATGAATGAGCAAATTGATCTCTTAGATTCTCCTTTACTGAAGATTTTGGAATAAATATCTTTTTAAAACACTGATAAGCGACTGACCTCCGACGGGTTGACTGGGGCCAGCTGCTTCACGCAGTGTTAAAATAATAGAATCAAGGAATTACTATATTTTGCATTTGTTATAATATCTTATATTGCTTTTGACAATGGCACTTTGATGCCGAAATACGTATAAAGCGAATAAATCTTGTTATTTCCCGTTGAAATCGATATTTTATTTAATATTTATTATTTAAATAGTTATTATTGAAGCCCTTGGGAAGCCCTATCTAAAAAGTTCATTTTTAAAAATCATATTTTCGATTTCATTAACGTACCTAAATTTATTGTAAATGTTTGTAATTTAAAACCGTTTTTCAAACTAATTTGTGCATCTTTATTATTATTTCGCACGTTTGTCGGAAGAGTGGCACATCTGAAAAAAGCTAGTTTCGAGAAAACGGCGTCTAGAGTTTCTGTCATAGATTTAAAAGTATATTTTTATAGCAATTTTTTCTACCTGTCCAAAAGAGTGGGGGAAGAATAGAATATTTAATAAAAAATTTTTAGAATATTGAATGACGCATTTATACAAATAGCCCTGCCACCTTGTAACCCTTATTTTATAATCGGTCATTTTCCTCGTGTCATTTAAGCCTGCTTAAGGCACCCTGCGGTGACCAGAGGTTTTGTACTGCTTTTCTTGGAAGTCTTGAAAACGTTACCAATTTGATAAAATTTATAAAGCAATAAGACACTAGATTTCCGATTTCAATATTTTTGCGTTTATTAGCAATATACTGAAAATGCCAACAGGCACACAACTTCTATAAAACATGCAATGTTTATCTAAATACATTAATTGATTTTCTAGATCATTATTTTAAAAACGGGGCTAAATAGATTGATAAATTTTGAATACCTATCTAGAACTTTTAACAAAAGTGGAATATTTTTTAACAGTACATAGTGTGTAAACACGGAATTATTTATTATGTGATATAATTAAGAAATGTTGTCGCACAAAAGGCGTTCAGGTATTCCGTAAGCAAACTTTCAAAGATTTAAACCCCTACCCCCCTGTGTAAGCGAAAATAAGAAAATCGTGAACCTCCTTCCCCCAAATGATAAGACGTAAGAAGTTTTTCAAGTTCTTTACCAGATTTAGCTTCATTTTTATAATTTTGCAACAATTTTGTATTTTTTTATCTTACGTAAGATTTATAATTTCACTCCCGCTCTCTTTGTCAGCAAAAGTAAGGAAAAAATTAACCCCCCCCCGCGGCTAACCCTGCTTGAACGCATCCAAATTCAAATAAAAAATTGACGGAGGAGCCAGTTGTGGTAAATTTAATCTTTGGTTTAAAATGTGCACTTTGTACCTAAATATTACATTAGTATAACAGTTAATCAAATATTTCCAAATACAAAATTTAAGAATCTTATCTATAAATTGTAGGCTACAATAAATTTACAATGTTTTCTGGTATATAGGTTAGGTATAGGTTAGATTAGGTATGTTATGGACAGCGCTCGGCCAAGTTTTCATTAAATAAATGTTATAAAATTTCATAGTAATAAAACCATTTCAAAGTTTTAAAGATATTTTTTATAGCTGTGGCTGTGGCTATGTGATTTTTTAATACTCTTTTTTAAATTGTTCTACAGGTACCCTATAGAAACTTTTCGTTAAAAAAATCAATTGCGGCACAAAGTGCACATTTTAAACCAAAGATTAAATTTACCACAACTGGCTCCTGTCTTCAAGGAAGATGTCTATTTTTAGTTATTACCTTTAACACCTTTAGTTTAATAACGGTATTTCGTAACTGGGTATCTGGCAACATTGTTCAGTTTGGTTCACTTAAGAAATGCAGAAAATGGTTTGGTTCTAGAATATCTTTTGCAATCTGTTGGGACTTTAAGTCGTTACCTTTTTAGCTATATGAACACCTTATACTGTGTGATAGAAAATTAACTTTTCATTCATTGTATAATAATAATAATAGGGTGTTTCATTTAAAATAACAAAGTTGATTATTGTACTGGGGAAAGCAAACGCCTTGTATACGTGATATACATTTAGGAAAATGCAGAATTTTATACTGAACAACTTTTATATTTAAACTTTTTGCATATTTTGATCAATAAAGGCGCTATAGGAGCATCAATTTTTGATTTTCAAAACCTCGTAGAGGGCGCCACAGTGAAATTTTGGCATTCATAAACAAAACAAAAATGTAGCTAATACCAAGCTGCATAAGTATAGAAAATAATAATAAGTTGTGGTAATAAAGCAGCCAATTATTAAGTTGCATATAATGTTGGATGATCATATTTAAAAGGAAAAGGTTAAGTAAATTAAAAAAAAATAATATACAAATTTAAGGAATCGTTATATTGTAAACGGTAAAATATAAAGAAATGTTAACGTTTCGCTAATATTAATTAGCTTCATCAGAACAATAATTGGTAGGTATTATACAGTGTGTGGATAAAGTTTGGAACAAATTCAATATCTCCCGAATTATTATTTTTTCTGGAAATCGCTCGGACAGGTATAGCAATTTAAATTACGGCGCATATTTTAAAATGCTTCAAAATATTTTTGCGTTAGTCATTTTTTGGTAGTGACGTCATCGACTTTTTTTTTAAATGGAAACATGTATATTTGATTATCGCATTGGATAGACATTGTTTTTCTCTTTCTAAGCTTCTAATATTTTCATACCCTTACATAAGAAAATTTTTGAGAAAATTGCTAAAATAGTTTTACGTCTCAGTAGGCCGATCTGGAACAGCGGGTGGAGCTCCCACTCAAAGCAATTGTTTATTAAGCTTAGTACTTTAACGTGAAATGTGGGTATAAAAGTACATAAGATTATAAAAAAAGATATGTAAATTAAATACCTACCTTAAATTAACAAGAAATTGAAAAAAAAATATGATAGTTTTAAACGACACACAAAGAAATGATGAATAAATTGTTATAGTAGATGTTCAAATTGATATCAGTTTACAGCTCGACAGTGTCCAAGACGAAAAATAAACTCTTGTTGAACCCTGTTAATAGCAACAGACGTAATCTGTCTTATTTCATGCCGAATGCGTTCCTTCAAATCTTCCAAACTATTGGGTTTATACATCTTACTTTTTAAGTAACCCCACATGAAGTAATCAAGTGGGGTCAAATCTGGAGATCTAGCAGGCCACTCCATTGGTCCTCGTCGGCCAATCCATCGATTTGCAATCAAATTACCAGATGAAACTGTACACAATTAATTTGATTAAACGTCAAAATTTAAACAAAAGCAGACATAATACACTAGATTTAACAAACAAAGGTGTTCACTTTAAAGTAATAAACTTAAATAAACAATTGCTTTGAGTTGGAGCTGCACTCGCGGTTCCAAATCGGCCTACTGAGACGTAAAACTGTTTTAGCAATTTTCTCAAAAATTTTCTTATGTAAGGGTATAAACATATTAGAAACTTAAAAAGAGAAAAACAATGTTTATCCAATTCGATAATCAAATATACATGTTTCCATTTAAAAAAAAGTCGATGACGTCACTACCAAAAAATGACTAACGCAAAAAATTTTTGAAGCTTCTTAAAATATACGTCGTAATTTAAATCGCTATACCTGTCCGAGCGTTTTCCAGAAAAAATAATATTTCGGGAGATATTGAATTTGTTCTAAACTTTATCCACACACTGTCTAATAAATTATTTCTATGAGTTAAAAATGAATTGGTTAAAGATAAATAACATTATAATGTTAAGTGTAAAATTGAGAAAAAATTGAGTGATGAAAAATGTATTATTTATTAAGTTTAATAAAAAAGTTTTTAATTAAAATCTGAAAAGAATACATAAAGTTTTAATTGATAGGTTCAGTGAATGTTTGTAAAATTTAAAGAAGCAATTAACTTCTAAAGATAAGAAAAAATATTAAAAACTTACCGATAACTGATATTGAGGAATACATTATTAGAATATTATTATAAAAGAAATAAAAACCAATGGTTGATACATTGCGTTACATTTTCTACAATTAAAAATGTACAAATAGTGATACTGTACAAAAGGTGTTAAGACGTTAAGATTCACACGTGGAATGAACCGGAAATATTTAGTATGTCACTAGTTAAAATTTTTAAAATGGCTGAAGGTCACGAAAATATACAATTTGAAATGAAATTAGGATAAAATTTTTTCAAATTATTGAAGTAAAAAAATCATAGGTATGTGGAATTTAAATTTTCTGTGTCTGTTCTGTAATTAATTGATTTGGGAGATTTTTTTATTGAAATACTTTCCAGAAGAAGTCTTTTTTTAAGGTTTTTTTCAGTGTGTAAAATAGAGGTTGAGAGAAAGTTAAAATTATGGAGGATGTCTATGGCATGGTCGGATAAAGCGGTTTTTGAGGGGTTAACATTTTTTTAAATTGATAATTTATGTTGGTATATTCTGGTTTTAAGGTATTGTTTTGTTTGTCCTATGTATATGGCGTCGCAATTATTACATGGAATTGAATATACTATATTTGAGGAAAGTTCCGGATTAATTTTATCTTTTAAGTTTGTGAAAAAATATTGTTTAAAAATGTTATTATTGGTAAATGAAGTTTTAATATTGTATATTAATTAATATAAGGTTTTAAAGTTTTATCATTTTTTTCTGAAAGGAATGGGATGTAAGGGATTGTTGAATAGGTTAGTGGGAGATTAGTGTTTGTTTGAATGTTATTGTTTTGTTGTATTATTGGAGGGGGGAGTTTAAATGGATTGATGTTGTTAAAGGGATATTAATGTTAGTTTGATTGTTATTTTTTTGTTGTATTATTGGATGAGAGGAGTTTAAAAGGGTGGGAGAAGTTAATGGGAGATTAATTTTTGTTTGATTGTTATTGTTTTGTTGTATTATTGAATGAGAGGAGTTTAAAAGGGTGGGTGACGTTAATGGGAGATAAGCGTTTGTTTGATTGTTATTATTTTGTTATGTTGTAGAAGGGGGATAGTTTAAATGGGTTGAAAAAGTAGGAGGGTTGCGGATTTTTAAAATTTTTAAACGTTTGTTAATATATTTTGTGATAAAAAATTGGGGGTAGTCATTGTCTTTAAGTATTTGATTAATAAATTTCATAATTCAAACTTAAAATTTATTAATCAAATGCTGAGCGTACGGCAATATGTTTTCTAATTTTTCTCCATTATTTTCTTATGTAAACCCCATAATAATTTACCACAGTTAGAAAGAGAAAACATTAAGCTTTCTAATGATGTATTGCGTTACCCCTATTACCATTTAAGAAAATTCAAGATGGCGAGCGGCCTCCGAAAGTATGAGTCAAAGAAAATTTTTCAGTACGATAAAATATGCGAAGTAATGTCGTATTGATGTGTTCCAAATTTCAAATTAACATCTCAAAGCGTTTGAGCGCTACGACTTTGGTCCAATCTTTAATAGCTACCCTGTACAATACCTACCAATTATTGTTCTGATGAAGCTAATTAATATTAGCGAAACGTTAACATTTCTTTATATTTTACCGTTTACAATATAACGATTCCTCAAATTTTTATATTATTTTTTCTTTTTAATTTACTTAACCTTTTCCTTTTAAATATTATCATGCAACATTATATGCAACTTAATAATTGGCTGCTTTATTACCACAACTTATTATTATTAAAGTCAACAGCCGTCTTTTCAGAAGTTTACAACAAAATCGTGTGGATAAGTTGTTTTTAAGCACGACCTTCTTGATTTCCGAGACTTGACGTCTCTATCCGGCCTGGGCATATTTTCAATTTTCCATATAAATCGTGATTCCGCATTAACGCAAATTTTCACCATTATGGCGCTAGTTACCCACAATGACATTCGATGACATTCAGTCGCGATTGAGGATACGTTTGGTTACATTAAGGTTTTTTTTAATAACAATTTAATCTCAATAAGTCCTTTCACGAATTTCCTTCGAATAATGTCTCCAGACGAAAATGGTTGGAAAATTTACATTTAGATCCACGTAAGTACGTTACTCTATGGAAAATATAATTCTACATTTAATGAATTTAACTTAATTATACTACTATTTTAGGTATACAAAATATCTAATAAAACTTGAGAAATGTGTAATATAGCTTCCTATATCTAGGTACTACTAATATACCCGGTAGAGCAATTATTTGTAGTTTACATTTTAAAAATAATGCCTACAAAAGACTTCTGCCGGGAGAAGAATACTTACTCGTGATGCTGTTCCAACGCTTCATTTGGTAGGACTTTCGATGTTTGTTCTGAGAGTTTCGTTTACTTATATTTAATGATTTTATTGTATAGTCAGTCCCTCCAAGCATTCTCAGAGCTGTAGGAATCCCTACTGGTCCCGTCCCTATGGAGCAATCTCCTAGCTTCAATGACATTCCTTCAACCTCCTATTTTTGTTCACCTTATGACCCGATGTTTCATAGCTTATAATGTCAAGGTTGAAGGCAGAAGCAAAGCCATTGCAGCGTATTGAACGTGTCTGTAGCTTTATAATAGACGACATGTCAATTAAATAAAAATTACTGTATAGTAGAACTGAGGATAAATTTTATGGCTTGGAAATTACTGGAAAGAATTCTGAAAGAATTGGTAGGAAACCCGTTTTGTCCAACAAAATATTATGCTTTGTGATTCAAGGTCTTTCCACTTAATTTACCATACCACGATTATATCATGAATTTATTTTTAAGTTCATTTTGCTAAAAATGTCAGTCTGACTTTTGAAAAAATTAATTTATAAAAAAAATCAATTATTGTTATGTACGGTTGCTACAGATACCATCGTATCACAGCCAATAAGAAGCCGAAGCACCAAATCGAATATACTGATAGACCAAGAAGGTAAATCCGAGAATTCCCGCCGTGATTGGTGAATTTGTAAAAATTCTTAAATCCCATTGGTCTATAATATATGAGTGATATAATCACTAGTAATATCCCGAGTGCATGTCAAATTACCGATAATTTTAAAAAATTATCGGCAATATGATATGCAAGAGACTACTAGACTATTTCCCGAACGAATTTTTAATTTAATAGCTGATATAGTTGTAAATTGATAAATATGTGTATTTGAAGTTATTATTTTTTCCAAAGATCTACCCGGTACCTGTTCGTAGAGAAAATAGTAGATATTTTTTCTTTAAAAAACTATAGCAACGTGTAAATCTGTGTAAACAAAAACTTAAAACAATAAATACTATTAATGGTGCTTTCAAGGATGCAGTGTTTGAATGTGCACGAAAATCTAGGCACGCAAAAAGGAAAAAACTACAAGCACTTCCACAGAAGAGAAAAACCAGTACTGCAAGCATGACGAAAGAAGAATACCACAAAATAGTCGAGCTATATGATGAAAACACCCCAGATGGTCTTCAAAAGAAATTTTTTCATGTAGCATCACTTGAGCTTGCATGGAGGCGCGGTGAGGCTGTAAAATGTTTAGTAAATTTTTTCAAAGAAGAGAAAAATAATTGAGGAAAGCCAACCGGTCGGATTATTTACGACCCAGTTTACAGCAAAACTTCACAAGGAGGTGCAGCACGATTAGAGGACAAGAAATGGCTAATTCAAAATTTTCAAAATCCGGACAAATGTCCAGTAAGGTATTTTGCTAATTTATATAATCATTGATAGTTGATCGCTAAATCATGATTGTGATTGCTTTGGATTATTCAAGAAGATGATGGAAAAAAGGGGAAAGAACAACAACCAACCGCTTATTCCTCGCTGTCAATCCAGCATGAATGAATGACTCCTCAGTTAGTTTTTTCAAGAATTGTCCGATTGGCAGAAATGAGCTATCAAAATGGACCAAATCAGGTGCAGAACAAATCGGACTTGACACCATAAACGTGAAATTCACTAACCATTCAAACCGATCTACGGCCGTTTCTAATCTTACAAAATCTGGCGTGCGAGAGCACCAAATAACTAAAATGACGGGACATGGCAGCATTTACTCAATCAGGTCGTATTTATAAGTTGATCGCGAACACCATGCTTCCATAGTCGAAAAAATGCGAGGAAATTCAACATCCTTACAAAAACAAGATATTTGCAAACCCAGCACTTCTACATCAACTACAGAAGAAGAAGAAATGGCCGCTCAAGAGCTTAATAGCAATAACAATAATTACTATAACTGTACTTTTAATATTTCATATTAATACTTTTGGTAAAAGTAAACTAAAAACTAATTATAATATGTTCCAATAAATATTCTTCCCAAACGATTTTCTATTTAGATAGCTAATTTAATTGTAAAAAGAAGAAAATAAATATAAAACTTCTGCCGGCGGCGCCGAAACGTTCAATTCCAAGGTCAGATGGGTTTATTTGGAACGCAGACCTGAACCTACCTCAACAAAATTATGTCTGCTGGCGCAGAGAATTTTGAATAGAAAGAGGGAAAAGTATTTAGAATAATGAATATAGAAGTGATCGAATGATTATAAACTAAAACAATACATCCATCTGCTACTAAAGCCAACCACTCTCTGCCCCTTTGAATTACGCATTCCTCTCCTTGTGTTTTTATGCCACGTTGGCGTCAGTAGGTACCTTCAACATTAGGCAATATGATCGTATAATTTTGTTTGTGCTATTTCAATTTTTATGAAGTAGCACGACCTGTTCTTTTCGTATGTCCCAACGTTTGGGGCGGTGGACTTACCACTTGACTTAATGGGTTACTTCAATTTTTATGCAATAACCCTACGTTTGGCCATAACATGTCCAGACGTTAGGACTAGTGAACTTTCATTTATTATGGGTTACTTCAATTTTTATGAAATAACCCTACGTTTCTTCGTAATAAGTATGTCTTGACGTTTGAATTAGTGAACGTTTCACTATTGTTTATAGAATAATTAATAGTCTAACTTCGTAAGGACGTTTTCCTTAAATGTGTTCTAGTGAGTGGACTCACATCTAGATATGGATCACTTTGATCCATTCTGTCTCTAGTACTTGATTGGTGAACTTAACAAAGTGAGGAATTCAGTGTAACTGCGATAGAGGCAGAGGATTATTACTAGACTAGCCTAGTTTTCTCATGCATATTAGATTATGAATATTATTAACACTTAATTCACAGAAAATAACTGATATGAAACTTACATATGACTTTATAACACTAACATAATAGTAACCTAATTAATAGCCATGATGTATAGCTTACTCTTTTTTTTTCTCGTGTCGGGTTTCAGTTATTCGCTTCGTCTTCAGAGGGCAGATCGTCGTCGACTATTTTTACCACGTAAGGTTTCAACTTATCAATGGGACAGACCCCTGTATAAGACTTCTGCGCACGTTTCGATCCCGGGAGGTCTTCCACTATGTATCTATCGTGTGGTAGTACCTTCGTGATAACATAGGGTCCTGAGAATTTAGGCAATAACTTTTTGCTCTTGCCTTCATTAGAGGTAAGGACTTTCCTTACCAATACCTGCTGACCCACTTCGTAGTGATCGGCTGGCCGCCTTCTTGAATCAAAACCCTTTTTCTGCTGAACTTGTTTCTTAATAGTGTTTTGGATACCTTCTACCCTTATTTGCTCTATATCCGGAGTTTTCTCCTCACCGTCTAATTCACTTTGCAGGTAAGCGTCATTGATACAACGTGGGTGATAACCCATTAACATTTCGTACGCACATTTTCCAGTGGTTTTGTTTATTGTTGAGTTTATACCAAAACATATTTGCTGTACAACTCCGTCCCATTTGGTCTCATTGTCTGTTGAACAACTCAAAGCATTTAAAATGGTCCTATTGTATCGTTCCATTTGGCCGTTTGCCCGTGGTGTTGCTGTAGCGTTATAAATTATTTTAACGCCACATTCCTGACCGAATTCTTGGAATTTCTTGCTTGTGAAACATGCTCTTCTGTCGCAAACTAGTCGGTACTCCGAACGTCTCAAAGATACCCTTAAGGAACAGTATGGCGGGCCCCGTCTTAGTATTTCTAACTGCCTTTAAAAATAAGAATTTCGTGAAAGCATCGATTGCTGTAATCAAATACGTGTTTTTCCTGGTGCTTTTAACAAAAGGCCCTAGGTGGTCTATGTGTAATGTCAGCATCGGCGTCTGACCTTTCTCGATAGGATGTAGGAAACCTGGTTTCTTTCCTGGTTGTTCTTTATTATAGGCGCAAGGGAGACAGCAGGAAATATATCTTTTAATGTAGTTTTTCATGTCTAGAAACCAGTAAAGCCTGTTTATAGAATCTAATGTTTTCTCTAGGCCAAAATGACCCCTTTGATCATGGTGATATGCTAGAACTTCCCGTCTAGCTGTTTTAGGGACCACCCACCTCTTACCTTTTGCCGTGATTCTGAAAATTCTGTTGTTTTGTAGGGTGTATTCTTTGTGGATAAGGTATTCGTCTTTATCATGTGGTTCTTTTAGTAAGACCTCATGCAAGAATTGACATCTTTCATTTTTAAGCTGTACGGCCAATAGCTAGTCGTCTTTGTTAATGTTTACCGTGAACACGTGTTCTTTTATTGCCACTGCGTCGCTTTGTATTGGATTACGACTCAGTGCGTCAACGTGAGTCATTTTTATTCCCGCCCGATACTCAACAGTGAAATCGAACTCTTGTGCAATGATCCACCACCTTCCGATTCGAGGTATTAAATCTCTTTTACTCAGCGCTGTGCGAAGCGCATTGCAATCTGTCACCACCTTGAAACAGATACCTACAAGATAAATTCTAAACCTTTGTAAGGAATTCACTACCGCTAGGGTCTCCAATTCGTATGAGTGAAATCGTTGCTCCTCTTTGCTCGTCTGTCGGCTAAAGTATAAGACGGGTTTTAGCGAGTTGTCGTTCTTTTGTCGTTGGAGTAATATGCCACCGATTCCTAATTTTGACGCGTCAGTATGCACTTCCGTGGGCAACGCAGAGTCGTATATGGACAAGAGTGGTCGTTGAGTCAATTTTTCTTTTAAAGTTTGAAACGCCAGCTGTTGGGATTCGTCCCAAATAAAGACGGCGTCCTTTCGCGTAAGCGCTGTTAGAGGATTCGCGATGATGCTAAACCCTTTTATGTATTTGCGGAAATAACTACAGAGCCCGTAAATTGGCGCACTTGGTGGACGTTTTTTTGGCTTGGAAAAATCTGCAACAGCTTGGATTTTGCGTTTTCCCGGTTGGATTACCCCTCCACTAATTTCATGTCCCAAATACTCAACAGTTGGATAAAAGAAACTACATTTCTCGAGACGAAGGGTTAGTCCGGACTGACGGAATGCCTCAAGTATTTTTGTTAGTACTTCAAACCCATCATCTACTGTTGCTACTGGGATCAAAATATCATCCATATAGGCTAATGCTGTGGTGAAGCGCATTGGGCCTAACACTTGGTTGACCTTTCGTTGAAATACAGCAGGTGCATTCACGAGGCCGAAAGGCATCCGAAGATATTCGTAATGCCCCTCTGGGGTTATGAATGCTGTTTTGTCAACAGACTCAGGAGCCATAGGGATTTGGTGGTATCCCATTTTCAAATCTAAACTTATAAAATATTTTGCAAATTTTAACCTCTCGAGCTGATCATCAATTCTTGGCATTGGGTATCGGTCTTTAACGGTTTTTAAATTGAGCTTCCGATAATCTACGCACATTCTTAACTCCCCCGTCTTTTTCCCTACTAACAGGATGGGGCTAGCAAAAGCCGACTCTGATTCCCGAATAATCCCATTATCAAGGAGGTCTTTAACAATTTCGCGTAGTTTGATTCGTTCGGCGACTGACAGACGATAAGGTCGATAGGTTATAGGTTCCTCGTCCGTAAGTGTAATTTTCATTTGCACATCATGAGCTGTGCCCAATTCTTTTGTGTTTTTAGCAAAGCAATCGCGGTAACCGTTAAGTAATTTCAGTAACTTACTTTGAGATGTTTTGTCTAACTCAGGATTGGTTCGCTTGAGTATATCATTCGTTGAAAAGTGTTTGACATTTTCTACAGTGTTTAATTTGAAAACGCTTACCGTTGTTGTTGTCGACTGCACGTCTTGTTCCTTGCAAGGGTGCCCCCTGGCTAGAGGTTGGGATGCCTTCAAGGTAAGGAACTGTCCTGACTGGTTAAGTATGGGGATGCTACTTGCACCCTCAGTTGTAGACGTTACACAGTGGGGAACCGTGTACTCACCATTAGGTTCACTGCGCTGTCCATGGGCCACGTAGATATCTCCATGGTAATTGTCTTTGCAATACACAACTACTTCAGCTATGTGGTTGGGTGGAATGATCACATCATCCCTGGAATATAGCTTTAATTTTCTTGGAGGTAGGTCATTCACCTGCGGCAACTGGACAAGGGTTGCATCAAACAGTCGTAATTGGTTATTACGTACCACAGGACAACGTTTGCCTTGTTGATAAAAGTTTGCCCGATCAGCACAGGGACGTGTTGTACCTGGTCAGCAACTATGACAACCGAAACTTCCGCATTAATTAGATCAACTTCAATACGTGCAGTTGTCTGTCCTAGGGCTTGGGTTGTTCCACCCGCGTACCCTGTAATAGTGATTTGACAAGGAGTCCACGTAAGATGCAAACGTTTCGCATCCGACTCCCTAATTGCCACTATGCTGCACCCAGTATCGATAAACGCTTGCAACGTTTGCCCATTGACTTTGCATTCAGTCATGTAACAGTTGGTCTTCATTTGATGCTTCACTCAGCAGAACTTTCTGCTGTACATGTCCTTTCTTACATAAACTCATTTTTCAGAAATAATACTGCGTCCATGTTTCCCCTGGTTCTTTTATGCGATTTACTAGTTTCCTTAGTGAAGTGGCGTAATCGCGTTGATCGGGAAAGGTTTTAACAATAAGCGTCTTCCATTGCTCCCAAGTTAAATTATAATCGGTTAAATTGTAATACCAGGTTTTCGCCAAACCTGCGAGACGGCATTGCATATGGTAAACGACAGTCTTTTCATTCCATGCATTAATTTGAGCCAACTGATCAATCTTTTCCATCCAGCGAGTAGATGACAAACTGTGATCACCTGGACTGAACATTGGAATACAGTCCGGTTTGACCAAAAATTGCGAGGGGTTGTGCCCAAACTTTGACTGCTCCGTTCGGCCACCAACAATTCAACAAGCCGTTCAAGATGAGCCATGCGGTTGTCATTATCAGAATTAGCAAGTGAGACTACAGAACTAGGTACCTGTGGTTGTTGCGCCTCTTCTTCCGTCTCTATGTGCTCCGGATGCTCATTCTCTAATCCAATCACCTCTTGGTTTTTGGCCAAACCTCCCCGAGGACGTTCCCCAGGTCCTGGACTGCTCCGGTAACGGCGCCGCTCGTCTTCGTAAGCATTTCGAGTGGGTGACTCATATCTGTAGCGCGAGCGTGAACGCCGCTGGTGACTTTTCAGGCTACGGTCTCGTCGACAACGCTTCTCCGTTCCCTGGCGAGCGCGCGACCTCGATCTAGCTCGGCGTCTCCGGTTTGTTAACTCACGATCTTTCCGTGATGTATTCATATTTTGAACACAATTTCACTTAACGTTTATTCAGAGAACGTTTTTATTCGCACTTCGCGTTTGCAGAACGGCAATAATGCACACAGATTACCTATCCCACCGCTGCACTATAAACTAAAACAATACATCCATCTGCTACTAAAGCCAACCACTCTCTGCCCCTTTGAATTACGCATTCCTCTCCTTGTGTTTTTATGCCACGTTGGCGTCAGTTTACGGTTTATAACCCAAACATATTAGGTCACTTTCATGCAATATAGCGCAAACAGTACCTTGGCCATGAGTCTTGATGACCATTTCGACCAGCTGTGCTTACATGATATTTGTCATATAGAATATAACAAGACCTTGAATTTTTATCGGAAAATTTCAGTAGTAGTTTCCGAAACAATGTTTAGTTTAGTTTAGTTTATTTAAACGGAAATACCATTTTCAGAAAATACATAAATAAATATTCAATAAAAAAGAAATATTTAAATTATAAATTATAAATATAATTATATGAAATGATTAAATGATTAAATCTAGACAAGAAGATAAGATTACATACTAAGTGCCACCCTTATATCCCGAACAAATCTATAAAATTTAATCCCAACAATATCTACACCATTAACTAAATTAACAATTTTTGTGAGTCGTTCAATAGGACTATTCATACCATATATTGTGCGGCGATAATTTTGTAATAAAAATGATTGGTGTCTTGCATTAAATTGAGGAATACTTATATTCAGTTGTTGCAGAATTGCAGGACACGATATTAAGCCATTTGTTAGCTTATAATAGATTTTATTCAAGTATTAGATAAACATAAAAAGGATAAATACATTCTAATGAACTTAAAAGTCAAGTATAAAAGCGCTCGCGTTTGCCCCTGCTCGTATATCCTCACCGCTGGCTGTCTCGTGTCAGACTACCTCCCTGCCTCGACGAGTGTCTCACCGCAGTAAGATTTTTTTCGGCCATGACGTCATTAGTAGCTACGTCGTCACACAGTAGGCAGTAAGGTGGCGCTTTCTCATATATTTTACCGCCGACTTTCAATTGTATTAGGCCGGTTTATCAATTGGCAGTTGTTAGCTGACCAATAGTCAATTGTCATGGATACAATTCTTGTAACAATTTATACCCATAACATGATGTTTTCAGGTTTAAGTTTTAAGTAGAATTCTGGAGTGAAAATTCGAAGTTGAAATGCAAAACATTCAATGTGTGTGTGAATTAATCAAAATCGTGTCTTAAATTTCCATGGCTAACTAGAGCTGAATATATCGTATATTTATAGGGAGTACCTACCTATGAATTTGCTATTTTATTTTAACAATAATTATAATAATTAATAATTAAATAATTAATAATTATAAAGAGTATATGATAACTTTTTTACTATTTATTTATTTAAAATGTGAGTTACAAAAACAAATTAAACATTATTTACATAATATGAATGGTCAAAGCCACTATGAACATACAATATTTCCGACTGTTCATTACCAAACGATTTTGTAATCACTTCTGTTTCCAGTTCGGATGGATTGCAAGCTTTCTGATGACTTGACTTCTTTTTTTTTTTGATAAAATCTAACCTGGGGTTCTGATCGTTTTCTCACATTTACTTTATCTTTGACTGTAAATGCCAATTCTGTTGCGTTCAATTTTGCTATTGCAATATCAAGGTGTTTTATGACATCATTTCTGGTTTGTTCGTTCAAGTGCACTTTAGCGTTTAAACCTAAAATTAACTCGCACTTGGCTCTAATTTCTTTATCTTCCTGACATATTAATGTTGATTCTGCTAAGTTGGAACCTAATAAATTTATTTGAACAATTTCTTTTTGGAAATTTCCTTCTGGTTCACTAAACTTTGTGCTGACAATATTAGGAACATTTTGTCTAGCAACAGCATGAATATGCTTACAGATATTCAAATATATAACATTATTAGGACAGGAACATTTAAATTTGTGAACACATATGTTGCAGAGGGAGCACTTTAAATTACAACCACCTGCTAGACAATTATCTGTCACCTTTTCTATTACATAAATTTGTGATGCATCACGGGAGGAAGTTACTGACCATTGATTTTCATTCTCGAGAACATTAATCATTACATTTTCAATGGCTAAGCTTTTTTTATGACTTTCCCTGATTTTTACAATCTTGGAACGTACCTTTTTTTTGACACCTTTATTATCGTATCAAAGAGTTTATCTCTTACTAGAGTAAGTAACGCATTGATAGATTTATCGAGGCGTTTACATTGTTTGCCCTGCAAATAACAGTGCTTAACTGTTTTGTGGAGGGATTCTAGATACATATTTGTATTTATGCCTAAGTATTGCCTATAACTATACGCCCATTTCTCTTTTCTATTGTAATAAGTTTTTAAAAAAATATTCACCAAACATTGCATGGCAATTTAAAAACAAAAATCGACAGGTCGCAGGATTTTCCGTAAAAACATTAAATAACCAGAATATGATTTTTGTGCGAGACTTTATCATCACTCTGTATAATAATATATAGGGGGTTTCATTTAAAATAACAAAGTTGCTTATTGTACTGTGGAAAGCACATGCTTTGTATACGTGTATACATTTAAGAAAATGCAGAATTATATACTGAACAACTTTTATATTTAAACTGTTTTCATATTTTGACTAATAAAGCTATAAGAGCATCAATTTCCGAATTCAAAACCTCGTAGAGAACGCCAAAGTGAAATTCTGGCATTCATCAAAAAATAAAAAAGTAGCTAATACCAAGCTGTATAAGTATAGAAAATTTAAACAAAATCGTGTGGCCACATTTTTGTAATAATTTTTCAAAAATTTCAAATACTTTGGAAGAGCGCCGTTGCGACCTTTTTGGATTTACTACATAAATTTTCCTTCATAGTACCCCCAAAGGGCTTTTAAACAAGTTGTTGCTGAAACTGATCAGATAACCGGTTTTAGAGTTGTGGGGTGTTAAAGTCAAAATGTTGAAAAATTTATAACGGCCGCCATTTTGAAGTTACAAAGTCCGGTAAAAAATTGTTTCCCTTGAAGTATGGTCGTCTTTGATATCCGCTACTCAGATTTTCAAAATTCTGCTTCTAAAAAAAATGCTACCAAAAAAACATGTCTGACTTCGGCTTCCGGTTTCGGATTTTTTTGAAAAGCTTATTTTGTCGATGAATTTTCGATATTCAAATTTCATCAAAATCGGTTCACTAGGTTTTGCGTTAGAGGCGTTACATACATGCCTTTTTGAACGTGTTACTTGTAGATAAACGGACATTTATTAAAGTTTCAACATTAAACAGTACAGTACTGTATACATCAAAATTGTATAAATGAGTAGATAAGACTCCAAAAGTGAAAGCGGGTTTCTTATCTTAATCCGAAATTGTTTAGCTGAAAGCAGTAATGACATCCTTCACTGCCTATCGCTGCTCCTGTTTTCAGGATATAGTTTTAAATTGATTACTAATTATTGAAACTCCTAGTGCTTGGTAATGGTTTAAGGCACTGCATATTTTAAAGAATCCTCTTAATGATAACAAAATACGAAACTTTTTATTCGCAATTATTGTATTTATTGTATTGTATTTATAACAAATTTATTGTCCTTGAAATAGAAACAAGTTTATTATAAAAACTCCTTTGTAGCTTAGTTTTTAAATTTGAATTTGGCGCCAAGTATTCGGTAGACATCGCATGTAGTCGGGGAGTCTGTTGGTCGGCAGGCGTTCCGATTGTTGGAAGTTTATTTTTATGAATTATGTAAAATTTTTGTTTACTTGGACGTTTTCACTGCATCAGTTTTAAAATACCGTGACAACCAGCTCCCACCCTTCCTATTTGATTTCACAATTTTAACAGCGTTACCAACATACCTATGTAAAACAATAAAAGCGACGTTATGCAACCTCTTATACTTCTCAGTAAAGCGGGTTATTAGTGGTATAATTAGTATTAAACTGGTGAAAACATTTGTCTCTGATAGTACATAGTAACTGATTTGGCACCGGTCCCATAATATCTGCCCAAGCATTATAGTAAGCAGGTGCATCATCACTCATAAATACATTAGTTGTAATTATGCCTACTTTATCCCTTACACATTTAAAAAATAGGGTAAACAAATTGGTGTCAGACTTATTTGAAAAACAAAAGGCAACAGGTATACCACAACCATAATTATCTATGACCATAATTGTATACAATTGAAAACCATAACTATTAAGGCCATGCGTGCCATCTATGCAAATTTTTTCATTGCCGAATTGACACAACTTTGTTGCTTGAAATTCTGTCATAATAATTGTGACAAAATCATCTTCTTTCAACCAAGCATCATCTTGTCCTTGTTCCTTATAGTACAATACTGGATTTTTTTCAGAAGTTTGGGCTTTCATTGTTTCAACCCATAATTGAACACTGATTGCATCATTGTCATGTAACTTCGTAGCATAGTTAATGTTAAAGTCCCTTTTTACGTTGTGTAAATCTTTTCTTTCCAATAAATTTACTCTGCGGAAGTTTTCCGTAGTAGCAGATTCTCTCACATCATCTAATACTCTTTGAAGAGGAACGCCTTCACTTAGTCTCCCTAAAATAAGAAGAAATTAGGCTCAACAGAATACATTTATGTGGACACTATTTTTAGCTCTCCATTAAAGTGAGACATAACATCCTCACCTGCTATTTTACTTGTATCGTACTTAGGTAGCCGTTTTCGTCCAATTTCACAGGTATGACCTACATGAGTGGAATAAAATGTTACATGAACTTTTTGTTTCAATGTTGCAACCATCATTGCTGGACAGGCTCTGTTTAATTTATTTGATCCACAATTTTTCGGGGTTCTTTTTGGATTCTGAACATGCCTTCCACTATATGACCTATGGCATGCATAATAATTTCTTTTCTTATCAGTTAACTCTTTTACATCAGTGTCTTTTACAAATGTAGCATTTTCTTCTTCTTCTTTTATTTTCCACTCCTCAAATTCTATAAATAATAAAATTAGAATTAAATAGTATATCTAAGCAATATTCGAAATCTTACTATCCATATTATCAAACTCGTACATATCTTCCTTTAAAACACAGGCATGGTCATCCCTTAAGTGGTTACGTAAAGATGAATTGATTGAGAACTTATAATTACACGAGCTGAATGAACACCTTAATCTTTTATCTCTTTTTCCTTGTTTGCTCTTGTGTACAGACTGGATATGAGTTATTAATTTTGATTTATTTCTGAACTCTTCATTACATTCAAAACATTGCACCTTGAACTTCTTAATATTGTGCTTCCTCCGTTGATGTTGCTTTAAGCTTTCTTTACATTCGAATGTTTTATCGCAAACAATACAATTATTATTATCATCCATGATCGTAAAATTATAAAGTAAAGTAAGGTTATGTTGTCGTCACAACGACGCTTGTGACGTCACGGCACGACCTAGATGACGTGTGCGACGTCATGGCCGAAAAAATCTTACTGCGGTGAGACACTCTGCCTCGGACACGCTGCGTTGCCGTAGAACACACATAGTTGCCATTCGGCCAATCCTGACAATGTCAACGCCCTCGTTGACCTACTAACCCAAATCTCTAAAACCCTAATAAAGCACGTAATCTGATAAACGTTTAGGTTTGCGCACAACTCTTTTAACGTTTTCTTCTTCACACTGAGTATCGGCACGATTTCCCGGTCACTATCACTCGCCGCACTGATTGCTGTTTCAGGTTCTTCCTGTATCTCGTTCGGGTCATCTTCCGACTCTGTTTGGGATGGTGACTCCTCTTCGTCTGGCGCCCTGTAGATCTTCAGCTGGCTCACGTTGGCTGTAGTCGTGTAAGCACGTCTCTGGGTTCCTGGAATGTCTGCTACTCGGTATGTTCCGCTTGGTAGTACTTCTGTAATTACTAAAGGGCCCCGGTATCGCGGTTGGGTTTTCGTGCTGTCCCCTGTAGCGCTAGGTATTCTTCGCATTAATACCACATCACCGACGCTATACGTAACCGCTCTAAATCTTCGCAGGTCATATCTTCTTTTGTATTTGGCTTGTTCTTCCGCTATCACCTGTCGTATCTCCTCTTGCAAGTTCCGCTGGTGGTCTCCAATCTACGTCTTCGTCTTCCGCGGCTACAACCGCCAAAGCTCCGTCGTTGAATCTCGGCAGAAATCCAAATAATGCCTCAAAAAGAGTTTTGTTTGTTGTTTTGTTTACGACAATGTTTAGATTTCTTTCTACAGCTGGTATTTCTGCGTCCCAGGCTGTCTCGTCTGCCATCGCCGTCATTATTGATGGAACGAGCGTTTGGTTGACTCGTTCTACCTGGCCATTTCCTCGGGGCCATTGCGATGAATTTAAGGTGTTTTATGTCATGCTTCGCGGTGAACGCGTTAACTTTCTCTGAGGTGAAACACGTTCCTCGATCGGACACTAAACGCTGTGGGATTCCGAACTGACTAATAAACATTTCTAACGCACGTATTGTTTCCTCGAATTTAGTACTCTTTACTGGGAAAATTTTGACGTATTTGGTTAGCGCGTCACTAATTACTAAAATATGCCAAAGGACGATTTGGTGGAGGAATAGGAAAAAGTTCTCCAGGTCTTTTCCCACCCGGAATTTTGTTAATCAGGCATTCCGCACACGCACTGATATGTCTACGTATGTAGCTTCTTAATCGCGGAAACCAATAAAGTTCTTTTATTTTTGCCACGGTTCTGTCTACACTGTAATGCCCTAACACGTCATGATATTTCACCGCAATACTTTTTCGCAGGGTTCGGGGTACTACCCCGTACATATCGTAGTTTTTCCTCCCCATTTATTCGCTCTTCCCGATAAAGTTTCATGTCTTTTAACACGTATCCTTGTATGTCTCGAATTTCGCGTGGCGTTCTCTCGTTCTCTACCTTTTGTAAAGTATTGATCAACTCGTTTAGTCGCGGATCACTTCGCTGGATCATCACTATATAATCATTCTCGTCCATTGTCTGTAACACCTCACAACGGTCCCGCATTTCTATCATCGTGTCGCTTGCTTCGTTCACTGCTGCTCTTGATAACGCGTCTACGTGACCCATTTTTACCCCCGGTCGGTACTTTAAATCTAGGTCATATTCTGCTAATAAGCTATACCATCTCGCGCTTTGAGGATTTTGAGTTTTCTGTGCATTTAGATACACCAACGCCTGGCAATCCGTGTACACTGAATTTTAGTCCGATTAGAAAATTCCGCAACCGCTCAACACAATAAACAACCGCCATTAGCTCTAACTTTGAGGAATGATACATCCTTTCCACCTCGGTTGTTTTTTTACTAACGTAATAAACAGGGTGCATTTCCCCATCACTTTCCTGTTTTTGTGTTAAAATGCCACTAAGCCCTAGTGACGACGCGTCTGTGAACAAAACTGTCTCTGTCGGGTGAGAGTTTACAACTTTAGTACTGGTACAAAAAGCTTGTTCTTAGTCCGTTTTCCACGTAAACGGTATACTCTTTCGCGTGAGATCACTAATAGGTCTCGCTCGCACTGCATAGTTTTCCACAAATCTTCTAAAATAGGAAGTTAATCCCAAAAAACGTCTTAAGTCGTGAACGTTTTCGGGTCGCGAAAATGCTCGAATAGGATTGGTTTTTTCTTCACCTGGTCGTACTCCATCCGCTGATATTACGAACCCTAGGTACTCCACTTCGCGGCACGCAAAGGTACACTTTCTCAATTTTCACGTTAATTTTGCCCGTCGCATCGCCTCAAACACTAAACGTAGTCGCTCTACCATCTGTTTCCAGTCTTTTTCTGGCACGATTATGTCGTCTAAGTAAGACATTGCCACGGTATTTCGTAAATCTCCTAGCACAAAATTCATTAATCTACTGAATTCATAAGGCGCATTTGTTAGCCCCAACATTAGTCTTTCAAACTGTCCCGTACAGTCTGGAGTTATAAATGCCGACTTTTTCTTCGCCCTTTCACAAAGTGGTAGCTGTAGGTATCCATGCGCCAAATCAAGTGTTGAAAACAGCGTGTTACCACCCAAATTTTCTAATTGTTCGTCGATTGTTGCAATTGGAAAATTAGTTTTCAGAGTTTGTTTAACGCGCGATAATCAATTACTAAACGCGGTTCACCTGTCTTTTTCTTTACCAGTAGTACTGGAGACGCATATTCACTGTTTGTTTCACTTATGATCCCGTTTTTCTTCCATTCACGCACAATTTCCGCGATAGTTTTTCGTTCCGCGATACTGGTTCGATAAGGTTTCGCACGTATTGGTAACTCTGGCTGTTTAACTTCTATGTCCACTTCCATTACATTGGTACAACCGAGTTCTTGCATCCATCGTAAACGCGAAGCAATCTCGAAACTCTGTACACAACTCTGTCAACTCGTTTAAATTCTCGGGTGACACTTCACTGTCCACGTTGATCATATCGAAAGTTATAATTACTTTCTCGTTGCAAATTTCGTTCTCCGCGCACAAAATTTTGCTGTTTACGTAGCCAACGGTGTCATCTTGTAATAAACAAACTTCCTTTTCTTGGAAATTTAACACGGGTACAGTCACCCGCAGTCTTCGCATCGGACTTGCACATAATTTACACTGTTCGCCGCCAAAGCTGTGTTATTCACACACTGTAACTTCACTCGCCGTGATGTTTCTTCAATTTCCATGTCCTTGAAAGGGTAATCGGCCGCCGCTCCGAACACTAATTTATCGCCTACCCTAGTGTACGCAACTAGTTCATGTTCTGTAAAAGGTCTGCCTACAATAACATCTACGTATTGCACTGAATCAGGTACCACAAACACTACAACGTTATCTACTCGTATTCCGTCTATGTCGATGGTTGCTGTAATAAACTCGCGTGCAATTATAGCAGGGCTGTCTTTTCCAAAACCGTACAGTTCTTCATGGGTTGATTGAGTTTTCCCTAAACTACTTGCTTTACTCGCGCGCACTGTACACACTGAACTTCCCGAATCTATTAGTGCATTTAATTCCTTCTCATTGACACGAACCACTCGTAAAAATTTCTCAATAGCGTTAGCTGGCAGCCTTCTTGTTGATTTAATTGCCATCACGCTACTTCCGCTCGCAGTTGTTTCATACTCTCGTCGGGGTTGTACTCTATTTGGGTTCGCTGTTGAGGTTGGTCCGCCACCTCTCAGGGGACAGTCTTTGTACCTGTGTCCTCTTTTCCGACATCTGAAACACGCGTTTGTCTCGGGGGGTTGTAGGCATTCGGCTGACACGTTCCCTTTTGCCGCACAATTAAAACTGCGTAACAATCCTTGAGCCTCACTGGTTGCTGGTTCAGCTCTCATGGTTGTCGGACGCGTGAACCTTTGTTCTACTTCTGGTTTGTTTGGCCACATCGGGTAGTTTTCTTTCGCTGAAACTGCACTACGATTTTCAACATAACCGCTGGTTACTCGATGCAACGTCAAAATGTCGTGTAGCAAATCGTTCATATTCGCGTGTTGCTTCACTATTAACCCGGGTATTATGTTCTTTTGTACTAGTCCTGTAAGTACTTGTTCTTTACACTCACTGATAGTTAAATTTAACGCTTTACAAAGTTTGTACTTTTCATGAAAGTATATTTCCACCGACTCGCGAGGCGCCTGAACGCGTTTTATCATCTGCTTCCGTAACGATGTCGTACTTACTGGTGCTTCAAAAGTTGCCCTAAGTTCTCGTTCAAAACCGACACATGACTGAACATTCGACCGTCGTACCTCGTACCAATCGCGGGCTGCTGAAATCAGATGCATTCTTACCGTTTCTAATTTTATTTCGTCCGGCCAATTCTGTAACATCGCGCAACTGTTTATTCGGTCCAACCACTCCATGGCATTTTGCTGTATTGTTCCCGCAAAATCGCTGATAGTTTTGCTCAAGTCCGGCATTACATGGTAGCCTCTTTGTGGGGTATCGTAACTTCTACTCGCTTGTGGTGTTTGGTTTTGTAACACATGAGGCATAAATTGTTCGGTACGCGCTCTTCCTTCCTTGATTCGACTACACATTTCGGCCATAGTTAACATTAAATGAGTCATCGTGGTCGCTCCGATGTTCCCATTTCGCGGTTGTTAACACTCGCTGGTCTTGTGCTAGCCTCTTTCTCGGGTCCCTGTACACGTACTTGCGCGTTATATTCTGACAAGGGCTCCTGCGCATTTCCGGGACTACATCCGCCATCTTTACTACTCATTTCCATCTTCGCCTCGTATTTTCAGGATTTCATTAAACTCGATTTCGCGTGTCTGGATTTTAAAACAATCCCACTTCTGATTTTGTTAGCTTATAATAGGTTTTATTCAAGTATTAGATATACATAAAAAGGATAAATACATTCTAATGAACTTAAAAGTCAAGTATAAAAGCGCTCGCGTTTGCCTCTGCTCGTATATCCTCACCGCTTGCTGTCTCGCGTCAGACTGCCTCCCTCCCTTGGACATGCTGCGTTGCCGTAGAACACACACAGTTGCCACATTTAAGATTTTAAAAGCAAACCATAATTCAAAATAATTCTTACGCACATACATAGGGTGAAAACCAAAATACTGCAGTATATTATTATACAGGGTAGCTATTAAAGATTGGACCAAAGCCGTAGCGACCAAACGCTTTGAGATTTTAATTTGAAATTTAAGTGGTTACGTAAAGATGAATTGATTGAGAACTTATAATTACACGAGCTGAATGAACACCTTAATCTTTTATCTCTTTTTCCTTGTTTGCTCTTGTGTACAGACTGGATATGAGTTATTAATTTTGATTTATTTCTGAACTCTTCATTACATTCAAAACATTGCACCTTGAACTTCTTAATATTGTGCTTCCTCCGTTGATGTTGCTTTAAGCTTTCTTTACATTCGAATGTTTTATCGCAAACAATACAATTATTATTATCATCCATGATCGTAAAATTATAAAGTAAAGTAAGGTTATGTTGTCGTCACAACGACGCTTGTGACGTCACGGCACGACCTAGATGACGTGTGCGACGTCATGGCCGAAAAAATCTTACTGCGGTGAGACACTCTGCCTCGGACACGCTGCGTTGCCGTAGAACACACATAGTTGCCATTCGGCCAATCCTGACAATGTCAACGCCCTCGTTGACCTACTAACCCAAATCTCTAAAACCCTAATAAAGCACGTAATCTGATAAACGTTTAGGTTTGCGCACAACTCTTTTAACGTTTTCTTCTTCACACTGAGTATCGGCACGATTTCCCGGTCACTATCACTCGCCGCACTGATTGCTGTTTCAGGTTCTTCCTGTATCTCGTTCGGGTCATCTTCCGACTCTGTTTGGGATGGTGACTCCTCTTCGTCTGGCGCCCTGTAGATCTTCAGCTGGCTCACGTTGGCTGTAGTCGTGTAAGCACGTCTCTGGGTTCCTGGAATGTCTGCTACTCGGTATGTTCCGCTTGGTAGTACTTCTGTAATTACTAAAGGGCCCCGGTATCGCGGTTGGGTTTTCGTGCTGTCCCCTGTAGCGCTAGGTATTCTTCGCATTAATACCACATCACCGACGCTATACGTAACCGCTCTAAATCTTCGCAGGTCATATCTTCTTTTGTATTTGGCTTGTTCTTCCGCTATCACCTGTCGTATCTCCTCTTGCAAGTTCCGCTGGTGGTCTCCAATCTACGTCTTCGTCTTCCGCGGCTACAACCGCCAAAGCTCCGTCGTTGAATCTCGGCAGAAATCCAAATAATGCCTCAAAAAGAGTTTTGTTTGTTGTTTTGTTTACGACAATGTTTAGATTTCTTTCTACAGCTGGTATTTCTGCGTCCCAGGCTGTCTCGTCTGCCATCGCCGTCATTATTGATGGAACGAGCGTTTGGTTGACTCGTTCTACCTGGCCATTTCCTCGGGGCCATTGCGATGAATTTAAGGTGTTTTATGTCATGCTTCGCGGTGAACGCGTTAACTTTCTCTGAGGTGAAACACGTTCCTCGATCGGACACTAAACGCTGTGGGATTCCGAACTGACTAATAAACATTTCTAACGCACGTATTGTTTCCTCGAATTTAGTACTCTTTACTGGGAAAATTTTGACGTATTTGGTTAGCGCGTCACTAATTACTAAAATATGCCAAAGGACGATTTGGTGGAGGAATAGGAAAAAGTTCTCCAGGTCTTTTCCCACCCGGAATTTTGTTAATCAGGCATTCCGCACACGCACTGATATGTCTACGTATGTAGCTTCTTAATCGCGGAAACCAATAAAGTTCTTTTATTTTTGCCACGGTTCTGTCTACACTGTAATGCCCTAACACGTCATGATATTTCACCGCAATACTTTTTCGCAGGGTTCGGGGTACTACCCCGTACATATCGTAGTTTTTCCTCCCCATTTATTCGCTCTTCCCGATAAAGTTTCATGTCTTTTAACACGTATCCTTGTATGTCTCGAATTTCGCGTGGCGTTCTCTCGTTCTCTACCTTTTGTAAAGTATTGATCAACTCGTTTAGTCGCGGATCACTTCGCTGGATCATCACTATATAATCATTCTCGTCCATTGTCTGTAACACCTCACAACGGTCCCGCATTTCTATCATCGTGTCGCTTGCTTCGTTCACTGCTGCTCTTGATAACGCGTCTACGTGACCCATTTTTACCCCCGGTCGGTACTTTAAATCTAGGTCATATTCTGCTAATAAGCTATACCATCTCGCGCTTTGAGGATTTTGAGTTTTCTGTGCATTTAGATACACCAACGCCTGGCAATCCGTGTACACTGAATTTTAGTCCGATTAGAAAATTCCGCAACCGCTCAACACAATAAACAACCGCCATTAGCTCTAACTTTGAGGAATGATACATCCTTTCCACCTCGGTTGTTTTTTTACTAACGTAATAAACAGGGTGCATTTCCCCATCACTTTCCTGTTTTTGTGTTAAAATGCCACTAAGCCCTAGTGACGACGCGTCTGTGAACAAAACTGTCTCTGTCGGGTGAGAGTTTACAACTTTAGTACTGGTACAAAAAGCTTGTTCTTAGTCCGTTTTCCACGTAAACGGTATACTCTTTCGCGTGAGATCACTAATAGGTCTCGCTCGCACTGCATAGTTTTCCACAAATCTTCTAAAATAGGAAGTTAATCCCAAAAAACGTCTTAAGTCGTGAACGTTTTCGGGTCGCGAAAATGCTCGAATAGGATTGGTTTTTTCTTCACCTGGTCGTACTCCATCCGCTGATATTACGAACCCTAGGTACTCCACTTCGCGGCACGCAAAGGTACACTTTCTCAATTTTCACGTTAATTTTGCCCGTCGCATCGCCTCAAACACTAAACGTAGTCGCTCTACCATCTGTTTCCAGTCTTTTTCTGGCACGATTATGTCGTCTAAGTAAGACATTGCCACGGTATTTCGTAAATCTCCTAGCACAAAATTCATTAATCTACTGAATTCATAAGGCGCATTTGTTAGCCCCAACATTAGTCTTTCAAACTGTCCCGTACAGTCTGGAGTTATAAATGCCGACTTTTTCTTCGCCCTTTCACAAAGTGGTAGCTGTAGGTATCCATGCGCCAAATCAAGTGTTGAAAACAGCGTGTTACCACCCAAATTTTCTAATTGTTCGTCGATTGTTGCAATTGGAAAATTAGTTTTCAGAGTTTGTTTAACGCGCGATAATCAATTACTAAACGCGGTTCACCTGTCTTTTTCTTTACCAGTAGTACTGGAGACGCATATTCACTGTTTGTTTCACTTATGATCCCGTTTTTCTTCCATTCACGCACAATTTCCGCGATAGTTTTTCGTTCCGCGATACTGGTTCGATAAGGTTTCGCACGTATTGGTAACTCTGGCTGTTTAACTTCTATGTCCACTTCCATTACATTGGTACAACCGAGTTCTTGCATCCATCGTAAACGCGAAGCAATCTCGAAACTCTGTACACAACTCTGTCAACTCGTTTAAATTCTCGGGTGACACTTCACTGTCCACGTTGATCATATCGAAAGTTATAATTACTTTCTCGTTGCAAATTTCGTTCTCCGCGCACAAAATTTTGCTGTTTACGTAGCCAACGGTGTCATCTTGTAATAAACAAACTTCCTTTTCTTGGAAATTTAACACGGGTACAGTCACCCGCAGTCTTCGCATCGGACTTGCACATAATTTACACTGTTCGCCGCCAAAGCTGTGTTATTCACACACTGTAACTTCACTCGCCGTGATGTTTCTTCAATTTCCATGTCCTTGAAAGGGTAATCGGCCGCCGCTCCGAACACTAATTTATCGCCTACCCTAGTGTACGCAACTAGTTCATGTTCTGTAAAAGGTCTGCCTACAATAACATCTACGTATTGCACTGAATCAGGTACCACAAACACTACAACGTTATCTACTCGTATTCCGTCTATGTCGATGGTTGCTGTAATAAACTCGCGTGCAATTATAGCAGGGCTGTCTTTTCCAAAACCGTACAGTTCTTCATGGGTTGATTGAGTTTTCCCTAAACTACTTGCTTTACTCGCGCGCACTGTACACACTGAACTTCCCGAATCTATTAGTGCATTTAATTCCTTCTCATTGACACGAACCACTCGTAAAAATTTCTCAATAGCGTTAGCTGGCAGCCTTCTTGTTGATTTAATTGCCATCACGCTACTTCCGCTCGCAGTTGTTTCATACTCTCGTCGGGGTTGTACTCTATTTGGGTTCGCTGTTGAGGTTGGTCCGCCACCTCTCAGGGGACAGTCTTTGTACCTGTGTCCTCTTTTCCGACATCTGAAACACGCGTTTGTCTCGGGGGGTTGTAGGCATTCGGCTGACACGTTCCCTTTTGCCGCACAATTAAAACTGCGTAACAATCCTTGAGCCTCACTGGTTGCTGGTTCAGCTCTCATGGTTGTCGGACGCGTGAACCTTTGTTCTACTTCTGGTTTGTTTGGCCACATCGGGTAGTTTTCTTTCGCTGAAACTGCACTACGATTTTCAACATAACCGCTGGTTACTCGATGCAACGTCAAAATGTCGTGTAGCAAATCGTTCATATTCGCGTGTTGCTTCACTATTAACCCGGGTATTATGTTCTTTTGTACTAGTCCTGTAAGTACTTGTTCTTTACACTCACTGATAGTTAAATTTAACGCTTTACAAAGTTTGTACTTTTCATGAAAGTATATTTCCACCGACTCGCGAGGCGCCTGAACGCGTTTTATCATCTGCTTCCGTAACGATGTCGTACTTACTGGTGCTTCAAAAGTTGCCCTAAGTTCTCGTTCAAAACCGACACATGACTGAACATTCGACCGTCGTACCTCGTACCAATCGCGGGCTGCTGAAATCAGATGCATTCTTACCGTTTCTAATTTTATTTCGTCCGGCCAATTCTGTAACATCGCGCAACTGTTTATTCGGTCCAACCACTCCATGGCATTTTGCTGTATTGTTCCCGCAAAATCGCTGATAGTTTTGCTCAAGTCCGGCATTACATGGTAGCCTCTTTGTGGGGTATCGTAACTTCTACTCGCTTGTGGTGTTTGGTTTTGTAACACATGAGGCATAAATTGTTCGGTACGCGCTCTTCCTTCCTTGATTCGACTACACATTTCGGCCATAGTTAACATTAAATGAGTCATCGTGGTCGCTCCGATGTTCCCATTTCGCGGTTGTTAACACTCGCTGGTCTTGTGCTAGCCTCTTTCTCGGGTCCCTGTACACGTACTTGCGCGTTATATTCTGACAAGGGCTCCTGCGCATTTCCGGGACTACATCCGCCATCTTTACTACTCATTTCCATCTTCGCCTCGTATTTTCAGGATTTCATTAAACTCGATTTCGCGTGTCTGGATTTTAAAACAATCCCACTTCTGATTTTGTTAGCTTATAATAGGTTTTATTCAAGTATTAGATATACATAAAAAGGATAAATACATTCTAATGAACTTAAAAGTCAAGTATAAAAGCGCTCGCGTTTGCCTCTGCTCGTATATCCTCACCGCTTGCTGTCTCGCGTCAGACTGCCTCCCTCCCTTGGACATGCTGCGTTGCCGTAGAACACACACAGTTGCCACATTTAAGATTTTAAAAGCAAACCATAATTCAAAATAATTCTTACGCACATACATAGGGTGAAAACCAAAATACTGCAGTATATTATTATACAGGGTAGCTATTAAAGATTGGACCAAAGCCGTAGCGACCAAACGCTTTGAGATTTTAATTTGAAATTTGGAACACTTCAATACGACATCACTTCGCATACTTTACAGAATAGAAACTTTCGGAGTCCGGTCGCCATCTTGAATTTTCTTAAATGGTAGTAGGGGTAACGCAATACATCATTACAAAGCTTGATTATTTTTCTTTCTAATCATGGTAAATATGGGGTTACATAAGAAAATAATGCAACAAAATTAGAAAACAATTTGCCGTATGCTCAGAGGCTCAGACGGCTATTATGGTATGCTTTAAATCTAGGTGCATTAACACAACGTCAAAATTAAACAAAAAACAAAATAAACAAACAATGAATAAACAAGGTACCTACTAAAATTAAACAAACAATTCTAAAAGTTAAAAAACATATACCATGTGATTGTTAAAACTATGGTATCAAAAAACTGCTTAAATTCACAAAAAATGTTACCCAATCAGTTTCTGTCAACCAATCCATGTTTAACAAAATTCAAATTGTTAAATTTCTACGAAAAGTAGGTATGACAATGTACCTACTGTCATCTGCTAAACAATTACTAATTGTTTTTTTGTTTAATTTTGAAGCTCTGTTAAAGCATAGCCACCTAGAATTAAACCATACAATAAATAGCCATCTGAGCATACGGTAAATTGTTTTCATTATTTTCTTATGTAACCCCATAATAATTTACCACAATTAGAAAGAGAAAAAATTAAGCTTCCTAATGATGTATTGCGTTACCCCTATTCCCATTTAAGAAATTTCAAGATGGCGGCCGGGCTCCAAAAGTATGAGCCAAAGAAAATTTTTTAGTAGTGTAAAATATGCAAAGTAATGTTGTATTGAAGTGTTCCAAATTTCAAATTAATATCTCAAAGCGTTTGAACGCTACGACTTTGGTCCAATCTTTAATATCTACCATGTATAGCTATAATCGTCAAAGCAAAGGTTAGTTTTAAAGCAGAGCGCTTTAACAATTTTACGTTGTACACGTTCTATTCTAACAATATGCACGTTAAAAACTGGAGACCAGATGATACAATTATATTCGCACTTCGCCCTCCATGATAACACTATGTAGTACACTCTTATTATGTATTAGTGCCACAATTTTTTACAGCAATCAAAACTCCCGCTCTTACCCAAACTCCCTAACAATGCTACCAACCTTGTCATCACTCTTTTATGTGCGTTAGTGCGTGTTGTTGTGTAAAAAATTTGTGCCTCGAAAATAGGAAAACTGCGGATTTAGGGGTCACCGAGTTCTTCTAGGAATAACTACTGGATATGGAGGACTTCGTGGAAATGGTGGCGAGACGATTGAAGGACCCAAAGAAGAGATCTCAAAAGATATGAAGAGTGTAGTTTGCCCCGCCCCCATAGCTGCTTCAACCGAAGTTCGGACTAGTAGCCCAGGCATTTTAAACAAAAATAGGGCTTAACTTTAAACAAACGTAAAGCTGAAACTTTCAGGATAGATTCAATTTTACCTGCTCTATAACATACTGAAAGTCCCCTGACCTCCCCCATGGGGAACCCCCCAAAAACCACCCTCAACGGTAAAAAATTAAATCCGCACTTTTCGAAACATTATGTGCTCTAACTAAAAGACTGTTGCAGATAATTTGAAAATTGAAAAAACTAATTAAAGGAAAAACGGCATTATTTTTTTTATATTAGAAGTATTTTTTTACAGGCAAGCGCAGTTGCTGTTAAACGAATTCGAAAGAATTTAAAATAATTTATACAATTATATCCAATTTACTTTTTAACTTACAACATTTTTGTTTGTAATTTAAATGAAAAATAGTTTGAATAAAACTTCTAGATCTGGCATTTACGGTCATTTTGGTGTAGGATTATATTATGGCATAAGTTATATTAATACCACAAAGTGAATTTTAAGATGTAGAAGTGTGGAGACGGAAAGCGATCGCGCAGTAGCACTGTAGGCGGCACATTAGGTATTTATGTAGACGTTGGAAACGCACTCATCATCTCATTTTTATTACTCCTACTTTTGTTTGCACACTAAGAAATGGATTACCATTGACTTGACAACACATTTTCATTTGCTACATAAATATTTGTTAATATAGCAAAGTTTTTGTTATAATTACAGAAAATATAATTAAAGTATGTTACAGCAACAAATGCTTTAAGTTCCCCTTGCAAACAGATTTTGTCAGTTTTTTAGCATTCGTAACAAATTGTCTTATGACTAGCAACAAATAATTTGTTGTAAGAAATGATGTGAGGCTTGTGGATTTTGCAGTGGAATCAACTGTTCAAACACAAATAATTTGGATGAAGACGACATCGAACAGTTATAGGTGAAATTTTTAAATATATATTATGTATGAATTATATTATGGAGTGCATACACTTTTCACGTTTGATACATTTAATAGATTATAATGTAATTTTAATATAGTACATTAGGGTGGTGACTTGAGCAACGCAACATAGGGATTTCAATGGTAAATTCTTAATGTTTAATTATTGGCTCCCCTAATAATTATTTTAGAGCAAAAGTGTGTTGAGGTTTTTTGTAGAGAAAACAATTCTGCATCTGTTCATACTATTATTTACAATTTTCCATTTTCCGGAAGCGTGGAAATATAAGAAATTAAAATGGTCTTTTTAAACAAATCAGTGATGCCTTGGAATTATCTAAACAATCAACATTCGCATTTACATCTGTCATTACGGTTTGAAGTTTATAACCGATTATTAAAATCTATTATTTTTAAAATGTATTCAACGAAAGAAAATGTAGGAATGATAAAGTGCCTTGTTTAGCGTAAAATATGTTGCTATTACCTACTCGTTTTATTGCTTTAAAAAGAAAAAAAATGCAATGAGCAGAAATGTCAGTGCGTTTGTTTGATTTTATAATTCCATGGCATCGGTGATTTTTTTAAAAAGGCCATTTTTAATTTCTTCTATTTCTACGCTTCCGTAAAATGGAAAATTGTAAATAATAGTATGAAAAGATTCAGAATTTATTTCTCTACAAAAACCTACACTCACTTTTGCTCTAAAATAATTAGGGGAGCCAATAATTGAACATTAAGAATTTTCCATTGAAATCCCTATGTTGCGTCGCTCAAGTCACCACCCGGTATAAAATCGCATAGATACAACAAATTACTTTTTTAAATCACCCTGTATATTTGGCCCTTGTAGGAATTTTTGATGTATCTACACCATTTAAATATATTTATGTTGTATAATTTTGAATTTTTATCACCGGTTAGTCAGTAGGTTGTGTAGTATATTTAGAAATTTGGGGGGTAGTTTTGGGGAGGTTCCCCACGGAGGAGGTTAGGGGACTTTTAATATGTTATATAGTAGGTCGTAAGCAACACATGGTGAAAATTTCGGCTTTACGTTAGTTTGTTTAAGGTTTTGGTCTAATATGCCTGGCCTACAGCGGCGATGAGCTCGTTCGTCTTCCTATTATTCTAGCAATAATAGCATGGAGCGCTCTAGCAGCGCTTCAAGAAGACCCTCGGCGATGAGTTCAGGTTTCAATATTCTAGCAATATTAGAATGGAGCGCTCTAGCAGCGCTTCAAAGCCTCCTCGTCGACGAGATCGTCGGTTGCGCAATCCGACGATGCAAGGCTGAAGGGCGGATTATTATAACAATAGTAAGTACAGTACGCATGAGGAGGCTGATGCTTAGGATACATTCAATTCTCGTAGTTTGAAGTGTTCATTTTTATCTAGCATTAAAATTATTCCAACACTAGCTGTTGGAATGCAAGCTTCTATCCTTATCACACACATTACGATCGTCGTAATGCCATGGTGAGCAAGAGGCTTGTTCAAGAACGAACAGGCGCAAGCGTATAGACAAACCTTGCTCATACATGCGTATGAACCCCAAGGTGCCGAAGCAATCGGTCAACCGCGCATGCGCACTTGTCAGCATGTAAAATACTCGTTGCTAGCGATTACTGCGCATGCACCAAAATCTGTGGATAGTGCAACCCCTTGTTGGTCGCTGTAGAAAAGTAAACCAATGATTTCTACGCGTACCCGTAAGTTAGCTTAGCTACTAGATGTTTGAGCATTGGCGCCCTTCTTCGCACTCTGTAGCACAATGTAACCAAGGTTTTTTCGTACCACTACACTTTGGTTCCGAATTCAAAAACCCTACATGCCTATAAATTAGTTAGATTCTTAAATTAATTTACCTGTTAGTAGACAGTAAAACAAAACCAGAATCGCTTGTTGCACCAGTTAGTCTGAAAACTACTGAGGGGGGGCAGGAGGACAAACATTACAAACCTAAGAACTCCCCTAAACGAAGAGCTGGTGGAACTATGAGAACAACCTTTGTAAGAAGGTTTGAATCTGGATGTGTTGCAGGAGTATCATTAAGAAAATTCACTACCAGAAAGTTTTAATTGGTTTTCCTCCGAAAGTAAAACTGGAGGTTGTGTCGGCTGCTAGTGAGCCGCTACTTAAAAGAGATTAACAGTTGCAAGGAAAACAATTACAATTAGACCCTCGTATTGTGGCATTGTGGACAAGATAACGACTTGCAATACTGATCGAGATTTTAGGTGATGCTGAAAAACTCCTTCCAAATCTGCATAATTTTGCAGACGGGATTAAATACATCCTGGAGTCGTGGAAGAGGTGCACCTCGCATCCTACCGTGTTGGATACGAGGTTACAGAATTTCCAATACGCCAAGTATGTCAGTTTTCCACCGCCAGAGACCACTTGGTCAACTGGGATCTACCAAAAACTACTAAGCTATGTAAAGGACAAAATTTGTAAAAAAACTGTATTGTTCCAAAAGCTAATTGCGTCAACTGGTTAATTCTAAATTGAAAACAGTTAAGCAAATTTGAAAGAACGGAACATTTTAAGTTTGGAAATAGAAACACTGCTATAAAGTTCGTGACAAAGAATTGTTAAAAGGGACTATATAAGCTATGCTATGTAAAGACAAATTTTGTAAAAAATTTTCTTGTTCAAAAAGCCGATGGCTTCCAACTGGTTAATTCTAAATTTGCAATAGTTAAACAACTTTGAAAGAACGGAACATTTTAAGTTGGGAAATAGAAACACTGCTGTAAAGTTCATAACAAAGAATTGTTACAAGGGACTATATAAGCCATGTACAGACAAATTTTGTAAAAAAAAAAATTGTTCAAAAACCGATGGCTCCAACTGGTTAATCCTAAATTTGAAACAGTTAAACACATTTGAAGGGTCGGAACATTTTAAGTTGAGAGATAAAAACACTGCTATAAAAATTGTTGCAAGGGACTTGTAGATTTGAAACATGTTTATCACTTATTTTCAGTTACAAGAAAAGAACAAAAAAGTTAAGATTTGTAATTAACCAACGGTTGTATGAGTTATACTACTGTTTTTTTTGGGGGCGTGTTCAACAACCCTGTTATTTACTAAATATAAAACCTGTGACGGCTCGGTTAAAAGGGCAGCAGCGTTCATATCCGTTAATTATTTAGAAGAATTGTTTCGCTTGGTAATGGGACTGCTGTTATACAAAAACAAAATACAAGCGCACTTGTAAAGTTTTACAGACGTTGGGTTTACATATAAATTTCGAAGAAAGTAAGTTATTTCCGAGTAAAACTTATAACAGTTTAGGCCTTGAGTTTAGGTTCGTTTTAATACAGAATTATGACAATAGAACTTTCTATACCAAAACAAGTTAAGTTCCTTAGACTACTTAGTAAATTCAGTAAAACAACAGTACCACTTAAGGAGTTTGCCCAATTGGTAGGACGTTTGGTAGCTGCTTGTCGGCGATACCTGATGGGTGACTTTTTACTAAAAAATTAGGGAGGGAGAAATACCCGCCCCTTAACGAAGGAGAAGGCATATAATGCTGTTAACCTCCGTGCTGCTCCTTCTTGAGCTTAACGGTTTGTAAATGAGTTACAAATCTGTGAAATTTTACTCAGAATGGCCAATAGGTACAACGGCAATAACTTATGTAAATGAAATGGGTGGAAATTTGATTCCACAGCTAAATCAGGTTGCACGAGAAATATGGACTTGGTGTGAAGCTCGTAATATTTGGGATTTTGCACCTTATATTCAATCAGCAGATACTAAAGAGAATGACACGGAATCCAAAAAATTAGCACCGAAACTAAATTACAATGTACAAAACTAGAGTTGTTTGTCTTAAGGATCGATACTAAATGTGATAGTTTATTCATGGGTTAGAAATCCTTAATCATATTAAAAATAATTTTATTAAACTGTTTTTTCATGGATAAAAACATATTTGCAGCATGTCACAATATACAAGTAAAGTGTATAAGAGCAATAATGTGAATAAACACACAGACAAAATATGTAATCATGACAATCAATGCTTTACAATAAAGTTACTAAATTATCATTATATTAGGGGCTCTAAATACTCCTGTACACTGTAAAGACAGCTACTAATGATGTACTTCTTGACTCTTAATATGAACTGATTGTAAGTTAAGGCTTTTATGAAATCAAGTAAATGATTGTTCAAATTAAGATTGAGTGAATTCTTTTCTGATTTACGAAGTCGGAAATTGACACAGCTCCTTGGACGAATTGTTAAACTTATGCGTTTCCGCCATGTTCTTTGTTACTAAGAGTTTAAAACGATAAGGCAAAAACATATTGTTGTAGCGCCCTACTGCCTAACTCAGCCATGGTTTCTGTTGGTTGTATCTAGGTCAATAAAAGAACCACTTTATTTCTAACCAACATTAAGCTGTTATCTACTACCGTTAGGAAGCGGCATCCCTTTGGAATCAACTTGCCCTGGTAGCAGGGCACTTAGCGGGGAACGCTTATTCTCCCAAAGGGTACCAAATAGAAGCATCACTATCGTCTATAACCAACTCAACATTAAAACAATATACCACAGAGTAATGCTGGGAAGCGGATTCGGATTTTCGGATATCCGGATTTTTTATAGGCGGATATCCGGATATGGTAGAAGTTAAAAATCCGATATCCGGATTCGCCCGGATTTTCTCTAGTAAATCCGGATTTTCTGTAAATCCGGATTTTATGTAAATCCGGATTTTCTGTAAATCCGGATTTTATGCAAATCCGGATTTTCTGTAGATCCGGATTTTGTGTGATACCGGATTTTCTGCAAATGAGGATTTTATGTTCTTATGGAGATCCGTATTACATTTTATTTTACATCGTTTTAATCATTACTGGTGTTTTCTTCACCATAAAGTTCAGAAGGTAAACAAGAGTTAAAGTAAAATTTAAATTATTTTTCGGATTTCTTAGGCAGAGTTGTTTTGTACCATGCTGTTAACACCGCGTATACCTTAAAATGTTTTGTTTATTTGCATACTCTCTTGGAGGGATTATTAACAATTTCTGCAAATATTCGAAGGCGGTATTATGCAGTTATTTGGTTTTAGGGATTACGAAAACATTACGAATAAATACAAAAACACAATACACAACGCAAAGTACCTCTACTATTTATTACAATGAGCGCTTTGTAATATTTTCTTAAAGGGTTATAAAATTCTTCGAAGGATGCTATGGGTTGGGTAGCAGGTAGTATGCATTCCGGAGATTCTATTTATTCATAAAGGTTTTATTTTAAACGCAGTAAGCCCACGTGGCCACTTTTGATTTTGGCCGCCTACATGCTCGCATGCCCTGCAGATCCGCTAGAACCGGCGTGAACGTCGCAATTTCTTAGATAAATCTGCAGAGCGGATTATTTTGAATTTTGATGAATCTGGATGTAATATTTTTCAGATAAATCCATTTTGGGATAAATCCGGATTTCCGTTTCGTGAATAAATCCGGATTTCGGATTTTTAGGGTAAATCCGGATTTCGGATTTTTAAGATAAATTCGGATTTCGGATTTTTAGTATAAATCCGGATTTCTGTCATTTAGATGATTACGGATTTCCACTGCGGATTTTATCCGGATGGTAAAATCCTAACGGATTCCGGATTATTCGGATACCGGATAATTTAAAATCCGAAATCCGGATTTCAAACTATAACGGATTTCCCAGCATTACCACAGAGTAACGAAGTGGTGGAAGTTTTGCTCAGAAAAGGAATTAAATGCCTTAAGAATAACTGTAGATAATTTATTATTGTTAACCAGGCTGTATCCGACAAGACGCCTCGCCTCGTATGGTACATTAGTTTCGCCGTCATCGCTCTGCTAGCAGGGCCAGAAGTAGGTTCAGATTACCATGTCAACAAATTTCTAAGAGGCATACACCGTATTAAGCCAACCAGAGCAAAATTACTTTTAAATACTTAGTAACACTATCCAATTAGGTCACTAGCCTTGGAAGTATTAACAAAAAAGCTAGTTGTGTGCTTACTACTTATAACAGGACATCGTTCAAGACATTGTCCTTAATAAAGATTGGAAATATTCATAGGAACGGTGGGGGCCTATAAAGGTGTGTGTTCCAAACACCTGTGGAATAGATACAAAGGTACAGCTCACCAAACGTAGCATGGCACTCCAAGTAGGCTATGAAAAGCGCTGTGATCATATTTGATTTCACTGAATTGGTAATTTTTGGTACGCCACAGATTTATTTTCATTCATTAACGTAAATAAGGTTAACAATTTAATGTAAAGATGATAGTTGTCTAAATGTTACCAATACGAAACTTGGAAATTACTAGATCCTATGATTAGTTCCGATTTTTGGCGAGTGCCAAGCTACGTTTGGTGACCTGTATTTTCGGTCCACAGTACGCAGCAAGAGCTAAGAGGAAAGGCTTAAGCTGAGACATTATTCATATGTTGACTGGTTGTCACAGAAGCCAACAGATTTCGTAACATTTTACAATACACCCCTTTGTAAAGAGCAATAGTTGCTAAAGCTATTTTAGAACAGTTCTTTTAGTAGTTCATAAATAAATAAATAAAATAAAATAAAAATAAATACTACAAGAGGAAAATTTTTTCCCCAAACAGAGTAAAGCTCTTATCGCAACTTTCTTTAAACATCTACATAGTGTTATCATGGAGGGCGAAGTGCGAATATAATTATAAGATCAAACAAACTTACCTAAGTGTAGTTCGATCATAATTATATGAAGCACTTCGCCCGAGATGATCGTACCCTCCCAACCCGTGAATCTATCCCAGATCATCTAAGTTGCGATCGGATGGTCGAGTGATGATAAGGTTGGTAGCATTGTTAGGGAGTTTGGGTAAGAGCGGGAGTTTTGATTGCTTTAAAAATTGTGGCACTAATACATAATAAGAGTGTACTACATAGTGTTATCGTCTCGGGCGAAGTGCTTCATATAATTATGATCGAACTACACTTAGGTAAGTTTGTTTGATCTTATAATTATAGTCTAGAATTGATCTTACTAGAGATATAATAGATATAATTAACCAGGCATCTTACATCTATAAAGTTGGAAGTCACTTTTTTGATAAAATATGACATTCGCATGGCCTTGCTGACAATAAAATCGACATGATTAACAAATGATAAGGAACTATCCAAAAGGATACCCAGATCGCGAATAACAGAGACATTTCCCGGTAATTCATTATTAATAAAGTATTGAAACAGAACATCATCACGTTTTCTGCTAAATCTGATGTATTTACACTTTTCAATATTTAAATGCATATCATTATTTTTGCACCATTGAGCTATATTCTCCAAGTCATTTTGTAAGATAATACTATCTGCAGAAGATTCAATTTTTCTAAAAATTTAAGTCATCGGCAAGGATAAGAAAGTCAGAAATTAAACCTACACCAATGTCATTTATAAAAATGGAAAATAAAATAGATCCCAAATGGGATCCTTGGGGAACCCCAGAATTTTGGGATTTAAAATTATTTACATTTATCTGTTGCAACCGATTTGTTACAAATGAAGTTATCCAGTTTAACAAAGTTCCATCGACACCATATGATTTAAGTTTTGCAAATAGCAATTTGTGATTGACTCTGTCAAAGGCCTTACTAAAATCTGTGTACACAGAGTCTACCACAAATCCCTCTTCCATTGAAGTACTTATTAAATTTACATAAGGAAATAAATTCGTACATGTACTTCTGCTGGGATAAAATCCATGTTGATTGTTGACAATAAATTATGTTCTTAAAAATATGTTGAAACGCAATACTAACTAATCTATCTAATACCTTAGGTATATCAGACTGTATACTAATAGGCCTATAATTACGTACATCACTACGATTGCCACTTTTAAAAACCGGCACAATATAAGTAAGCTTCCAAGTAGATGGAAACTCACCCCTATTCAATGACATATTAAAGAACATATACGGAGGCAGAGAAGTTCATCAGCACAGTACTTAAGAAAACTTGGCGGTACACCATCTGGGCCAGGCCCCTTATTAACAGATAGATCCTTTAGGCACTTTAGGCACCTTTAGGATTTCATCTGATGTAACATTTAGAGATGCTATATACAGAGGTACACATTGTTTTGAAAACTAACATCGACATCACCACTGTTGGTATAAGTTGATTTAAAATAATTACAAAAAAAATTAGCAACAGTAGCTCCATCAGATGCCGAATTATTATAATAAAATATTCGAGTGGGTACAGTATTAATATCGCTATTTTTGCTTTTAACATAGCGCCAAAAACATTTGATGTCATTCGTGATGTCATTTTCTGTTTTTATTAAATAAGTACTGTGTGCTGTTTTGATAGAATTTTTACACATGTTTCTTAACTCTCTAAATAGATTATAGTCATATTGAGAATTTGTTTGTTTATACTTTTTATGTGCTGCTTTTTTCTGCTTAATCAGATTAATAAGCTCGGCTGTGAACCACTTCGGAAATTTGCTATCAATACATTTCTTTTTTGGTATAAAAGCATGAAAGTTTTTAACACGGCCTTCCAAATCAATTTCGAAAAAGAGTGTTTCCCAGTTTATGCTAGCTAAGTGATCTTTAATATTATTATAGGAGAATTTTTGAAGTAATCACCCGCAATAACAAAAATACAATTCTCATATTTTGCAATAACGTCTTCGACTAGAACCGTATGGTCTAAAAGTTTCTGATAAACAGATGCAGGAGGAAAATACACTGAACATAAAATAACTTTTTTGTTATTAAACTGCACGGAAACCCACACTTCTTCCCTATCATAAGTACACATCTCCATGGTGTGTGCTTGAAACGTCCGCTTTACAGCGATTAGTACTCCTCCCCCGCACATTTTATCACTAGTAATTGCTGATCGGTCTTTGCGAAAAACGATATATCGTTTATTAATAAATTAATTATCGTTTATAGAATCCATAAGCCATGTTTCGGTAATATACATTATATCATAATCGTGTAATAACACTGCTAAATAAAAATCAGTTAATTTGCTAGTCCCCGTGTGTTTTGATAGTAGATAGATAATTCGGTACTGCACTTTAGTTTTTTTATCAGCTTGAGCAGAAGAGGCTTTAACGATTTTAGGAATCCCATTTATACCCATCCCATATATACCTGATAACATAATGCAAGTTTCCGCCTTCATTCATCTGTGTAAGTCCCACTTTTACTGACTTCAAGTGATTCCTTTGCCTTATCGTCTGATCAGCAGATACTCTTAACAGGGCAGTGGATGTTTCGTCCCCGTAATGACAGTTAATCCTAATTTGATGAGAGTAATTTTTAAGATGGATAGACGTTTCGTCCCGAAAGATAACAATTCATTATAACCGGCCAAGGTAATTAGGGTAATGAGAAAATTCAAAAAATTTCAGATTATTTGACTAATAACTATATTGTAGAATGTAGAAGATTCACCGTATCCCCTACATATATGGGCAGCAAAAACAGCTTCTAGTACGCGTACGACCAACGCCTGCGAATCTTTTCACAGCTTCTACAACAATAGTGTTAATTGTGCCCACCCTAACATATTCATGTTCGTCGATTTTGTGAAATGTTATCAAAGTGAAATATACATTAAATTGCAGAGCACTAATAAATCTGATAAACCTAACTCGAATACCCAAAAACGGGAACGCTATTTAAAGGCTAGAATAACTGAGTACGACAATAATAAAATATCGTGCCTTCATTTTGTAAAAGTATCATCACATTATTTTAGTAATATTTTATAATACATTATATGTAAGTACCTATAGAGATAACTAATAAATATCTAGAATTGTATGTATATGTTTCTTTGGGGACGAAATGTCAAAGGAGATTATCTTAAGTACCGGGGACGAAACGTCAATGGAACTTAACGCTAATTACGTCTTTGGGACGAAACGTCCATCGCCCCTCTAACATTATCGTTTGTTTTTATAAGTTTCTTGTTACGCAACACTTTTAACGCATCATCCTTAGAGTTGAATTTAACTTTAATTGGACGTTGCTTATTATCAGAATACTTTCCTAATCTATAATTTTGGATTATGCTAAAATCAATATCTGGGATATCGTTAAGAAGTGTTTGGCTAGTACTTTTATCATCCGCTAATCTATCTTTATGAGTAGTCTTTTCAGACTCCTTTAAATTGAAGATAATTATATTTGTCTCACGACTTTGTCGGTCATGTATTTCGTCTATTACTTGTTCGAAATTTTGTAGTTGTCCTTGACCTTCAGTTGAAATTTGGATATCATTTGCTCGTGTCTTTAATAGTTTAAGTTCCTTCTGCAATTCATCAACAGTATGTTTCAGTTCTTTAATACTTGCTAATTGTAATTTAATATCTTATAATCATTGCAATGATAAGTTAGTTTACGATCTTTGGTTTTTAAACAAGAAATCTCAGTTCTAGAAAGTCCACTGCAAGTACTGTGAACAAATTCCTTACAGAAATCGCACGAAATTTACTTATCTGATGCCACAATTACACCACTACAGATACCACACTGCATGATAATTAAAGTTATTCAAAATGAATTAATGTAAAACTATTAATGTTTCAATAATAACTGTTCGAGAAATTAATATTGGAGAAGCAAAATAAACACGTCTGTAGTACTCGGCGACAGTTTAACTAAGACCGTTGCTAAGTAAAGCACGACAGCACAATACATCTAAATAAAACGAGTGCGTTAGCACGAGTGTTTTTTCGGTTTGGTATTGTGCTTGAATATAACTTATTGCAGGAATGTTAAGGGCACTACTACTGAAATTTGCTTTGAAAAAAATACAAGGTCGAGTTATATTTAACAAGACAAAATCTCGAATAGGTAATCAAAAAATAATAAACAGTGAAACTGTTAGTAAACAACACCCTACCAACAAGTAAATAACTCCCTACCAACAAGTAAACAACACTATGGGAACGGGTTTTTTTATCACAGGAAGCTGTCTTTTTAAACAGGAAGGGGCATTTTTATACTGATAAAAATCATGCACGCGTTTATCGCAATAAATGGAATCCTATTGGCTGACGTTTCGGGTGTTGCTTAGTAACTACTGTATGAGTGATTTTGTCACATTATATCACGAATTTTAAAGTTCAGTTTGCACACTTTTGAAAAAATTATTTTATAAAAAAAATCAATTGTTATTTACGGTTGTTGCTACAGATACAATCGTATCACAGCCAACAGGAAGCCGAAACACCATATCGAATAAACCGATGGAGAAGGTGTATCCGAGAAACACAGCCGTGATTGGATCATTTTTAAAATATTCTTAAACCCATTGGATTATAATATCTATATATCGTTTTAATTGTAATTCTTGACAATGACTTTAAATTTTAAAAAAACAGTGGAAATTACAGCGGAAATTAGACATTTTAAAGTTAAAATTGAAATTATAATCCACAGGACAGGAGCGGGGCGTTATTGTTGCCATCATAAATGTCAAAACGTGTGTCTGGAACAAATTGAAAGACACAAAATTATTTGTAAAACGTGACCCCCTAGGTGTTACGACATTTGACGAAAATCGGAGATGAATGTAATTGAATAAATAATAAATATAAATATATTTATATTTATTATTTATTCAATTACATTACAATATTCTCATTTTATTTATAAATCAAAAACTATTTTTAAAACTAAATAAACATTCCTTGCAACCCTGGAAACTCCGAGCACACTACACTACACGTGGATCATCTTAAATGGACCCACTACCCGGTATATTCATGATTCTGTTTAATCTAAGTCGTAACATAGTAGGCGTACTGGAAAGTGCACCTAGAACGAACAAATTATAGCTTATTAGAAAGTTTTTTATTTACATTAAAAAGTTCATTGTGCAATTCAATGTATGCACTTTTGTTCCTGTTCCTCTTTGGGTAAGGGAAATGACAAAAATTCTCGTTTATTGGTAGGGAAAATATAAAGCGATGCATTTATTTACCTACTTCTATGCAAGGTGCATTATTTTGTATTGATTACAGGTATAATATCTTACACAAATCACAATGGACACTACAGAGCCAAATAAAGCAAATGCAACAGAAAAACTTGAAGAAGTACAACTTGAATTACAATGTAGTATATGCCATGATTATTTTGTACAAGCGTCTACACTTTCCTGTTCACATTCATTTTGTTTTAACTGTATAGATGCATGGAGACAGACACATGCTGATTGCCCTGTTTGTCGCCGAGAAATTTTAGGCATGGCACCTAGTCGAGCTTTGGATAATATGGTAGCTGCATTTGTTGATCGTACAAATTCAGAGGAAGTTGTTCAAGCAAGTTTACAACAATTTAGTACTTGGCGTAATGCTGCTGTTACTACCCCAGAAACGGTACCTATTAATAGTCAACCAGATACTCAACAGTCCACTGATTCTGATTACGATAATGAAGATGGCGAAGATTATGATGAATGGGAAGATGATGAAGAAGAGGAAGAGTCTTACTCGGATGGTAGTTATGATGCAGAAGAAGAAGAGAATGAGGCGGAAGTAGAAGACGCAGATGAAGAAGAGTGGGAAGAGGAAGAGGAACAAGATGGCAGTTATTATAGCAATTCTGGGGATGAAGATGATGACGGCAATGGAGACGAATATTCAGATGATGGTAATTATGGTTTGCCTTTATAATTACTAGACTACGTATGTAAAGCTTTGGTTTCCTGAAAGCCGTGCCGTTTTTGAACGCCCGTAAAATACGGCGAGTGACGTATAAAAGTATAGCGCTGTCGCAGTAGTAGTGAGTAGCATAAAGTTAAGACGAGGGTTCGCCGATCTACACAACATACACCGTCAAATACGTTGCTGAATTGATTCGTACCGTACTGGCCCACCGCTTTAAATGAAACTGCAGCGCTCTGTACGTTCGGTGAGCATTACCGCTTATTATACACGACACCGTTATTCGTGACGTCACTCACCGTTTTCCTAGGAAACCAGAGTTTAAGTGAAGAATCAGATGTATTTTAATATTAGTTAAAGGCTTTTAACAATTGTAATTCTATTGAAAGTTTCTTTGCTGAAAAATTGACCGTGATTGTCCAACGACTGTGAAAGAAGCCGGAGTACTGGATAGTAGAAGGCCCAACAGTGTACATCAAAGTTTTAATTTAAAGTCTATCCATTTTCAAGGTGAAGCACGCGTAAACAAATGCATCCAGAATTCACATGAACAGAATATACAGACCAATATTAGGTATTTTGTGTAAACCTTTTCTTTGACATGCTGAAATTTTTGCGGTACTCGACGTAATTGCAATATGAATAATAAAGAAAAATATTTAATTGAAAATACCTTTACTCCGTTCCTGCAACAAGGTACCTAACATGCAACTGCCGAACATGCACGGTGATTACGCATACATAATTGTTTACGCGCGGTCAGCTTGAAAATGAATAGACCATCGAGTGTTGTGTATGACCATACCGCGCTACACATGGCCCGTATTATTTACTTTGCCAGATGTTTATTCTTTATTGTTTTTCTATTTTTATCCCTAAAGACTTGTCACCAGTAAACAATTTAGTTTATTTATTATTATTAATTGATCACCCTGCGTCAATCTTTTATACAAATAACGTTTTTCTGATACAGATGAATATGATGAGCATGCAAACAGGAGTAACCAAAACAATCCTAATAATGAGGAATATTGGAGAATGCGAGGTTGGTCAAGTCGCCCTGATAATTGGCAAGGTAAGCGGTTTTGAAATTAAAAATATTTATATCACTTGGTTTAATGTATCTTTTTAGAGTTACTGCACAGACAATAAAGATATGGCCATTTCTGTGAAAACCAGCTATTCTTATGCAATGTGCCACAAATATAGGTTAGATAGACTGATTTTAAAGTGATATATTTTTTAGTTTATGTAATATTAGTGTTATTTTGAGATGTTCTACAGGCTGGTTTGCCTAAGTGATATTGATCCTTAATTTACCCCAATTACAATTTGCAGACAAAAAATGGAAATGCCAACATTAATCTAATGCTCGTTTTAAAATTGATTTTAAACATTTAATTATTGTCTTTCACAACTTAAATCATTGTTACAAAGTCACATTATAAAGGTCAATATTTTCAAATAAGTTCATTTGGTTAATTATTTTTTTTATTAAAAGTGCAAGTGTTTCAAATGTAAAATACATTTAACAGAACTATAAACTTAACATAAGATATAAATTTAAATAAATCGTTAAAATTTCGAGCAGTTCATTTTTTTTAAACAATACTTATCTTTTATTGATTGATAGAACCAAATACCTAATATAATTTTTACCAAGGTAATACCACCTTTATTTCTGGACTAATTGTTGAATAATTTCTTTTTACAAGGCCCATATGTTTTCAATTGGATTCAAATCAGGGCTTTTTGAATGCCATTTCGTTCCAATAAATTTGCCCTGCTTTCTTAAATCCAGTAATATTTCTAGATGTGTGAACAGGGCAATTGTCCTATTATAAAATAAAATTGTTTATTAATCTGAATAGCACTTGCTATTCAAAAATTTTGATTAGTTTCTCCTGTTAGATGGTTTTCTACATTGAAGCCTTGACCACAGTTTAGATAACATTCAGTTAGTACACTCTCAAGTGGTACCATTGAACAACATGCTTCAAGATCTCGTGATCTACGCCATTTTCTCAGGATATTTCGCTACGTTTGCCATGCGGCATTCCGGCATCTTTGCTAGTTCTACCTCCAAACGAGTACCCTGAGAACATGCTGCTTACTTCCGCGGGCTAAAATCCGTTAAAACCAAATAAAAGTTAGAGTGGAGTAACTGAATGTTATCTAACATTTGCGCTTATATAAGCCTATAATTATGTTAACCGAGTAATGCCCACTATTATGTAAACTGAATGTATCTTCCCTCACGCGTTGATTTCTGGATTTATTCGCGAAAATCACCACCGTGAGATGACGTTCTTCTAAATTATTAAAGATGGTGGAAATCGTGGAAAAACATTGCAGCAGTACGTTCAATGCAAAATGTTTCTAGAAAGCTCAGTAATTTAAACAGTATCTCAAAAAGGATGAGAGTTGAATAGTCGTCATACGACATGATTAAGTATTTCAGAGATCGGCGTAGGTCACTTATAGAAGGAGAGGCAGTGTTTAAAACCGGTCATATAATTTTATGTGAAGTTTATGCCTTCAAACTTCCGCCCTAACTTCACCTCTACATGAAATAAATACTAGAGAAAGATCCTTAAGAGGGCGGCCGCTGCCCTTTTTATCGATAGAGGGCAGCAGCTACAAAATCTTTGTTAATTTTAAGACTACCGAACTCGAACAAAAACGAAAAATTTGAATTTTAATTAAGATATTCTACAAAGCATTATTGCAACTTAGGCAGCCACTAAATTTCATTTAAAATACAGTTTTGATTCTAAATTTAAATTCAATTTGAAAATTAGCAAAAAAGAATTTTTATGATTTTAAATTACGTCAAATTCTGTTAATACCTAAGTATGGTCACACAGAATGTAAACTTCAAATCCGGGTCATTAACGTTGGGTAATAATGTTTTTCGGTAGTCTTAAGTTTTGGTTTGACTAGGGCATAAAAAAATGGCCGCCAATTGTGAGTAAGAAGTTTAGCGTAATTTGGATAGATGGCACTGTTGACATTAAATACGCGCCAAATTTGAATTTGAATGAAAAGATATGTACGTGTGAACACTTATTCCTGAACATAGTTTCCCTATACAACATGTATTTTCTTACAAACCCGTTTATAATTTCAAACTGTATTATTTTGTTAGAATTTAGGCAAGTGCAAGAAGTATTAACCTTTATTATTGTTCAAAAAAAGTTAAAATCGGTAATTTATTAATTACAGTCAACGGTGTTCTTCGAAATCATTACCACAGCTCTATACAGACAACACTGTTTTCGTTAGTTGTAGTTCGCTAAATTAAAGAACAACTTTGACGGTAATTTATAAATTATTTTTTACGTCTTTTAGACAATAATAATAAAAAGTAAATAAAGTTCCGCTGGACAATGTAATTGTAATTATATTAGGTACTAGTTACATATTTGCGTAGCATTAATGATATGAAGTTTGAATTGTCAACGTGACAGATTTGGTAAAAACAAGTGTGCCTGGGTGTGCCCTGCAGTCGCGTCGCGTCGCGTCGTTTAGTTTTCAGATTTTATCAAAATAAATGATAATTTCAAAATAATTCAAATCAATACCAGTATCGCCCTCTAGTAAATAAATATAATCCTACATTTGAAAACTGAACTATCCCCACTCCTCAAGTCGCCCTCTTAAGCTTGGGCATGGGAATACAGCTGTAAAGCCGGCAAGTCTGACTTTTGTAAACATGTTGCAGCAACTTTAATCTATGTCAATCGGTAAGTAGTTGGTACCTATTAATGTAATTATTCACTATTTTATATATATATCATAGCTTACAAAATATAGAAAGAAGAGAAACAACGATTTTTGTTATCTAGAGAATACAACTGAAAAGCTACCAAAACGGTCTACCTCGCAATATGAAGATACACACAATTTTATACCTTCCAACCGTAAATATATTTGCTTCCTTGTTTATGATTGGCTTCAATTTAGTTTATTAGCTAAAAGGATTTGAAAGCAAATTTACTATTCATGGGAAAAGTATTAGTCCAGTCAAATGGTGCTCAAAACTGCGTTTAAAGGAAAGTTTTGGTGTAGTTTTGATATTTGGTTCCTATATGTTTTTTGCGTCGCTGAATGCGAATATCAGGTTTGCCAACAAAAATTTTGACCGGAAATGCGCTTTTTAGCAAAAAGCGTATAAAAACGGATTGTTTTTTAGTTTTTATAAAATATTTAAAAATGTATCCATTTTTTGTAAATATTGATGCTATACAAAATGAAAGAGGATAAAATTCTCTACATTTTATGTATTTGAGGTTTTTTTCTCCGTTCAACGGTTTAGCGCCGCGACATTAGGTTTTAGACGCAATAAACGGAAATTATCCCAATTTATTTCAAAGTATTTAAAAACTATCCATTTTTAGTAACTGAAAATTATATATGAAAGGATTCTTCATATAGAAATAAATAAATAAATAAATACGAAATTAAATAGTAAAAACACATGGCACATCTTCGAACAGTGGACTTCATCTTCACCGACGCATCCTTTTCTGTGAAGGTCCCAGCTGCTGATGGTGGTAGTGCAGCAATGTTTGCCTTGTATTTGAAGGTAGCAAACATACCTCAAGTGGTTTAGAGAAGGTACGTTCTTTCCGCTGTAGCCGTATAGTGAAACAAGAAAACGTTCACCAGCATCAGCAACCATCTCCTGAGTAGCGTTTCAGTTTTTGAATTTTTATATTGTGTCGGCGAGATTAGGGTTCTTGGTCAGAGTATGAAGGAACTTCAGCTTCCCTTGATTGAACAATGCTGACGTATCGCAACCACTTATGGCGTGTAAGAAAAGAATGTTATCAGCAATTATTGTTTCTCTTACAGCATCGATCGGGGAGAATGTAGTTGGAGAAACTTTGTTTTTCCCAGGTTTCAAAAAGAACACATTTTCATGTTTGCAGAGACCTATTAGAATTACCAAGAGATCCACATCCTCACCAACTACAATCACGGTCTCATTTGTTGGAGCCAAGGACAATGCTGTGGTCACTATGAGGGAGTCAGCATCTTCTTTCGCTTGCTTGCAAGTCATTCCTGCTGATGAGAACTTCTTAGCAAGCATTGATATCAACCGACTTTTGTTTTTTGGGTTAGCAAGGAAAATTTCTTTGAACCTCGTTGGTATCATGGTGTCGTCAAACACTATGTCAGCTGAACAAAGTTTTCTTGTTCTTTTCACACACTCTGCACTTTTTGTACCACCTTCTTCGCCATCAGGGTACGTATGTGAATTGCGGAATACTGGGTATCAAATCCCCACGGGAGCCAAAATCTTGAAAGTAATTTGGTTTGAACGTTTTCTTATGAAGAAAATAAACAAAGTAAAACTAGATTTATAGAAAGTATAGAAGTTAAGTTGTAGTGCAGTCAGGACTGCACGTTAATAGTGTACACTAGTACACACTGCTCTGGTTCAGTGCAGTCGGGACTGCATGTTAATAGTGTACACTAGTGCACACTCCCCTGGTTCAGTGTAACTGCACTTTAATGTTAACTAAAGTCCTCATAAGGAATTTGATTTACAGACATTCGTGATTTAAAGAAAGGAGCTCCTTTTTTAAGAGGCAGTTCTTAATGAAGAGGGGGGCGCTTCAGGTAGCCAACAAGATGAACCCCAACAGTTAGCACCGCGCGGGAAGAATGAAAAATGTTACATGCTAGAGGCCAAGTGATATAAAATTTTACACTTTATTATCTCAATTTGTGACACTCCTGTGGTTACACCCTTGATCGGAGAAAAAAACCTTAAATACATAAAATGTAGCAAATTTTATCCTCTTTCATTTCATATAGGATCAATATTTACAAAAAATGGATACATTTCGAAATATTTTATAAAAACTAAAAAACAGTCCGTTTTTTATACGCTTTTTGCTAAAAAAAAAAACGTATTTCCGATCAAAATTTTGTTGGCAAACCTGATATTCGCATTCAGCGACCCAAAAAACTTATAGGAACCAAATATCAAAACTGCACCAAAACTTTCCCCTATTTTCTACCATTTGACTAGACTATATGTAAAAGAAGCCTTGAAGCATTACAATACAAGTTAAAAAGTTAAATAATAAATGTAATTTATAACCGCAAGCCTTATTGTTTGTGAGTCGTTCCCTTGACTTGGGTATTCTCTAATAATTTATGAAAATGGAAAACCATATGAATTACTACTGGAAATCAAATGTCCTTATCTTGGTAAATTACTTCTCAATTGGAATGTTTTCGAGTTGATTAATAATTAATTTTTTAGGAAAAAATGGACCTTCAATTGATTTTGTAGAGCATTGCGATTACTTACAAATTCAGGAGTGTAAAGTAAAATTGAAGGAAACACACTAGTATTATGGACAGGTTAAACTAGACATGGCTCTTTTAAATTTACCTGTCGCACATTTTCTGGTATATTCTCCATTTTCTAAGTCAATTTTATCCCTAAGTTTGTTGAAATTTTTGCCAATAATTTAATTAATAAAATATCAAAAAATTACTTTAATCATATGATATTGTCAGAACAAGTAAATATTAATTCTACAGGGTGATTTTTAACGTATGGAGAAAACTGAAAGGATAACTAAAGGGCCCAAAATATAGGTTTTTTAATCTTAAACTGTTGATCAAAATCGAATATCAAGATACAGTGCTCAAGTTTATAAGAACTTTAACTGTTCTAACTTTTTTATTCGATTTTGCAGCTATATGTGCTGCATTGTGCTACTGAATAGTACGTTTTGCACTTAGGCGGCATGGTAATTGATTCGTAAATTATTTAAGAGGCTCTCAACTTCTCAATTTTAAATAAATCATTTTAAGAAAACTGTTGCGGTTTATGAGAAAAAAGGTTCTGCCCCTATCATACCCAGCTTCATTCTCTTAACTCTTTATGAGTTATATGGCCGTTCAAATTTTGTATTTGACAGGTCCTCTGTGCGGTGCCATCTATTAGATAATAATCAGCAACAATTTTTTCATATTCAAAATACATAGTAGTTTTATATATAGTGTGATCATTTGAAAACGATCCACCCTTAATATCTCTCGAACCATAACACATATCAACAGGGATGTAAAAATATGTTTTTATAGAGGATGGGGGACACTCGATAGCGTAAACCGTGTCGCGCCAATTCTTACCCCGCCACCCCCCCTATCCAAACTTGAAAAGCTTAAATAGCACTATTGTCACGAAGTGCCTAAAATAATTAATAACAATGATTAATGTAATTACTTACGTAAAATCAATGTAGTTCAACATGTTAGTATCACGTGCTAAGCATGCTAGAATCACATGTCAGATAACATTATCTCTGCACATGAAGATAAGGTTCTGCTTACTTGAACATATCAAGTTTCATGATCCACGTGCATTCAAGGTTATTACCTTATTTGGTAATGCAACTCTTCTAGTCCACGTTGACTGAAGGTTATGGCTGTAATAAGATATGAAATTCTGATGACTAAGAATATCAGGTTTCATGTGGGATCTGATGATACGCGCGTGTCGAGGTCATATAACCATATATGGACATGCAAACTAGTATATAAGCACAATGTTTCTCCATCCGATTCAGTGTGCTCCAGATACAAGACAAGAACACTCTCCGTCAACAAGTTCTACAACCAAGCCAACTAGTTGGGCCCTTTGGGGCCCAAACTCTGCATTTGAAGACTTAATAACTATAACAAAGTAGACCTGGCTAGGGTTCAAGCCTTACCCAGAAGACTGAAGACTACAGAACAAGACTTCGACCAACCATGGTCCATTGGGCTCTTCTAACTGTACTTATGTAAGCTCACCTTGATGGTGCATATTATTCATCTTTGTAAACTTTAATTAAATATAGTTATGTAAAGTACTGACTTGTTTAAATCCAGACTAGTCACAATTTATAACGTGACATTTTGGTGGAGGTGCCGGTTCCATTTTGAAATGTTATGAGAGTATTTTCAAACATTATGCGAATATTTTGGTGGAGTGCCGTTTATCATTTTGAAATGTTATATTAGGTGTTGTTGTGCATTTCAAAATGGGCGTTAAGTCCTTGTACGATGTCTGGATCTGAACAAATCAAAAAGAAAGGTAGTAAACCCCTTGTAACAAAAAATTCTGAATTATCAGAAAATACTTTAATAACTGCGTCAATTCCAAGTTATACATCTAATTTTGATCCAAAATATAATAGTTCTACAGTACTTAATAGATCACATTCTTGTTCTGCATTTGAAGATACACTTCAATCATCTCCAGATAATATTTTTGCTGCTAGTACTAAGGTTGTACGAACTCCTCCAACTTCAGTACTTAATAGGTCACATTCTTATTCTGAATTTAAAGATATACTTCAATCATCTGCAGATAAAGTTTTTGGTCGTAGTACTAGAATTTTAAGATCCCCAACTACAAAATCAGAAAATTTTGAGTCTGCAAACACAGACACTAAAGTTAAATTTTTAGTAAAAATTAAAACAGACGGATCAGACCAACAGCAAGTAATAAATATTTCAGATTTATTTGATAATACTGAAATAAATAATTCAGATTCATCAGAATCTAGTGCGCCAGAAAAATCTATCGTAATTATTAATGAAAATAGTTCGAAACATTTGCAGGAACAAATTTTAGTAAATAAAAATTTATTTCAATTAGATAAAAGTATCCCTGCTACGTTAACAACTGTTGTTAATAGTCAAACACCCGTAACAATTATCAAAATGGCAAATTCAACAATCACAGAGGCGTTTGAAACTCCGGTCAATCCAACTTTACCTAAATTTATTAGTCCAGAAACATTCGACCCCATTAAAAATAAAAATCCGGCCAAATTCTTAAAAACGTACGAAAGGGCTGCGGCTGTAAATTCATGGGCAGACGGAAATAAGATATTTTTCTTTGGGTCTTTTTTGTTAGGACCAGCGGCAATATGGTATGAAAAATTTAGAACTAATCCAATTCATAAACATGATACATGTGAAAATGTTAAAGCTAGTTTCCTAAAAGAATTTGCTGGAGAAGCCGTCAATCGTGAAGCAAAATTTAAGCTGCGAAGTAAGAAACAGGGAGAATTTGAAGATATTAACAGTTTTTTCTACGAAATACTTGATATTTGTTATAACCTAGATGAAAATATGGCTGAATCAGAAATCATTGAATATTTTGAATGTGGGTTACATCCTTCATATCAATATCAATTTTTAGTACTTTCAGATGAAAATATGACTTTGGAAAAACTTAAGAAACTTGTACTCAAAATAAGTGACGCAAAAAAGAGAGAGAGTATTTCAAAACTTGAAAATACCGAAACTCCAGTTTTAAATATAAATGCACCCGGATCTTCTAGAACGTATCCTAGAAATTCTAACTACAATCGTGGTAATCAATTTAATACTAGGAATGATAGAAAAGAACAATTTAATTATTATCGCCCAACACGTACATTGGACGGTAGACCAATTTGTTTCCTTTGTTGATCAGGACATATCAGCACCGTCTGTATGACAAACCGAAGTAATGATTCAAATACCATTACACGTTATAACCAACGCAGACAATTCAATAATAATACAAATAATTGGCGTAAAACCAATAACCGTAACAATTACGTACCACCAAATTCTTCGGGAAACGGGATAGGACAGCGCAAACACTGAGCCTACCAGCTGTCCTACATATTGATCAAAGGCTCCCTGATGTTCATAATAAATTACAAGTTTTACTTATTGTAGGATATATTAATAACAAGAAAGTGGAAATTATTATAGATACAGGTGCTGTAGAAAATGTAATAAGTCAGGATTTTGTACATACAATTATACAGACTAGTTCTATTTCATTTTTATCAACGGTGGATAACCATAAATTATCCATTTTGGGTTCATCGTTGGTAAATTTAACAATTCTAAATTGGAAAACCACAATTTCGGCATTAGTAATCGAATCTTCACCAAGACCATTGATCCTCGGAATGAAATTTTTACTAGAACACAAAAGTATAATTAATTTTCAGGATCATACTATTACATTTAACAATACTACAGTACAACCTATTACAATTGAAATGCATAAAACAAATATCAGGGACCTTTGGACTAATTCATCAAATTTATTTTATAAATCTAGAAACTTTTTAGACAATGTTGATACACCATGTGAACAAAATGTTAAGGGAAAATTACAATTAATCAAAGACGTAGAAATTTTACCAAACACAGAAACTACTGTGGACTTGCAATTTAATAATATTGACAATTTTTATTTTAATCCCTATAAAATATGTCTACATGAAATTCTCTTATCTAGGCATAAATTAGTCGTAACTAATATTAACCAAATTAATTTGAAAAATTGGAAGATTACATTGAAATCCAACAATTTAAATAAAATACGCCTACTCGCAGGAACTACATTGGCATACCTTGAAATACTTGACGATTTGAATTTATTAGCTACTCTTGATATTTGTGAGAACCCTAATCAAGGTAAACACAATATAAATCCCACTTTATCAACGACTCAACGAGAACAACTACAAAAATTAATAAATGAATACCAGGATATTTTTGCAAATAATTTCTCCGAAATGGGAACAACTAATCTAGTAGAACATGAAATAATAGTTGAGAACGCTGAACCAATTACATCACGTCCATACAGAGTGTCCCATAAAAAGAGACAAATTATTCAGGAACAGATAGATGAAATGCTTAAATACAACATAATTCGGGAATCACAAAGTGGATGGGCATCTCCAATAGTCCTCGTTAAAAAGAAGGATAATACTATTAGATTTTGTATTGATTATCGAAAATTAAACGGAGTCACGAAAAAATTTAGTTATCCCCTTCCTCTCATAGACGATATAATCAGTTATCTAGGAGGGAGTCGTTACTTTTCATCCCTTGACATGTTTAGCGGATATTTTCAAATTAATGTAAAAGAAAGTGATAAAGAAAAAACTGCGTTTATTTCACCAGATGGATTATACGAATTTAATGTAATGAGTTTTGGCTTAACAAACGCGCCTAGAACATTTCAAAATATGGCAGATAAGGTTTTTGCAGATTTAAAATTCAAAGAATTACTTATATATATGGATGACATTATAATTTTTTCAAAAACATTTGAAGAACATTTGGTTCGTTTACAACATGCTTTCGATAAATTACGTTATTATAAATTATCATTAAAACCTAGTAAATGCAGTTATGCACAAACGGTATTGACTATTCTAGGGCATACAGTAAATTCACAAGGCATTTTGCCAGATAGTACAAAAATAGCAGCTATAACAAAATTTCCTACACCTACAACAGCTAAAAAAGTGCAATCATTCCTAGGAATGTGCAACTATTATAGAAAGCATATCGAAAACTACGCTAGGATAGCTAAACCACTATATGAAGTTACAAAACCATCTGTTAAATTTGCATGGGAGGAAACACAACAAAATGCATTCGATACACTTAAAGATAAATTAACATCTGCACCGATCTTACATCATTTTAGTCCAGAAGCTGAAACAGAATTACGAATAGACGCAAGCCGTGAAGGACTTGGATCAATACTACTTCAAAAATTTAATAACGAATTTTTTCCAATTGCATTCATTTCGAGAAGCCTGACCAAAGCTGAAAAAAATTATTCCATTTCCGAACTAGAGGCACTTACAGCTATTTGGAGTTTAACTTACCTACGACCTTATGTCTACGGTAAACACATAACCATTGTTACAGACCATCATGCACTTTGTTGGTTACGGAGCGCCAAAGGAATGAGTGGACGTCTCATACGCTGGTCCATTCGACTTCAAGACTTCGATTATACAATTAAACACAAACGTGGAGTTTTGAATAAAGATGTTGACGCTTTGTCTCGTAATCCTTGTCAATTCGCCACTGAATTCGACGATATACAAGCGGATTATGTTCCAACTTTTGTCACCATACCAGATGATATCGGTAATCTACAACGTCAAGATAACAAATTAAATAAACTGTTCACAGCATTAGAAAATATGCATGATACAACATTAACAATTAGCGAACGTAGACGAGCTAAATCCTTTACATTAATAAATAATGTCCTATACAAGAAAAATCCTACTTCAAAAGGTTCGCAATATCTTTTATTAGTACCAAATGCCCTCAATATATAATAATATATAATAACCATGATGCTCCAATGGCAGGACATTTAGGCATTTCTAAAACATACCATAAAATAAAAATGAATTATTATTGGGATGGCCTCTTAAAAGACGTAAAGAAATATGTTTCGGGATGTCAATCGTGTCAAGCAAGAAAAGGAAGTACTCAAAAGCCACCTGGTCAATTACAACCGATTTCTATTGGAATACCATTTGAAAAAATTGGAATTGATCTGGTAGGTCCACTTCGTAAAAGCCAAAGAGGCAAAACAACAATAGTTGTAGCTACGGATTACGCAACACGTTATTGCGAAACAAAAGCATTACCGAGCGGCAAAAGTGAACCAGTTGCACACTTTCTATTAGAACAAATTATTTGCAGACATGGAAGTCCAAAATATATAATTTCAGATCGCGGAAAAGTATTTCAATCCCAACTAGTAACAGAATTACTAAGAATCATGGGCGTCGACAGCAGATTCACAACAGCTTATCACCCAGCTTGTAACGGGTTAGTTGAACGAACCAATCATACAATTGTGGATATGTTAAGTGTTTACACAAACACACAACAGACTGATTGGGATCGTCATCTAGTTCATGTTACATGGGCTTATAATGTGTCCCGTCAAGAGACAACCAAATTTTCTCCATTCATGTTAGTTTATGGTAGACAACCACGATTACCAACAGATGTTCAATTAAATATCCCGGTTGAGTCAAGCAATGTTATAGAATCACGTGATCGTGCATTGTGCGCAAGGAATTTGGCTGTTCAAAATATTACGAGTCAACAAGAAAAGGATAAAAAACGTTACGACTCAAAGCACAGATTAACAAACTTTGAAGTTAACCAAAAAGTAAAAGTCTTTACACCTATACGGAAGGTGGGTAAAAGTGAAAAACTTTTGTTACGATGGTTTGGACCATATTATATTGTCAAACAATTATCTGAAGTCGATTATTTAATAAAGAAAGGTAAAACATCAAATGCCAAACAGGAAGTTGTCCATATTTCAAGAATTTTACCTTATAACGATGGCTGGTCTCCTTCAGCAGATTACATACAATACATCTTTTAGCAGTGACACAATACATGACTTAAATAAAGATAGTAATCCGATTGGACCCTCGGATAACTTAGAAGAGAGCTTGAATATTGAATAACGAATAAGCTCTGAAAGGAAATACAAGTGCACGCAGTAATACATCAAGTAATTTATTAAAAATATTGTTAGCCTCAGAAAGAATTTTTGTTATCACGTGTCTTCGAGCTTCTCTAGTGATAACAGGTCAATTTATTCCAAGTTATACTAATAAATAATTATATGACATTCGAATATGTCATACAAAGGTTAGCTTCGCCGAGCTCAGGAAATTATTTCTCATTTAACTGAAAATAATATTTTCACTTACTTTAGAATTAAAAGGGCCTTTCCTGAAGCATTAAATAAAGAGAAATGGATTTTTCTCTGTATATGAGTTCTGTCAAATTGATTTTGGAGGCTGTAATCAAGTTTGGCAAAGAGGTTGTCTGAAATCCTACGTAGGTAAGTAACTTCCAGTTATTGTCAAAGATATTATTAAACCCCTGTTTTCGCCGGGAAGTATACTTTAATTTTTGGGACACCTAGTCTCTTGTTTACTTTATTAAAATTACTGTTCTCCAGTATTGGAAAGTTTTCTGAAGCGCTGCGGAAAATTAAGAGGTAGTTTTAAGAATTTAAGACAAGGGGAAATCTAACGACAGTTGAGTTTTGTTTAAGCGCGCATGTATGAGTTAGGGGTAAATGAGAAGCAAAAAATGTTTAGTCGTTAGATAGCTAACCGCGTTTTTTTTTAAATTGAAACGAATAATTTTGTACACTAAGTAAAACTACAGATGACTTGGAATGTAGTTAAATATAAAAGTACTGCTACACGTGTCACTTACATTCGCTATAAAGTTAAGATTGCAAGGACAATGCATAAAAGATAACAAGGTCATTACCGAAGTGCTCGCAGACCTTACAGTAGAGCATATTCCAGAAGCATTATTGATAAAAATAGTTATTAATATCCTACTTACAGGAAATAAATCAAGGTTAAGATGTTTTTCTCGGTTGCTAGAATCTCGTGAAGGTTAAATCATCTTTAGAAATAAAATCCATGTCAATAAAATAGTACAGCAATTATCTAAAACATATAAAAATAAATTAACTATTAAAGTTTTAACAATTTCTTATTTTAATTGTTACAGAGCTCTCGCTGTAGCGGAATTTAATATAACACAATTTAAATACAATCCTGGATTACATTACGAAAAAGCTGGACAAATTCAAGTATTTAACAATGAAGTAACCATTGTTGTTTTTGTTAACATGAAAAATTATCATGATAAATTTAATTATTTACAAACCTACTTCAATAAAATTACAAATATTTGTTCTTTGGAACATGACCGTGGAAAAAAATGGTTTAACACCACTACAATGTTAGATATTATAAGAATGTGTAATAACTTTAAGCAACCAGCCGCTGTTGGGTTAACAAGAATTCAATTTGATCAAAGAAATTTAGAGGAATCAGTAGGATTCGGTCAAAAAAGAACTAGGAGAAGTCCTTTTGACGGAGGGGGATCACTTTTAAAAATGCTGTTTGGTACACTAGACAATAATGATGGTGAATTCTATAATCAAAAAATTTTGGAATTTGAAGAACAGGGAAAAAATCTGGCTAAACTGATAAACAAACAAACTATTTTAATAAAATCAGCAATCTCTACCCTTAATACAACCACAGCTGATTTATACTTTAATCAAAAATTATTGGCCAAAAATCTTCAACGTATAGAAAATCAGATTTATAATCAAACCAAATCAATGTATTTATTTGAGGTTAAAAGCATGATAATTGAACATGTACAATTATTTTATCTATTATTTCATGAACACGAATTCGAAGTTAAAACTTTACTTGAAACAGTCTTGTTTGCTTCACAAGGAACATTACACCCTGCAATTTTACCTCCCCAGGAATTTATATCTCAACTTCAGGAAATATCCCACTTTTTACCAAAAAACTTGGAATTCCCTATTGCTCCTGTCTTAGGAAACGCTCATATTTTATTGAAATTAATTAAACTAGCAGTTTATTTCCAAAATTCAAACCTAGTCTACACATTAAAAATTCCGTTATCAAATAGAGTTCAATATGAATTATATAAACTCTCTGCATTGCCAGTTTATCTTACTGCCAATAAATATATTTTTACTTCTTCAAAATATATGGCAATAACCCTTGAAAAACATCAATTTTTTACATTGTCAAGCGAAGAATTTAAAGATTGCAAAAAATTTTGACATTCTACCCCAAATGAATCTCAGCTCGAATTATCGCTCCATACCAAAAAATTTGAACGACTTAGGCTTACTAAGTGATAAATTTGATGAAATAAATGATTTAGCAACAAAAATTGTTAATAGCAAGTCAATAAACTCTAATGAAAATAGATTTTTTAACATTAAATATTTTCTTTTAGTCTACTTATTTTGACAATACCCTACATTTTGTTGAGAGTTGGTCGAAAGTACCTAAAATTTAGACAAACAAAACGAGAATGTGTACACTTGGCAGAATTGGCTAGAAATTTTGATATGAAAGGGGAAAACCTAATCAAAATACCTCTGAATTACGCAGACATAGTTTGTTATAAAAAAATTACTTATATTGTGCAAAGAGTTTACTGCTGAATTGTAGATATAAGACTAATTTAGTGTTATTTGAGTTTTAAAGTTTTGTTGAGTATCTAACAATGGAAGTACTCGTAATCATCTATTTAAAAGAAATAATTTTAAGGCTCAAATCTAATATTTATGTTACCATTAATCACTATTCATTACTTTATTTTTGTCAAATATAATCACACAGATCTTCAGAACCAAAGAAAAATAATAATTTTATTCAGGCTGGAAGGAACTTTTGTAACGAGTATTTAACTAATCCAAATATTAGCTAGCTAAAAAATATGATTTATATAAAGGACAAGTATAAGAAACACACTACAATAGAAAGGTGTGGTTTTTATAATTTCAAAATAACCTCTTTTATGACAATTTAAGGTTTGTTTTTCTTTGGTATGGAAGAGTGCTTTAATTGATTTAAGAAATATCAGTAGAATTTTCTACTTACCGTAGTTATTAGATTTGCAATTACAGTGGAACACTTCCCTCGCACAGGTACACGCAACTAAAAACTGCATGATTGCAAAACACTGCACTTTACTTGAAGTTGCATTGAAGGTCGTGTGCTAAGGGGGGCCACACACGGTTGTTAAGTAACAACGAATGTTTTATTTTTACAATATTGTAACCAATTTTAGAATGTTAGTTTCATAGTTTTTTTATGCTTTCAGCTTTGTAATAATTATAAACATTGTAATGATAAATTCATTATGCTTCAGAGTATACGATAGTACTTAGATAGATATTATTAACATAGTACCATTGCAACTTAGGAAACTTTGTATTTCAACTATATGATTACTATAGCACATTTTTATTGTAACCAATATTGTTTCGCTTTATATTGCATGTTTTGTATAATCACTGTTTGTGTATTTATAGCACTATACTTTATTTGTATATTGTAACCAATTGGGGTGAGCTTTATGGATGTTATACAATCACTTCGTGACGTAGCATCTTTTCTTAAGCGATCATGCTTCTCGCTTAGTTAAGAGGGGGAGAAATGTCACGAAGTGCCTAAAATAATTAATAACAATGATTAATGTAATTACTTACGTAAAATCAATGTAGTTCAACATGTTAGTATCACGTGCTAAGCATGCTAGAATCACATGTCAGATAACATTATCTCTGCACATGAAGATAAGGTTCTGCTTACTTGAACATATCAAGTTTCATGATCCACGTGCATTCAAGGTTATTACCTTATTTGGTAATGCAACTCTTCTAGTCCACGTTGACTGAAGGTTATGGCTGTAATAAGATATGAAATTCTGATGACTAAGAATATCAGGTTTCATGTGGGATCTGATGATACGCGCGTGCCGAGGTCATATAACCATATATGGACATGCAAACTAGTATATAAGCACAATGTTTCTCCATCCGATTCAGTGTGCTCCAGATACAAGACAAGAACACTCTCCGTCAACAAGTTCTACAACCAAGCCAACTAGTTGGGCCCTTTGGGGCCCAAACTCTGCATTTGAAGACTTAATAACTACAACAAAGTAGACCTGGCTAGGGTTCAAGCCTTACCCAGAAGACTGAAGACTACAGAACAAGACTTCGACCAACCATGGTCCATTGGGCTCTTCTAACTGTACTTATGTAAGCTCACCTTGATGGTGCATATTATTCATCTTTGTAAACTTTAATTAAATATAGTTATGTAAAGTACTGACTTGTTTAAATCCAGACTAGTCACAATTTATAACGTGACACTATGCCCTTTGTGATACCTCAAATTAAAGGTCTTTTAAAATGCTATCTTTCTACGCAAAGAAAATTAAAATCGATAGATTCGTTTTGGTGAAATTAAGAAAAACATGAAAAAAGTGTGCTGCTTAAGACGTCCGCACATCAGAAGTAAAAACCAAATGACAGCTGTGAGATTATTATTCGCCGATTAACACGCGAGTTAGTTACAATATTTTCCCGTTTATCGTATCTTTTTACATCAAACGTGTGTTCGACTCGTGCCGTCCGGCCACTCGCAAGCGGTTGCGGCGGCGGGCCAAGACTCGGTATCTCACACGTTTCGGCCGTTTTTACTCTGCAGATGGCACTTTCTTTTATCTTTATCGGCGAATAATAATATGACAGCTGTCATTTGATTTTCACTTTTGATGTGCGGACGTCTTAAGCACACACACTTTTTTATGTTTTTTTTCAATTTCTACAAAACGAATCTCGATTTTAATTTTCTTTGCATAAAAAGATAGCATTTTTAAATACCTTTAATTTGAGGTATCACAAAGGGCATAGTGCCATTTAAACTTTTCAAGGTTGGATATTTGGTATGGTTCGCGAGATATTAAGAGTGGATCGTTTTCAAATGATCACCCTGTATACCCTGAGAGGCTTCCACAGAGAGGACCTGTCAAAATAAAAAATTGGAACGGCCATATAGCTTGTAAGAGTTAGGCATAGCCAGCTGCCTTCTTCTAACTCTTACGAGTCGTACAGTTAGTCCATATTGTGCAATATAGTCATATTGCAAGTTAAATGGTCCGTCTGCTTTTTCATTGAAACGGTATAGGCAACCCATTATACACCTATCAGTGCTGCCCCTGTTTACTGATCTTGATTATTGTTGTTAAATTACAGTTTTTTTTAGTTTTTAATAAAGAACAAAATTTTAAACTAACAATTTATTGAAAACATGATTTATCCATACGAAAAGAAATAGAAATGTGTATACTTTAAAAAATTGACGTAAAACAGTAACACATGAATTTGTACACATTTCTATTTTTTCTTGGTCTTTATAAATGTATAATGGGTTACCTATATTCCAATGATAAAGTGGAGCGACCATTTAACTTGTAATATATTACACAATAAATGGACTTCACTGTATCTGTTATACAGTGCCTTTCATTAAATACTGATACCCACGTGAGCACTAAATATAGGTAACCCAACTTACACAGTTGGTAAACCTGTGTCCAATAATTCCCAACTGATTGTATGTACGTAAATTAGAGCAGCATTAGTACAAAACAAATAAACACATTCACTGACAGCTATAAAATTGACAGTAACTAAACTTAGTTTAGTTACCACCAGTACCAATCCTTAACTGACTTCAACATCTAAATCTGAAACTCCCAAAGGCACCGCGGATTAAAAGTCACGTGGGTATCAGTATTTAATGAAGGCACTGTATAATATTTATCTCCGCATTTTGCTAGTTCTTTTGAAACTGAATACGTCATTCTCGAAGCTAGGCAACCGATTTTACATAGTTGATAAGAAATAATACATACGTATTCAATAGAGACATATTATGCAATTCTGCAAGGGGCTAAGTATTTTTGATTGCTTAATTAGTTTCGGTTTTTCTGTTTTTTTTTTACTAATTTCAGCAGTTACTTAGTGTAGTATATTCACTCGAATAAAAGTATTTAACTCTCAATTAAATAACTCGTTTATTGTCTATACATAACTTGTTAGAGGCCGTAGCGGAAACTGCCCTTTTTCATCATGCCATTAAAATGCCCTTAACCTAAATATCGAAATACCCTACACTCCTCCATTACAAATTGGAAATTACAATTTACATCATAAATTCTTTATATTTAGTAGGTAATTTAATTTCCCTTGTTCTACACCCCTGATTGTTACTACTAACCTCTCCGCTACCAACTATTCCGTCCGGATTCACGTTCACCGGACCCACTTCGTTAACTATGTTCGTATTCACAATTAACTTATTGTTATTATTATTACTCACATAATCTTTAATTATAGGGTTACCTATTCGTTTGTCCCCTATTGTACTCGTTGCTTCTACTTTTATACCCTCGGTCGGTTCCGTTAGCCTATGTATAATCTGGTTAGCGTGTCGCTTCCACATCACTGGACTGTCTTCTATTTCGCAAATGTAAGTAACCTGTACCAGCTTCTATTTTATCTCAGCCGAAGCCCATGTCTTGGAATTGACTTTCCTATAATCTCGGGCCATTACCGATTCCCCCACGGAAAACCCTTTTCTTCCCGTGGCCTTTCTTTTTCCTCCTCATTTTCTTCGTTAAACAGCAAGATCTGATCCAATCGGTTCTTCAACTTACGTCCTAACATTAGTTCAGCTGGGCTTACTTTATTAACACAATGAGGTGTATTTCGATATATCCTTAAATGCCTACTCACCAACACATCTATCGGAGTATGCGCATTCTTGTAATCTTGTAATAGTGCTAGTATTAGAGCTCGCTTGAAAGTCCTAACAGCATTCTCAGCAGCCCCGTTCGTAGCTGGATGGAACGTTGGTGACGTCGCATGTTCGATACCGTTTTTGCTTAAAAAATATTCAAATTCTTTGGATACTAGTTGTCTACTGTTGTCACTAACCACTAGCTTCGGCAAACCAAACCTACCGAAACTCTCCCTTAACTTTTGTATGATTTCAGTCGATGTAATACTCTCCATTTTGAAAACTTCCATACCAAAGCCCATCACTTGGCCAGATAATATATGGGGAATTCCAATTTCAAAAGTTCAGATTTACACAGGGATAAGAAAATCTCAAGAATACATCACTTCCTTTAGGTGCCAATAACAGTGGTAATGAATTATTTTGGAACACTAGTTGCATTTAACTTTTTGTTTAGTATACCGAAGTCCATCACTTGGCCAGATAATATATGAGGATTTCCAATTTCAAAAGTTCAGATTTACACAGGGATAAGAAAATCTCAAGAATAGCTCAGTTCCTTTAGGTGCCAATGACAGTGGTAATGAATTATTTTGGAACACTAGTTGCATTTAACTTTTTGTTTAGTATACCAAAGCCCATCACTTGGCCAGATAATATATGAGGATTTCCAATTTCAAAAGTTCTGATTTACACAGGGATAAGAAAATCTCAAGAATACCTCACTTCCTTTAGGTGCCAGTAACAGTGGTAATGAATTATTTTGGAACACTAGTTGCATTTAACTTTTTGTTTCGTATACCAAAGCCCATCACTTGGCCAGATAATATATGAGGATTTCCAATTTCAAACGTTCAGATTTACACAGGGATAAGAAAATTTCAATACCTCAGTTCCTTTAGGTGCCAATAACAGTGGTAATGAATGATTTTGGAACACTAGTTGCATTTAACTTTTTGTTTAGTATACCAAAACCCATCACTTGGCCAGATAATATATTAGGATTTCCAATTTCAAAAGTTCAGATTTGCACAGAGATTAGAAAATCTCAAGAATAGCTCAGTTCGTTTAGGTGCCAATAACAGTGGTAATCAATGATTTTGGAACATCAGTTGCATTTAACTTTTTGTTTAGTATACCAAAGCCCATCACTTGGCCAGATAATATATTAGGATTTCCAATTTCAAAAGTTCAGATTTGCACAGAGATTAGAAAATCTCAAGAATAGCTCAGTTCGTTTAGGTGCCAATAACAGTGGTAATCAATGATTTTGGAACACCAGTTGCATTTAACTTTTTGTTTAGTATACCAAAGCCCATCACTTGGCCAGATAATATATAAGGATTTCCAATTTCAAAAGTTCAGATTTACACAGTGATAAGAAAATCTCAAGAATAGCTCAGTTCGTTTAGGTGTCAATAACAGTGGTAATGAATGATTTTGGAACACTAATTGCATTTAACTTTTTGTTTAGTATACCAAAGCCCATCACTTGGCCAGATAATATATGAGGATTTCCAATTTCAAAAGTTCAGATTTACTCAGGGATAAGAAAATCTCAATACCTCAGTTCCTTTAGGTGCCAATAACAGTGGTAATGAATGATTTTGGAACACTAGTTGCATTTAACTTTTTGTTTAGTATACCAAAACCCATCACTTGGCCAGATAATATATTAGGATTTCCAATTTCAAAAGTTCAGATTTGCACAGAGATTAGAAAATCTCAAGAATAGCTCAGTTCGTTTAGGTGCCAATAACAGTGGTAATCAATGATTTTGGAACATCAGTTGCATTTAACTTTTTGTTTAGTATACCAAAGCCCATCACTTGGCCAGATAATATATAAGGATTTCCAATTTCAAAACTTCAGATTTACACAGTGATAAGAAAATCTCAAGAATAGCTCAGTTCGTTTAGGTGTCAATAACAGTGGTAATGAATGATTTTGGAACACTAATTGCATTTAACTTTTTGTTTAGTATACCAAAGCCCATCACTTGGCCATATAATATATGAGGATTTCCAATTTCAAACGTTCAGATTTACACAGGGATAAGAAAATTTCAATAGGTACCTCAGTTCCTTTAGGTGCCAATAACAGTGGTAATGAATGATTTTGGAACACTAGTTGCATTTAACTTTTTGTTTAGTATACCAAAGCCCATCACTTGGTCAGATAATATATGAGGATTTCCAATTTCAAAAGTTCAGATTTACACAGGGATAAGAAAATCTCAATACCTCAGTTCCTTTAGGTGCCAATAACGGTGGTAATGAATGATTTTGGAACACTAGTTGCATTTAACTTTTTGTTTAGTATACCAAAGCCCATCACTTGGCCAGATAATATATGAGGATTTCCAATTTCAAAAGTTCAGATTTACTCAGGGATAAGAAAATCTCAATACCTCAGTTCCTTTAGGTGCCAATAACAGTGGTAATGAATGATTTTGGAACACTAGTTGCATTTAACTTTTTGTTTAGTATACCAAAACCCATCACTTGGCCAGATACTATATGAGGATTTCCAATTTCAAAAGTTCAGATTTACACAGGGATAAGAAAATCTCAAGAATAGCTCAGTTCGTTTAGGTGCCAATAACAGTGGTAATGAATGATTTTGGAACACTAGTTGCATTTAACTTTTTGTTTAGTATACCAAAGCCCATCACTTGGCCAGATAATATATGAGGATTTCCAATTTCAAAAGTTCAGATTTACACAGGGATAAGAAAATCTCAATACCTCAGTTCCTTTAGGTGCCAATAACAGTGGTAATGAACGATTTTGGAACACTAGTTGCATTTAACTTTTTGTTTAGTATACCAAAACCCATCACTTGGCCAGATAATATTGTCACGTTGTAAATTGTGACTAGTCTGGATTTAAACAGTCAATGGTTTTAACATAATTATATTCAAGCAAAGTTACAAAGTTAACAAATATGCACCATCAAGGTGGGCTTACATAAAAACAGTTAGTAGCGCCAAGTGAACCATGGTTGGTTGAAGGGTTGTTCTGTAGTCTTCTAAGTTCTGCTTAAAGTTGACACCGGTCAGGCTGGTCTTGTTGTAGTTGTACGAAGGCCCAAGGGTCCACCAAGGATCCAACCATTTAGACTTGGTATTAGAGCTGGGTCGAAGAGTCTAGATGCTGGCTGGTTGCTGAGTGTAAGTTGCACTCGCACTGAATTGAAAGGATACGCGTTGTGTCTTTATACTAATTTCCCATATCCATATTTAGTTCTTGTCTCCATATTTGGTTCCTGTGTCCATATTTGGTTCTTGTGTCCATACTTGGACATGACCTCAAATGCACACGTGCATCACCAGATCTTTCAGGAAACCTGATATGCTGACTCATCAGTATTGCAACATCTTATGCAAATATAACGTTAACTGGACACATGATATTGGCATGCTTAGCGCGTGATACATGCATGTTGGATAAATATTGATTTTACTGAAGTAATTACATTGGGTGTTATTACTATCTGAATAACCATTTTAGGAACTTCGTGACATTTCTCCCCCTTGAAATCAAGCGAGAAGCATGATCGCTTAAGGAGAGAGTCATACGTCACGAAGTGACCTAACAATATCTGTAACACTCACTCTTAATGGACACATTGACAAAAATAGTACAATAATTAAAGTTTTAAATAAACATGGTGTATCTACTACTACAAGTTGCGATAGTAGTATAGCATAAACATTGAATATACAAGCATAAAATACAGTATTATACAGTCACCATATAACACAAAAGTAATTGTTTCAATAAAATATGTTATTATAAAGGTTATATGCAAAAATTCATAAGCTATAATGCTACTAATATTGTGTATACATACTGTACATTACAACTATTGGTCACCGTGTATAGCTGACATGGTACATTCCATAGTGATTGTGATAAGCTAATCAAAGCTCTACAAGTGCCAACAGGGGTCGTAATTGCAAGTAAGTATAGTACAGTTTTAAACATATGCAGTTTTGTGATACAGTTTCAATTAGAGAACAGTTTTTGTGCACATGCAACTATTCAGTAACTGAAACTTGTGCGTGTGAAGTGTTCTAGTGCTCTATTATAAGCTTAATAATTACAGTAAGTAAACAATTCTATAAATTAAACCATTCTTCCATAACAAAGAAAAGTAAACTTCAAATTGTCACAAAAGAGGTAATTTTGAAATTATAAAAACCACACCTTTGTATTGTGTATTGTGTTTCTTACATTAATTACCTATATAAATTATATTTTTTAGCTAGCTAGTAATTTCACTAGTTAAACACTCGGTACAAAAGTTCAGACCTGAAGAAAATTATAATTTTTCTTTGGTTCTGAAGATTTGTGTGATTACATTTTTGTAAAGCAATGAATAATTATTATTTGAAACATAAATATGAGGTCTGAGCTTTAAAGTCATTCCTTTTAAATCGATGATTACGATCAATTCCATTTTTAGGTAATCGTGCAAAACTTTAAAACTCAAATAACATTAAATTAGTCTTATATCTACAATTCAGCAGTAAACGCTTTGTACAACATAATTTCTTTTATAACAAACTATGTCTGCGTAATTGAGGGGTATTTTGAATAGGTCTTCCCCTTTCAATCATTTCAAAATTTCTAGCAAATTCGAGTAAATGAACACGGTCTCTTCCTATTTGTCTGCTTTTTACGTATTTTTTTAAAATTCTAAGGAAGATGTAGGGAACTGTTTGTTGTGGTATGTCTTCACGATGTAAGACAATTAAATATAAAATGTGCTTTATTAATATCTTTGCTTTATTAGTATCTAACCTTACATGACTCCCGATGCTCATGAACCCTGTAGAGGGCGCTCATGACCATAACATCTCCGTTGTTACATACAAAATGAGAACATAGCCTTTAAACTACATAACAAAATCTTTATATTTAACAGGTAACGTTCTTACTCGACTAGGCCTAGCATTTGGACTACCAACTTCAGAACTTCCCACGGGAGTGCAATTATTGTTAGTGCTGCTAGGCTCAGGTTCATTTACTTGTATATGAGCATCTTTGAAATATGTCTCATTTTCCGACTTCCGTAGGTGTTGCCTATTTCTTCGTAAAGTATTCCCTTCCTCCGTCTTCACGATGTAGGATCTTGGCTCATCTGACAGTTCAACAACTTTTCCTCGCTGCCACTCTTTATTCTTGTTGGTGTCTGTATTAATTAATACATTGTCTCCCAGCTCCAATTCTTTAAGATTTCTCGCAGTTCTGTCAAAATACTGTTTATACAGATCTTGTTTTGCTTTGAGCTTCTTACTAATTTCATCTTCATTTTGAACAGCTGGATTGAGTAGTTTTTCTGAGATTGGTAATTTTGTTTTTTACGCCGGCTAAACAATAATTGTGCCGGAGACGCCCCCACACTTGGCAACGGCGTGCTGCGATACTCCAACAGTGCAATAAAAATGTCCGAACATTTTCTGAGAATTGATTTAGCAATTTTGACCCCACTTTCCGCCTGTCCATTTGATCTGCTATGATGTGGGCTTGAAGTTACAATTTTGAAATCCCACGATTTTGCAAATTTTTCACACTCGTACGACTTGAATGGCATGTTGTCACTCACTACTATACTTGGAATACCATGACAGGAAAATGTTCCTTTCATTGCTATTATGACATCACTTGATGTTTTCCCCTTCAACGGTAACAATTCCAGCCACTTAGAATAATAATCCATAATTACCATGTAACTTTTACCACTATAATCTAAAATATCAGCAGACACTTTTTGAAAAGGATATTTCGGTATTTCATGTGGTAATAATACTTCGTTCAAGTTGGCATCTTGATACTGTTCACAGTTCTGACAATGTTTTACTAATTCATCAATGTCTTTGTTAATCCCTGGCCAGAACATAATTTCTTTGGCTCGTAATTTTGTTTTTGTTGTGCCAAAGTGCCCTTCATGCAGAACTCTCAACATCTCTGGTCTTAATTTGCCGGGAACTATTACTCTGTCTTTGTAGAAGACCAAGTCCTCAGACACATAAATATCGTCCCTGTAATTCCAGTATTGACTAATTAATGGTGATGCATTTTTTTTACTAACCGGCTATCCCTCTTGACAGTAACGGATTATTTTGCGCAATTCAGTATCCTCTTTTGTGCACCTCTTGAATTCTGCTTTTCTAGAATCACTCATTCTTAGGTGAACCGAAACTGAGTGAACCATATCCTCACTTGATATCTCACTTTCTGTGTCATCTTTTAAAAAATTACGTGAGAGTAGGTCAGCTATGTGCAATTCTTTTCCTGGTTTGTATTTTAATTCGAAGTCGTATTTAATGAGCTTTAATCGCAACCTTTGTAAACGGTGATTGCAAATTTTTGAGATTGGTTTGTTGATTATACTCACTAATGGTTTGTGGTCTGTTGTGACTACAAATCTCCTCCCATATACATACAAGTGAAACTTTTTAACTGCATAAACTACTGCTAAGAGCTCTTTTTCGATCTGAGCATAATCTCTTTCGGTGTCGGTTAAGCTTTTAGATGAATAAGCTACAGGCTTGCCATCTTGCAACAGCACAGACCCAATTCCATCTTTTGACGAGTCTGTTTGTATTACCGGCAACTTATTACTATCAAATGCTGAGAGTACCGGTGCTTTACATACTATCTCTTTTATTCTATCTAGTGTATTGGAATGTACCGGAAGCCACACAAACTTATTATCTTTCTTAAGTAATAGTCGCAAAGGAGCTGTTAATTCTGCTAAATTTGGAATATAGGACCTTAGATAATTTACCATTCCTAGAATACTTTGCAATTGTTTTTTATCTGTGGGTGATTCTAACTCTTTAATTGCCCTTAATTTATTGTCATCGCAACGCATACCACTGCAATCAAATATCTGGCCCAAATACCTTACACTGTGTTGTTTGAATTGGATTTTATTCCTATTGAATTTAACATTTTGCTCCATTGCCCTTTCAACTACCTTGTTAAGTATCTTATCATGCTCTTCTTCTGAGCTAGCAGCTATTATTAGATCATCAAAATAAACTGTGACACCTGCAATATCACCAAAATACTTTTCATTGATTTTTTGGAACCACTCTGGAGCCAAATTGAGTCCAAATGCTAAGCGGTTAAATTTATATGATCCAAACGGACTATTAAAACTACACAATTTACTTGAATCACTATCTAATTCTACCTGATAGAATCCTTCTTTTAAATCTAGCACAGTGAAAACAGTTTTACCTTTTAAATTCATAGAAATGTCTTCCAATGACGGAATTAAATAATACTCCCTATCAATACATTTGTTCAATTCTTGAGGGTCAAGACATAATCTCAAGCTTTTATCCTTTTTTTCAATAATAACCAGGTTGCTCAACCACTCTACAGGTTCATCGACCTTGGAAATGATATCTTTTTCAACTAGATCATCTAATTTTGATTTTAGTCTGGCCCTTATTGCTAACGGAACCCTGCGGGGTGGCATGGCAACTGGTTTGCTATCCTTTTTTAACTTAATTACACATTTGTCTTTAAATTTACCTACTCCAGTGAATATAATGCTGTTTGATTCTACAAACTGGTCAATATTATTGTAGTGATTAATTATATCTACTTTCCTTATCAAATTTAATTTTTTACAATCTGGCAGACCCAGTATGGATTTACTATTACTACTATCCACTAACATAAACTCAACGTTATAATGCTTACCGTGTAGCATACAAGATAACCTAATCTTACCCAGGGGTTTTATTTTCATTCCACCGTAGGCTTCAAGAATGCTAGCTGTTTGCTTGATGTGTTTCTGAATGTCAGGCTTCTTGGCTATAATATTTTCAAAATCTTCTTTACCAATTATGCTGACTTCTGAACCAGTGTCCAGTTTGAAACGTACTCTTCTATTTTCTATTTTTATCACCTCAGCCCATTCTTCCCTTGATCTACTGGCCACTTCATTCACTAAAAGAGAATTCACAAACAAGTTATCATTTTCTTCCTCATCATCTGTACTGTTGTCACTGTTTTTTGTAATTTCTGCAATCTTCCCCTTCACTCTACATGCTGAGGCTAGATGGTTGAATATCCCACATTTTTGACATCTTTTTCCAAATGCCGGACAGCTTCTACTTTTGTGTTTACTCTTACATCGGCTGCAGTAATATTCCTGTTCTGTTTTATGATATTTCTTGCCTTTCACTTCATCTACTTTTACATTTACATTTTCTTGTAGGCTTTTTACCTGGGATTTGGTTACCTCATACGCACGGCACAACTCTACACATTTGTCCAACGTCAGCTTATCCTGTCCCAGTAATTTCTCCTGCAACGCTTTGTCACTTATCCCTAGCACCAACCTGTCTCTTACCATTTCAGTGGTGTCCTTGAATTCACAACTTCCACTTAGTTTTTTAACATCTTGTAGAAACTGGTCAAAAGGTTCCCCGTTCTCTTGTTTTCTATTGTAGAACACAAATCTTTCATAAATTACATTTTTCTTGGGGTTCATATACTTATCCAACTCGTCTGACAATGCAAAATTATTGAATACTTCCACCGCTTCATCACCTATTGTATTGAGCAATATTGCCACTCTCACCTCATCGGATTTTAAATTTTTCTCACTCGCTATCATATAGATGTCAAAAGCCTGTTTAAATTTTCTGTAACTTTCGGCAATATTACCTTCAAATCTCATGGGTGGTGGTAATCTTGCATCCATTGCCACTTTTCATGTGTTTCCTTTAGGTTATAAATATCAACTTAAACTTTTACTGCCTTGTACTTCCGAATCTTCTTTATTATATCTCTTTTTCGGAAGGTTCACACCTTTTTACGACTGCGCCATGTTGTGGTATGTCTTCACGATGTAAGACAATTAAATATAAAATGTGCTTTATTAATATCTTTGCTTTATTAGTATCTAACCTTACATGACTCCCGATGCTCATGAACTCTGTAGAGGGCGCTCATGACCATAACACTGTTAAAATAATCAGACTTAATAGAAAATATTTCATGTTTGAAAAACGTTCGGTATTGGGGTTTATTGATTTTTTATTAATAATTTTTGTTGCTAATTCGTTTATCTCTTCAAATCTATCACTCAACAGGCTTAAATCGTCCAAGCTTTTTGGTATCGAGCGATAATTTAAACTGAGATTCATGTGTGGTATAACATTTTGAAAATTTGTAAAAACAGAGTGGTCAAGAGTCAAGTTAATAGGTGGAACATAGTCTATCGTAAGCTCTTTGCTCAATAAATCATTATGAGGTAATAAAATTACATTTTTGGTATGACCTGAACACCGTGACGATAATATAATTTCGCCAATTCCTTTTAACGTTATGTCTTTAGAAAAAGAATCACCACAAACAATCGTTAGAACTTCATAATCAGGTATTACGAATATCCATCCATTTATTACTGACATTTGTGACCAAAGTGGTTGTGATAACTCTGTGATACGTTGATCGCAGGTGTTTGGTATTTGCTTTGGCCCTTTAAATAATAAAATTTCGCAAAGTTCACTTTGAGAGGATAGTAATAATGGTTGCTTTTGTTCACAAAGATATTTTTGTGTTCTAAATTTTTTGCAATCTTTAAAATCTACGCTTGATAATGTAAAAAATTGACGTCTGTCAAGGGTTATTGCCACATAATTTGCAGAAGGTTGAATAAAAATGTATTTATTATCAGCTAGGTGAACTGGTAATGCAGAAAGTTTAAATAATTCATACCGAATTCTATTTGATAAAGGAATTTTTATGGTATAAACTTTTGAAATTTTGAAAATAAACTGTTAATTTAATTAACTTTTGTAAAATATGTGCGTTACCCGAAATAGGAGCAACGGGGAATTCCAAATTTTTTGGTATTAAATGTGACAGTTCTTGAAGTTCATTTATAAATTTCTGGGGAGACAAAATTGCAGGGTGTAATGTTCCTTGTGAAGCGAACATGACTGCTTCAAGTAAAGTTTTAACTTCAAATTTGTATTCATGAAATAACAAAGAAAATAATTGAATGTGTTCACTTATAATATTTTTGAACTCAAAGAAATATATTGATTTAGTCACATTATAAATATGATCTTCTGTATTTTGCAGTTTGTTGGCTAATAATTCCTGATTAAAGTATAAGTCAGCTGTGGTTGCATTAAGAGTTGAAATTGCTGATTTTATTAAAATAGTTTGTTCATTAATTATTTTGGCCAAATTTTTTCCTTGTTCTTCAAATTCTGAGATTTTTTGACTATAAAATTCACCATCACTATTATCTAATGTACCAAATAGCATTTTTAAAAGTGATCCACCACCGTCAAAAGGACTTCGTTTTGTTCTTTCTTTAGCGAATCCAACTAATTCTTCTAAATTATTTTGATCAAATTGAATTCTTGTAAGACCAGTGGTGGCTGTTTGAACGAAGTTATCGCACATCATGACACTGTCTAATAATTTAGAGGTATTAAAAACTCGTTTTTCTCTTGTACTTTCAAGGGAACAGATATGTGTAATTTTACTGAAGTACTTTTCCAAGTATTCAAATTTATCATGATAATTTTTCATGCTAGCATAAACAACAATGGTCACTTCATTGTTAAATAATTGAATTTGCCCAGTTTTTTCGTAGTGTAATCCAGGATTGTATTTAAATTGTGTTACGTTATATTCCACAAGTTGTGCTACAGCTTGAGCTCTGTAACAATTAAAATAAGAAATTGTTAAAATTCTTATAGTTAATTTCTGATTATATGTTTTAGATAATTTCCACTATTTTATTAACATTGACATTAAATGTTATTTCGAAAGATGAGGATTTAACCTTCAACAGATTCTGCCAGTCTAGATGAGCTTTTCCCATGAGACTTGAATGCATCTCTTGTAAGTAAGTTATTAATAACTGTTATCAATTGCACTTCCTGCAGGTGCTCGTGTGACGTCTTGTGGCGTCTTGTGGCCTACTTCCATAAGCGTTTTAGTATAAACACATAGCCTTTTATGCATTATGGTCTGATCATTAGGCTTGCAATATAAATGTTGCAGTTTGTATATTCTGCAACGTTCCAGGTTTGTCTCTTATCTTTTTTATCCAACGTACTTTAGCGTACGAAATTATTCTTTTTAATTCATAATTATACTTGGCTGTATATTAAAATATTAATTACTTAATCAATTTCTCTCCCTCTTTTTATGTGAATTAAGAAGGTGGTTAGCTATCTAACGACTAAACATTCCTTTCAATTAGGAAGTTTCAGCTTCTCATTTACCCCTTACTCATATCTGCGCGACTTAAATAAACTCAAATGTCGTTAGATTTCCTCTTATTTTAAATTCTTAAAACTACTCCTTAATTTTCTTGGCGCGCCCCAGAAAACTTCTTCTCATTTACCCCTTACTCATATCTGCGCGACTTAAATAAACTCAAATGTCGTTAGATTTCCTCTTATTTTAAATTCTTAAAACTACTCCTTAATTTTCTTGGCGCGCCCCAGAAAACTTTCCAATACTGGAGGACAGTAATTTTAATGAAATAAACAAGAGACTAGGTGTCTAAAAAAAATTGAAGTATACTTCCCGGCGAAAACAGGGGTTTAATAATGTCTTTGACACTTTATCATTAACTGGAAGTAACTTACCTACGTAGGATTTCAGACAACCTCTTTGCCAAAAACTTGATTATGCCTCTATAATCAATTTGACAGAACTCATATATCGAGAAAAATCCATTTCTCTAAAATTAATGCTACAGGAAAGGCCCTTTTAATTCTAAAGTAAGTGAAAACATTATTTTCAGTTAAATGAGAATCAATTTCCTGAGCTCGGCGAAGCTAACCTTTGTATGACATTATTGGAATGTCATGTAATCATTTATTATTATAACTTGGAACAAATTCACCTGTTATCAGTAGAGAAGCTCGAAGACACGTGATAACAAAACTTTCTCTCTTTGAGGCTAATAATATTTTTTTTTCTCTTCAAATTTACTTTACTTTTTTGCATTACCTTCTAGTAATTACAATTATATTTTATTTTTTAGAGCTTATTCAATATTTGAACTCTCCTCTAATCCATCCGAGGGTCCAATCGGATTATTATCATTAATTGAATCATCTGTACTGTCACTGCCAGAGGACGTACCATCTTCTGCTGGAGGAGACCAGCTATCTTTATAAGGTAAAATTCTTGAAATATGGACAACTTCTTGCTTAGCATTTGATGCTTTACCTTTCTTAATTAAATAATCTACTTCAGACAATTGTTTTACAATATAATATGGTCCAAACCATCGTAATAAAAGTTTTTCGCTTTTACCCACCTTCCGTACAGGTGTAAAGACTTTCACTTTCTGGTTAATTTCAAATTTAGTTAATCTGTGTTTTGAGTCGTATCGACTTTTATCCTTTTCTTGTTGACTTTTAATATTTTGAACTGCTAAGTTCCTAGCGAATAATGCACGGTCGCGTGATTCTATAACATTGCTAGATTCAACAGGAATATTTAATTGAACATCCGTTGGTAACCGTGGTTGTCTACCATAAACCAACATAAATGGGGATAGTTTAGTTGTCTCTTGGCGAGATACATTATAAGCCCATGTAACATGGACGAGATGGTGGTCCCAATCAGTTTGTTTCGTGTTTGTGTAAACACTAAGCATATCCACGATTGTATGATTTGTTCGTTCAACTAACCCGTTACAGGCTGGATGATATGCTGTTGTGAATCTGCTGTCAATACCCATAATTCTTAGTAATTCGGTTACTAGTTGGGATTGAAATACTTTTCCGCGATCTGAAATTATATATTTTGGACTCGCCTGTCTGCAAATAATTTGTTCTAATAAAAATTGTGCTACTGGTTCACTTTTACCGCTAGGTAAAGCTCTTGTTTCACAATAACGCGTTGCATAATCCGTAGCTACACCTATTGTTGTTTTTCCTCTTTGGCTTTTACGAAGTGGACCTACTAGGTCAATTCCTATTTTTTCAAATGGAACACCAATGGAAATTGGTTGTAATTGACCAGGGGTTTTTTGTGTACTCCCTTTTCTTGCTTGGCAGGATTGACATCCCGAAACATATTTCTTTACATCTTTCAAGAGACCATCCCAATAATAATTCATTTTTATTTTATGGTATGTTTTAGTAATACCTAAATGTCCTGCCATTGGAGCATCATGATTCGAATTTAAGAGTATTTGGTACTAATAAAAGATACTGAGAACCCTCTGAGCTAGGATTTTTCTTGTAAAGTACATCATTTATTAATGTAAATGATTTAGCTCGTCTACGTTCACTAATTGTTAATGTTGTATCATTTATATTTTCTAATGCTGTGAAAAGTTTATTTAATTTATTATCTTGACGTTGTAGGTTACCGATATCATCTGGTATTGTGACAAAAGTTGGAACATACTCCGCTTGAATCTCATCAAATTCAGTCGCGAATTGACAAGGATTACGAGACAAAGCGTCAACATCCTTATTCAAGACTCCACGTTTATGTTTAATTGTATAATCAAAATCTTGAAGTCGTATGGACCAACGTATGAGACGTCCACTTATACCTTTAGCGCTCCGTAACCAACAAAGTGCATGATGGTCTGTGATAATGGTTATGTGTTTACCGTAGACGTATGGTCGTAGGTAAGTTAAACTCCAAATAGCTGTTAGTGCCTCTAATTCGGAAATGGAATAATTTTTTTCAGCTTTGGTTAGGCTTCTTGAAATGAATGCAATAGGAAAGAATTCGTTATTAAATTTTTGTAGCAATATGGATCCGATTCCTTCACGACTTGCGTCTATCCGTAATTCTGTTTCAGCTTCCGGATTAAAATGATGTAAGATTGGTGCAGTTGTTAATTTATCCTTAAGCGTATCAAATGCGTTTTGTTGAATTTCTTCCCAGGCAAATTTAACTGATGGTTTAGTAATTTCATACAGTGGTTTAGCTATTCTGGCATAATTCTCTATGTGCTTTTTATAATAATTACACATTCCTAGGAATGATTGTACTTTTTTAGCTGTTGTTGGTGTGGGAAATTTTGTTATAGCTGTTATTTATTGTCTGGCAAAATACCTTTCGCATTAACTGTATGACCTAAGATAGTTAATTCTGTTTGTGCATAACTGCATTTACTAGGTTTTAATGATAATTTATAATACCGTAATTTATCGAAAGCATGTTGTAAACGAACTAAATGTTCATCAAATGTTTTTGAAAAATTTATAATGTCATCCAGGTATATAAGTAATTCTTTAAATTTTAGATCTGCAAAAACTTTATCTGCCATGTTTTGAAATGTCCTAGGCGCATTTGTTAAGCCAAAACTCATTACATTAAATTCATATAATCTATCTGGTGAAATAAAAGCAGTTTTTTCCTTATCGCTTTCTTTTACATTAATTTGGAAGTATCCACTAAACATATCTAGGGATGAAAAATAATGATTAGATCCTAGATAACTGATAATGTCGTCTATGACGGGGAGGGGATAACTAAATTTTTTCGTGACCCCATTTAATTTTCGGTAATCGATACAAAATCTAATAGAATTATCTTTCTTTTTGACTAAGACTATTGGAGATGCCCATCCACTTTGTGATTCTCTAATTATGTTATATTTAAGCATTTCGTTTATTTGGTCCTGAATAATTTGTCTCTCTTTATGGGACACTCTGTATGGTTTTGATTTAATTGGTTCAGAGTTTTCAACTATTATTTCATGTTCTACTAAATTAGTTGATCCCATTTCTGAGAAGTTAGTTGCAAAAATATCCTGATATTCATTTATTAATTTTTGTAATTGTTCTCGTTGAGTCGTTGTTAACGCAGGATTTATGTTGTCTTTGCCTTGGTTAGGGTTTTCACAAACATCAAGAGTTGTTACTAAATTCAAATCCTCAAGCATTTCAAGATATGCTAATGTAGTTCCTGCCAGTAAACGTATTTTATTTAAATTATTGGATTGCACTGTAATCTTCCAATCTTTCTCATTGATCTGATCAATATTAGTGGCAACTAATTTATGCTTAGACAAGAGAATTTCTTGTAAACATATTTTATAGGGATTATATGACAAATTGTCAATATTTTCTAATTGTAAGTCTAAAGTGCTTACTGTGTTCGTTAGAATTTCTATGTCATTGATTAAACGTAATTTTCCCTTAACTTTTTCTTCATATGGTGCCTCAATCTCGTCTAAAAAATTTCTAGATTTATAAAATAAATTTGAAGAATTTGTCCAAAGGTCCCTGATATTTGTTTTATGCATTTGAATTGTAATTGGTTGTACTGAAGTATTTTTTAAAGTTATAGTGTGATTTTGAAAATTAATTATACTTTTATGTTCTAACAAAAATTTCATTCCGAGGATCAATGGTCTAGGTGAAGATTCGATTACTAATGCCGAAATTGTTGTTTGCCAATTTTGAATTGTTAAATTTACCAATGATGATCCTAAGATTGACAATTTATGATTATCAACCGTTGATAAAAATGAAATAGGACTAGGCTGAATTACTGTATGTACAAAATTTTGACTTATTACGTTTTCTACGGCACCTGTATCTATTATAATTTCCACTTTCTCATTATTAATGTATCCTACAATAAGTAAAACTTGTAATTTATTATGAACATCAGGGAGCCTTTGATCAATGTGTAGGACAGCTGTTAGGCTCAGTGCTTGCGCTGTCCTGTCCCGTTTCCCGAAGAATTAGGTTGCACGTAATTGTTACGGTTATATGCTCTACCCCTTGTATTTGTATTTGAAGAGTAACGTGTTGGTTGATTTTGTCGCGAATGATTATATGTTGAAGTATTTTGTCTTGCCATGCACATACTGATAGTATGTCCTGGTTTATTGCAGTGAAAACAAATTGGTCTCCCATCTGGAGTACGTGTTGACCGATAATTATGAAATTGTCCTCTTGTATAATTGTTACTGTTACGTTGATTATTTTGATTGTAATTCGTTTTATGAAACGTTCTTGAAGTGCTTGCTGTATTCATATTTAAAACCGGAGTTTCCGGTTTTTTCCAGCTTAGCCAAACTTTCACGTTTCTTAGCATCGCTGATTTTAAGCACTAAGCGTTTAAGCTTTTCTAGGGTCATATTATCATCGGCTAGTACCGAAAATTGATATTGGTATGCTGGATGCAAACCACATTCGAAAAAATCAATTATTTCTGATTCAGGCATATTTTCATCCAAGTTATAGCACACGTCTAAGATTTCGTAGAGGAAACTGTTAATATCTTCATATTCACCTTGTTTTCGTGAACGCAATTTAAATTTAGTTTCGCGATTAACAGCGGCTCCGGCATATTCTTTTAAAAAGGAAGTTTTGACGTCTTCCCATTTAAAATTTCTATGAGCGGGATCGGCGATAAATTTTTCATACCAAATTGCTGCAGGTCCCATGAAAAAAGACCCAAAAAAACAAATTTTATTTGCGTCTGCCCATGAATTTAAGCAGCAGCTCTTTCATAAGTTTTTAAAAATTTTGCTGGATTTTTATCCTTAACTGGGTTGTAAGTTTCAGGACTTATAAATTTTGGTAAAGTAGGGGTTGCTGGTGTTACGAACGCATCAGAAATTGTTACATTTGCCATTGTTACAATATTATTTTCAACTGTTCTAAATAAATTTTTATTCAATATTACCGGTTCTATAAAATTTGGAACTTGAGTTTCGTTCTCTGGTGAATTAGACCCTGAGGAATTTCCAAAGACTGTTTCTGGTGTTGATACTAAATCAATAATATGTTGCTGATCAGAATCAACTACGTTTGACAAAGATTTTTCTTTGTGTTTATCTATATTTTGTAATTCTAAATTCTTAGACCTCGTAACCGGCGGTGATCTTAAAGTCATAGCCCGTGATCGAAAAATTTCAGTTGGGGGAGATTTAAGTGTATCTTCATATTCAAAAAATGAACTAGACTTATTAAATACCTCTGAACTAGTATATTTTGGTTTAAAATTTGCTATATGCTCTGGAAGAGCTGTTGAAGTTGATTGATCAGATTCAATTTTCTTTTTAAGTACAAAGGGTTTCCTACTTGATTTATGTTTGACATGTTCAGATCCAGACATCGTACAGGGACTTAAAGCCCATTTTGAAATATTTAATACAATTTAGAATAATATTTCAAAATGATAAACGGCAACTCCACCAAATGTCACGTTGTAAATTGTGACTAGTCTGGATTTAAACAGTCAATGGTTTTAACATAATTATATTCAAGCAAAGTTACAAAGTTAACAAATATGCACCATCAAGGTGGGCTTACATAAAAACAGTTAGTAGCGCCAAGTGAACCATGGTTGGTTGAAGGGTTGTTCTGTAGTCTTCTAAGTTCTGCTTAAAGTTGACACCGGTCAGGCTGGTCTTGTTGTAGTTGTACGAAGGCCCAAGGGTCCACCAAGGACCCAACCATTTAGACTTGGTATTAGAGCTGGGTCGAAGAGTCTAGATGCTGGCTGGTTGCTGAGTGTAAGTTGCACTCGCACTGAATTGAAAGGATAAGCGTTGTGTCTTTATACTAATTTCCCATATCCATATTTAGTTCTTGTCTCCATATTTGGTTCCTGTGTCCATATTTGGTTCTTGTGTCCATACTTGGACATGACCTCAAATGCACACGTGCATCACCAGATCTTTCAGGAAACCTGATATGCTGACTCATCACTATTACAACATCTTATGCAAATATAACGTTAACTGGACACATGATATTGGCATGCTTAGCGCGTAATACATGCATGTTGGATAAATATTGATTTTACTGAAGTAATTACATTGGGTGTTATTACTATCTGAATAACCATTTTAGGAACTTCGTGACAATATATGAGGATTTCCAATTTCAAAAGTTCAGATTTACACAGGGATAAGAAAATGTCAAGAATAGCTCAGTTCCTTTAGGTGCCAATGACAGTGGTAATGAATTATTTTGGAACACTAGTTGCATTTAACTTTTTGTTTAGGATACCAAAGCCCATCACTTGGCCAGATAATATATGAGGATTTCCAATTTCAAAAGTTCAGATTTACACAGGGATAAGAAAATCTCAAGAATACCTCACTTCCTTTAGGTGCCAATAACAGTGGTAATGAATGATTTTGGAACACTAGTTGCATTTAACTTTTTGTTTAGTATACCAAAGCCCATCACTTGGCCAGATAATATATGAGGATTTCCAATTTCAAAAGTTCAGATTTACACAGGGATTAGAAAATCTCAAGAATAGCTCAGTTCCTTTAGATGCCAATAACGGTGGTAATGAATGATGTTGGAACACTAGTTGCATTTAACTTTTTGTTTAGTATACCAAAGCCCATCACTTGGCCAGATAACATATGAGGATTTCCAATTTCAAAAGTTCAGATTTACACAGGGATAAGAAAATCTCAAGAATAGCTCAGTTCGTTTATGAGCCAATAACAGTGGTAATCAATGATTTTGGAGCACCAGTTGCATTTAACTTTTTGTTTAGGATACCAAAGCCCATCACTTGGCCAGATAATATATGAGGATTTCCATTTTCAAAAGTTCAGATTTACACAGGGATAAGAAAATCTCAATACTTCAGTTCCTTTAGGTGCCAATGAAAGGTGGTAATGAATTATTTTGGAACACTAGTTGCATTTAACTTTTTGTTTAGTATACCAAAGCCCATCACTTGGCCAGATAATATATGAGGATTTCCAATTTCAAAAGTTCAGATTTACACAGGGATAAGAAAATCTCAATACCTCAGTTCCTTTAGGTGCCAATAACAGTGGTAATGAATGATTTTGGAACACTAGCTGCATTTAACTTTTGGTTTAGTATACCAAAGCCCATCACTTGGCCAGATGATATATGAGGATTTCCAATTTCAAAAGTTCAGATTTACACAGGGATAAGAAAATCTCAAGAATAGCTCAGTTCGTTTAGGTGCCAATAACAGTGGTAATGAATGATTTTGGAACACTAGTTGCATTTAACTTTTTGTTTAGTATACCAAAGCCCATCACTTGGCCAGATAATATATGAGGATTTCCAATTTCAAAAGTTCAGATTTACACAGGGATAAGAAAATCTCAAGAATAGCTCAGTTCGTTTAGGTGCCAATAACAGTGGTAATGAATGATTTTGGAACACTAGTTGCATTTACCTTTTTGTTTAGTATACCAACGCCCATCACTTGGCCAGATAATATATGAGGATTTCCAATTTCAGAAGTTCAGATTTACACAGGGATAAGAAAATCTCAATACCTCAGTTCCTTTAGGTGCCAATAACAGTGGTAATGAATGATTTTGGAACACTAGCTGCATTTAACTTTTGGTTTAGTATACCAAAGCCCATCACTTGGCCAGATAATATATGAGGATTTCCAATTTCAAAAGTTCAGATTTACACAGGGATAAGAAAATCTCAAGAATAGCTCAGTTCGTTTAGGTGCCAATAACAGTGGTAATGAATGATTTTGGAACACTAGTTGCATTTAACTTTTTGTTTAGTATACCAAAGCCCATCACTTGGCCAGATAATATATGAGGATTTCCAATTTCAAAAGTTCAGATTTACACAGGGATAAGAAAATCTCAAGAATAGCTCAGTTCGTTTAGGTGCCAATAACAGTGGTAATGAATGATTTTGGAACACTAGTTGCATTTAACTTTTTGTTTAGTATACCAACGCCCATCACTTGGCCAGATAATATATGAGGATTTCCAATTTCAAACGTTCAGATTTACACAGGGATAAGAAAATCTCAATACCTCAGTTCCTTTAGGTGCCAATAACAGTGGTAATGAATGATTTTGGAACACTAGTTGCATTTAACTTTTTGTTTAGTATACCAAAGCCCATCACTTGGCCAGATAATATATGAGGATTTCCAATTTCAATAGTTCAGATTTACACAGGGATTAGAAAATCTCAAGAATAGCTCAGTTCGTTTATGTGCCAATAACAGTGGTAATCAATGATTTTGGAACACCAGTTGCATTTAACTTTTTGTTTAGTATACCAAAGCCCATCACTTGGCCAGATAATATAAAGTCTATTTTTTTTTAAAGATCCACCAACCTTGCAATTTCTCTCGAAAGTATGTTTGGCAACGCTGCTGGTGAAATTTTTTAGTAATTTTTAAAGTAGGGTTAGGACTAATAAATTTAATGGTTAATTTTGACAAGTGCTTTTCACAAGAAGTATTTTCATATATTTTGTTAAATATTGTTGATTTATGTGGATATGCTGAGTTTATGTAAATTTGCTCGATTTAATAAGAAGTATTATAGTTTTATAATAATTAATATATAAATATAATTCGAGGTAAGAATAGAAAAAATGTATTCAGGCAAATTATAATTGGGATTATTTTCAGAATCAGATTAGGGCGGTTCAAACTCTGAATCATCATATTAGAGATATGGTTCAAAATTGAATCTGTATCCGAATCTTCACCTTGATATATTACAATTGGCGGTATATTTTGAACATAAAGTTGTCCATTTGTACTAAATTATTTATCAGCTGCCATAATTGAACTTTTGTACATGTAAGTTAAAATGGGACGTTAGTACACTTATTAAATGATTTCCCATTGCAGTTTTGTTGGAATAATATGTTGGAGGTTTCTGAGTTTCTCCAAACGGACAGAATGAAATGGGGCATTGTCAAAAATAATAACAGTTTTAAAACCATCAGATGGTAGAGCTGGAATTAATTGATTAATCCACTCTTTAAATAACTGACTATTCATCGTTTTGTGATAATCCCGATCATTGTTTCTGGGTCTTAAAAGCAAACTACATCCATCTAAGAAACCTCAACACACCCAGGATGGAGCACTGTAAACATGCTTTCCTTAATTTCTAATCTTTCTTGGGAAGTTTGTCAATAGTCCAAGATTTAGTAGCAGAATCGTTTTTGTAAATCGGGGTTTCATCAATAAAAATAAATCTTATATTAGAGTACCTAGTCTTCTTTATGTTTTAATTAACATTTTAAATAATTTAAATTTGAAATGTGGTGATGCGCACTCATAAATTGACAGTGATTGATCTATGAATCAATGTTACCATATATTGACAAAAATTACTAAAAATTTCAATTTTATTTTTATACCAACTGAAAGCAACAGGTGGTGGATCTTTAAAAAAAAACGGACTTTATGAGGATTTCCAATTTCAAAAGTTCAGATTTACGCAGGGATTAGAAAATCTCAAGAATAGCTCAGTTCCTTTAGGTGCCAATAACGGTGGTAATGAATGATTTTGGAACACTAGTTGCATTTAACTTTTTGTTTAGTATACCGAAGCCCCTCACTTGGCCAGATAATATATGGGGATTTCCAATTTCAAAAGTTCAGATTTACACAGGGATAAGAAAATCTCAAGAATAGCTCAGTTCCTTTAGGTGCCAATGACAGTGGTAATGAATTATTTTGGAACACTAGTTGCATTTAACTTTTTGTTTAGTATACCAAAGCCCATCACTTGGCCAGATAATATATGAGGATTTCCAATTTCAAAAGTTCAGATTTACACAGGGATTAGAAAATCTCAAGAATAGCTCAGTTCGTTTATGTGCCAATAACAGTGGTAATCAATGATTTTGGAACACCAGTTGCATTTAACTTTTTGTTTAGTATACCAACGCCCATCACTTGGCCAGATAATATATGAGGATTTCCAATGTCAGAAGTTCAGATTTACACAGGGATAAGAAAATCTCAATACCTCAGTTCCTTTAGGTGCCAATAACAGTGGTAATGAATGATTTTGGAGCGCTAGTTGCATTTAACTTTTTGTTTAGTATACCAAAACCCATCACTTGGCCAGATAATATATGAGGATTTCCAATTTCAAAAGTTCAGATTTATACAGGGATAAGAAAATCTCAAGAATAGCTCAGTTCGTTTATGAGTCAATAACAGTGGTAATCAATGATTTTGGAGCACCAGTTGTATTTAACTTTTTGTTTAGGATACCATAGCCCATCACTTGGCCAGATAATATATGAGGATTTCCAATTTCAAAAGTTCAGATTTACACAGGGATAAGAAAATCTCAATACCTCAGTTCCTTTAGGTGCCAATGAAAGGTGGTAATGAATTATTTTGGAACACTAGTTGCATTTAACTTTTTGTTTAGTATACCAAAGCCCATCACTTGGCCAGATAATATATGAGGATTTCCAATTTCAAAAGTTCTGATTTACACAGGGATAAGAAAATCTCAAGAATACCTCACTTCCTTTAGGTGCCAATAACAGTGGTAATGAATGATTTTGGAACACTAGTTGCATTTAACTTTTTGTTTAGTATACCAACGCCCATCACTTGGCCAGATAATATATGAGGATTTCCAATTTCAAACGTTCAGATTTACACAGGGATAAGAAAATCTCAATACCTCAGTTCCTTTAGGTGCCAATAACAGTGGTAATGAATGATTTTGGAACACTAGTTGCATTTAACTTTTTGTTTAGTATACCAAAGCCCATCACTTGGCCAGATAATATATGAGGATTTCCAATTTCAAAAGTTCAGATTTACACAGGGATTAGAAAATCTCAAGAATAGCTCAGTTCGTTTATGTGCCAATAACAGTGGTAATCAATGATTTTGGAACACCAGTTGCATTTAACTTTTTGTTTAGTATACCAAAGCCCATCACTCGGCCAGATAATATATGAGGATTTCCAATTTCAAAAGTTCAGATTTACGCAGGGATTAGAAAATCTCAAGAATAGCTCAGTTCCTTTAGGTGCCAATAACGGTGGTAATGAATGATTTTGGAACACTAGTTGCATTTAACTTTTTGTTTAGTATACCAAACCCCATCACTTGGCCAGATAATATATGAGGATTTCCAATTTCAAAAGTTCTGATTTACACAGGGATAAGAAAATCTCAAGAATACCTCACTTCCTTTAGGTGCCAATAACAGTGGTAATGAATGATTTTGGAACACTAGTTGCATTTAACTTTTTGTTTAGTATACCAAAGCCCATCACTTGGCCAGATAATATATGAGGATTTCCAATTTCAAAAGTTCAGATTTACACAGGGATTAGAAAATCTCAAGAATAGCTCAGTTCCTTTAGATGCCAATAACGGTGGTAATGAATGATGTTGGAACACTAGTTGCATTTAACTTTTTGTTTAGTATACCAAAGCTCATCACTTGGCCAGATAATATATGAGGATTTCCAATTTCAAAAGTTCAGATTTACACAGGGATTAGAAAATCTCAAGAATAGCTCAGTTCCTTTAGATGCCAATAACGGTGGTAATGAATGATGTTGGAACACTAGTTGCATTTAACTTTTTGTTTAATATACCAAAGCCCATCACTTGGCCAGATAATATATGAGGATTTCCAATTTCAAAAGTTCAGATTTACAGAGGGATAAGAAAATCTCAAGAATAGCTCAGTTCGTTTATGAGCCAATAACAGTGGTAATCAATGATTTTGGAGCACCAGTTGCATTTAACTTTTTGTTTAGGATACCAAAGCCCATCACTTGGCCAGATAATATATGAGGATTTCCATTTTCAAAAGTTCAGATTTACACAGGGATAAGAAAATCTCAATACCTCAGTTCCTTTAGGTGCCAATGAAAGGTGGTAATGAATGATTTTGGAACACTAGTTGCATTTAACTTTTTGTTTAGTATACCAAAGCCCATCACTTGGCCAGATAATATATGAGGATTTCCAATTTCAAAAGTTCAGATTTACACAGGGATTAGAAAATCTCAAGAATAGCTCAGTTCCTTTAGATGCCAATAACGGTGGTAATGAATGATTTTGGAACACTAGTTGCATTTAACTTTTTGTTTAGTATACCAAAGCCCATCACTTGGCCAGATAATATATGAGGATTTCCAATTTCAAAAGTTCAGATTTACACAGGGATAAGAAAATCTCAAGAATAGCTCAGTTCGTTTAGGTGCCAATAACAGTGGTAATGAATGATTTTGGAACACTAGTTGCATTTACCTTTTTGTTTAGTATACCAACGCCCATCACTTGGCCAGATAATATATGAGGATTTCTAATTTCAAAAGTTCAGATTTACACAGGGATAAGAAAATCTCAATACCTCAGTTCCTTTAGGTGCCAATAACAGTGGCAATGAATGATTTTGGAACACTAGTTGCATTTAACTTTTTGTTTAGTATACCAACGCCCATCACTTGGCCAGATAATATATGAGGATTTCCAATTTCAGAAGTTCAGATTTACACAGGGATAAGAAAATCTCAATACCTCAGTTCCTTTAGGTGCCAATAACAGTGGTAATGAATGATTTTGGAGCGCTAGTTGCATTTAACTTTTTGTTTAGTATACCAAAACCCATCACTTGGCCAGATAATATATGAGGATTTCCAATTTCAAAAGTTCAGATTTACACAGGGATAAGAAAATCTCAAGAATAGCTCAGTTCGTTTATGAGTCAATAACAGTGGTAATCAATGATTTTGGAGCACCAGTTGTATTTAACTTTTTGTTTAGGATACCATAGCCCATCACTTGGCCAGATAATATATGAGGATTTCCAATTTCAAAAGTTCAGATTTACACAGGGATAAGAAAATCTCAATACCTCAGTTCCTTTAGGTGCCAATGAAAGGTGGTAATGAATTATTTTGGAACACTAGTTGCATTTAACTTTTTGTTTAGTATACCAAAGCCCATCACTTGGCCAGATAATATATGAGGATTTCCAATTTCAAAAGTTCTGATTTACACAGGGATAAGAAAATCTCAAGAATACCTCACTTCCTTTAGGTGCCAATAACAGTGGTAATGAATGATTTTGGAACACTAGTTGCATTTAACTTTTTGTTTAGTATACCAAAGCCCATCACTTGGCCAGATAATATATGAGGATTTCCAATTTCAAAAGTTCAGATTTACACAGGGATTAGAAAATCTCAAGAATAGCTCAGTTCCTTTAGATGCCAATAACGGTGGTAATGAATGATTTTGGAACACTAGTTGCATTTAACTTTTTGTTTAGTATACCAAAGCCCATCACTTGGCCAGATAATATATGAGGATTTCCAATTTCAAAAGTTCAGATTTACACAGGGATAAGAAAATCTCAAGAATAGCTCAGTTCGTTTAGGTGCCAATAACAGTGGTAATGAATGATTTTGGAACACTAGTTGCATTTAACTTTTTGTTTAGTATACCAAAGCCCATCACTTGGCCAGATAATATATGAGGATTTCCAATTTCAAAAGTTCAGATTTACACAGGGATAAGAAAATCTCAAGAATAGCTCAGTTCGTTTAGGTGCCAATAACAGTGGTAATGAATGATTTTGGAACACTAGTTGCATTTAACTTTTTGTTTAGTATACCAACGCCCATCACTTGGCCAGATAATATATGAGGATTTCCAATTTCAAAAGTTCAGATTTACACAGGGATAAGAAAATCTCAAGAATAGCTCAGTTCGTTTAGGTGCCAATAACAGTGGTAATGAATGATTTTGGAACACTAGTTGCATTTAACTTTTTGTTTAGTATACCAAAGCCCATCACTTGGCCAGATAATATATGAGGATTTCCAATTTCAAAAGTTCAGATTTACACAGGGATAAGAAAATCTCAAGAATAGCTCAGTTCGTTTAGGTGCCAATAACAGTGGTAATGAATGATTTTGGAACACTAGTTGCATTTACCTTTTTGTTTAGTATACCAACGCCCATCACTTGGCCAGATAATATATGAGGATTTCCAATTTCAGAAGTTCAGATTTACACAGGGATAAGAAAATCTCAATACCTCAGTTCCTTTAGGTGCCAATAACAGTGGTAATGAATGATTTTGGAACACTAGCTGCATTTAACTTTTGGTTTAGTATACCAAAGCCCATCACTTGGCCAGATAATATATGAGGATTTCCAATTTCAAAAGTTCAGATTTACACAGGGATAAGAAAATCTCAAGAATAGCTCAGTTCGTTTAGGTGCCAATAACAGTGGTAATGAATGATTTTGGAACACTAGTTGCATTTAACTTTTTGTTTAGTATACCAAAGCCCATCACTTGGCCAGATAATATATGAGGATTTCCAATTTCAAAAGTTCAGATTTACACAGGGATAAGAAAATCTCAAGAATAGCTCAGTTCGTTTAGGTGCCAATAACAGTGGTAATGAATGATTTTGGAACACTAGTTGCATTTAACTTTTTGTTTAGTATACCAACGCCCATCACTTGGCCAGATAATATATGAGGATTTCCAATTTCAAACGTTCAGATTTACACAGGGATAAGAAAATCTCAATACCTCAGTTCCTTTAGGTGCCAATAACAGTGGTAATGAATGATTTTGGAACACTAGTTGCATTTAACTTTTTGTTTAGTATACCAAAGCCCATCACTTGGCCAGATAATATATGAGGATTTCCAATTTCAAAAGTTTGATTTACACAGGGATTAGAAAATCTCAAGAATAGCTCAGTTCGTTTATGTGCCAATAACAGTGGTAATCAATGATTTTGGAACACCAGTTGCATTTAACTTTTTGTTTAGTATACCAAAGCCCATCACTTGGCCAGATAATATAAAGTCTATTTTTTTTTAAAGATCCACCAACCTTGCAATTTCTCTCGAAAGTATGTTTGGCAACGCTGCTGGTGAAATTTTTTAGTAATTTTTAAAGTAGGGTTAGGACTAATAAATTTAATGGTTAATTTTGACAAGTGCTTTTCACAAGAAGTATTTTCATATATTTTGTTAAATATTGTTGATTTATGTGGATATGCTGAGTTTATGTAAATTTGCTCGATTTAATAAGAAGTATTATAGTTTTATAATAATTAATATATAAATATAATTCGAGGTAAGAATAGAAAAAATGTATTCAGGCAAATTATAATTGGGATTATTTTCAGAATCAGATTAGGGCGGTTCAAACTCTGAATCATCATATTAGAGATATGGTTCAAAATTGAATCTGTATCCGAATCTTCACCTTGATATATTACAATTGGCGGTATATTTTGAACATAAAGTTGTCCATTTGTACTAAATTATTTATCAGCTGCCATAATTGAACTTTTGTACATGTAAGTTAAAATGGGACGTTAGTACACTTATTAAATGATTTCTCATTGCAGTTTTGTTGGAATAATATGTTGGAGGTTTCTGAGTTTCTCCAAACGGACAGAATGAAATGGGGCATTGTCAAAAATAATAACAGTTTTAAAACCATCAGATGGTAGAGCTGGAATTAATTGATTAATCCACTCTTTAAATAACTGACTATTCATCGTTTTGTGATAATCCCGATCATTGTTTCTGGGTCTTAAAAGCAAACTACATCCATCTAAGAAACCTCAACACACCCAGGATGGAGCACTGTAAACATGCTTTCCTTAATTTCTAATCTTTCTTGGGAAGTTTGTCAATAGTCCAAGATTTAGTAGCAGAATCGTTTTTGTAAATCGGGGTTTCATCAATAAAAATAAATCTTATATTAGAGTACCTAGTCTTCTTTATGTTTTAATTAACATTTTAAATAATTTAAATTTGAAATGTGGTGATGCGCACTCATAAATTGACAGTGATTGATCTATGAATCAATGTTACCATATATTGACAAAAATTACTAAAAATTTCAATTTTATTTTTATACCAACTGAAAGCAACAGGTGGTGGATCTTTAAAAAAAAACGGACTTTATGAGGATTTCCAATTTCAAAAGTTCAGATTTACGCAGGGATTAGAAAATCTCAAGAATAGCTCAGTTCCTTTAGGTGCCAATAACGGTGGTAATGAATGATTTTGGAACACTAGTTGCATTTAACTTTTTGTTTAGTATACCAAACCCCATCACTTGGCCAGATAATATATGAGGATTTCCAATTTCAAAAGTTCTGATTTACACAGGGATAAGAAAATCTCAAGAATACCTCACTTCCTTTAGGTGCCAATAACAGTGGTAATGAATGATTTTGGAACACTAGTTGCATTTAACTTTTTGTTTAGTATACCAAAGCCCATCACTTGGCCAGATAATATATGAGGATTTCCAATTTCAAAAGTTCAGATTTACACAGGGATTAGAAAATCTCAAGAATAGCTCAGTTCCTTTAGATGCCAATAACGGTGGTAATGAATGATGTTGGAACACTAGTTGCATTTAACTTTTTGTTTAGTATACCAAAGCCCATCACTTGGCCAGATAATATATGAGGATTTCCAATTTCAAAAGTTCAGATTTACACAGGGATAAGAAAATCTCAAGAATAGCTCAGTTCGTTTATGAGCCAATAACAGTGGTAATCAATGATTTTGGAGCACCAGTTGCATTTAACTTTTTGTTTAGGATACCAAAGCCCATCACTTGGCCAGATAATATATGAGGATTTCCATTTTCAAAAGTTCAGATTTACACAGGGATAAGAAAATCTCAATACCTCAGTTCCTTTAGGTGCCAATGAAAGGTGGTAATGAATGATTTTGGAACACTAGTTGCATTTAACTTTTTGTTTAGTATACCAAAGCCCATCACTTGGCCAGATAATATATGAGGATTTCCAATTTCAAAAGTTCAGATTTACACAGGGATTAGAAAATCTCAAGAATAGCTCAGTTCCTTTAGATGCCAATAACGGTGGTAATGAATGATTTTGGAACACTAGTTGCATTTAACTTTTTGTTTAGTATACCAAAGCCCATCACTTGGCCAGATAATATATGAGGATTTCCAATTTCAAAAGTTCAGATTTACACAGGGATAAGAAAATCTCAAGAATAGCTCAGTTCGTTTAGGTGCCAATAACAGTGGTAATGAATGATTTTGGAACACTAGTTGCATTTAACTTTTTGTTTAGTATACCAAAGCCCATCACTTGGCCAGATAATATATGAGGATTTCCAATTTCAAAAGTTCAGATTTACACAGGGATAAGAAAATCTCAAGAATAGCTCAATTCGTTTAGGTGCCAATAACAGTGGTAATGAATGATTTTGGAACACTAGTTGCATTTACCTTTTTGTTTAGTATACCAACGCCCATCACTTGGCCAGATAATATATGAGGATTTCTAATTTCAAAAGTTCAGATTTACACAGGGATAAGAAAATCTCAATACCTCAGTTCCTTTAGGTGCCAATAACAGTGGTAATGAATGATTTTGGAACACTAGTTGCATTTAACTTTTTGTTTAGTATACCAAAGCCCCTCACTTGGCCAGATAATATATGGGGATTTCCAATTTCAAAAGTTCTGATTTACACAGGGATAAGAAAATCTCAAGAATACCTCACTTCCTTTAGGTGCCAATAACAGTGGTAATGAATGATTTTGGAACACTAGTTGCATTTAACTTTTTGTTTAGTATACCAAAGCCCATCACTTGGCCAGATAATATATGAGGATTTCCAATTTCAAAAGTTCAGATTTACACAGGGATTAGAAAATCTCAAGAATAGCTCAGTTCCTTTAGATGCCAATAACGGTGGTAATGAATGATGTTGGAACACTAGTTGCATTTAACTTTTTGTTTAGTATACCAAAGCCCATCACTTGGCCAGATAATATATGAGGATTTCCAATTTCAAAAGTTCAGATTTACACAGGGATTAGAAAATCTCAAGAATAGCTCAGTTCCTTTAGATGCCAATAACGGTGGTAATGAATGATGTTGGAACACTAGTTGCATTTAACTTTTTGTTTAGTATACCAAAGCCCATCACTTGGCCAGATAATATATGAGGATTTCCAATTTCAAAAGTTCAGATTTACACAGGGATAAGAAAATCTCAAGAATAGCTCAGTTCGTTTATGAGCCAATAACAGTGGTAATCAATGATTTTGGAGCACCAGTTGCATTTAACTTTTTGTTTAGGATACCAAAGCCCATCACTTGGCCAGATAATATATGAGGATTTCCATTTTCAAAAGTTCAGATTTACACAGGGATAAGAAAATCTCAATACCTCAGTTCCTTTAGGTGCCAATGAAAGGTGGTAATGAATGATTTTGGAACACTAGTTGCATTTAACTTTTTGTTTAGTATACCAAAGCCCATCACTTGGCCAGATAATATATGAGGATTTCCAATTTCAAAAGTTCAGATTTACACAGGGATTAGAAAATCTCAAGAATAGCTCAGTTCCTTTAGATGCCAATAACGGTGGTAATGAATGATTTTGGAACACTAGTTGCATTTAACTTTTTGTTTAGTATACCAAAGCCCATCACTTGGCCAGATAATATATGAGGATTTCCAATTTCAAAAGTTCAGATTTACACAGGGATAAGAAAATCTCAAGAATAGCTCAGTTCGTTTAGGTGCCAATAACAGTGGTAATGAATGATTTTGGAACACTAGTTGCATTTACCTTTTTGTTTAGTATACCAACGCCCATCACTTGGCCAGATAATATATGAGGATTTCTAATTTCAGAAGTTCAGATTTACACAGGGATAAGAAAATCTCAATACCTCAGTTCCTTTAGGTGCCAATAACAGTGGCAATGAATGATTTTGGAACACTAGTTGCATTTAACTTTTTGTTTAGTATACCAAAGCCCCTCACTTGGCCAGATAATATATGGGGATTTCCAATTTCAAAAGTTCAGATTTACACAGGGATAAGAAAATCTCAAGAATAGCTCAGTTCCTTTAGGTGCCAATGACAGTGGTAATGAATTATTTTGGAACACTAGTTGCATTTAACTTTTTGTTTAGTATACCAAAGCCCATCACTTGGCCAGATAATATATGAGGATTTCCAATTTCAAAAGTTCAGATTTACACAGGGATTAGAAAATCTCAAGAATAGCTCAGTTCGTTTATGTGCCAATAACAGTGGTAATCAATGATTTTGGAACACCAGTTGCATTTAACTTTTTGTTTAGTATACCAACGCCCATCACTTGGCCAGATAATATATGAGGATTTCCAATTTCAAAAGTTCAGATTTACACAGGGATAAGAAAATCTCAAGAATAGCTCAGTTCGTTTAGGTGCCAATAACAGTGGTAATGAATGATTTTGGAACACTAGTTGCATTTAACTTTTTGTTTAGTATACCAACGCCCATCACTTGGCCAGATAATATATGAGGATTTCCAATTTCAAACGTTCAGATTTACACAGGGATAAGAAAATCTCAATACCTCAGTTCCTTTAGGTGCCAATAACAGTGGTAATGAATGATTTTGGAGCGCTAGTTGCATTTAACTTTTTGTTTAGTATACCAAAACCCATCACTTGGCCAGATAATATATGAGGATTTCCAATTTCAAAAGTTCAGATTTACACAGGGATAAGAAAATCTCAAGAATAGCTCAGTTCGTTTATGAGTCAATAACAGTGGTAATCAATGATTTTGGAGCACCAGTTGTATTTAACTTTTTGTTTAGGATACCATAGCCCATCACTTGGCCAGATAATATATGAGGATTTCCAATTTCAAAAGTTCAGATTTACACAGGGATAAGAAAATCTCAATACCTCAGTTCCTTTAGGTGCCAATGAAAGGTGGTAATGAATTATTTTGGAACACTAGTTGCATTTAACTTTTTGTTTAGTATACCAAAGCCCATCACTTGGCCAGATAATATATGAGGATTTCCAATTTCAAAAGTTCTGATTTACACAGGGATAAGAAAATCTCAAGAATACCTCACTTCCTTTAGGTGCCAATAACAGTGGTAATGAATGATTTTGGAACACTAGTTGCATTTAACTTTTTGTTTAGTATACCAAAGCCCATCACTTGGCCAGATAATATATGAGGATTTCCAATTTCAAAAGTTCAGATTTACACAGGGATTAGAAAATCTCAAGAATAGCTCAGTTCCTTTAGATGCCAATAACGGTGGTAATGAATGATTTTGGAACACTAGTTGCATTTAACTTTTTGTTTAGTATACCAAAGCCCATCACTTGGCCAGATAATATATGAGGATTTCCAATTTCAAAAGTTCAGATTTACACAGGGATAAGAAAATCTCAAGAATAGCTCAGTTCGTTTAGGTGCCAATAACAGTGGTAATGAATGATTTTGGAACACTAGTTGCATTTAACTTTTTGTTTAGTATACCAAAGCCCATCACTTGGCCAGATAATATATGAGGATTTCCAATTTCAAAAGTTCAGATTTACACAGGGATAAGAAAATCTCAAGAATAGCTCAGTTCGTTTAGGTGCCAATAACAGTGGTAATGAATGATTTTGGAACACTAGTTGCATTTAACTTTTTGTTTAGTATACCAACGCCCATCACTTGGCCAGATAATATATGAGGATTTCCAATTTCAAACGTTCAGATTTACACAGGGATAAGAAAATCTCAATACCTCAGTTCCTTTAGGTGCCAATAACAGTGGTAATGAATGATTTTGGAACACTAGTTGCATTTAACTTTTTGTTTAGTATACCAAAGCCCATCACTTGGCCAGATAATATATGAGGATTTCCAATTTCAAAAGTTCAGATTTACACAGGGATTAGAAAATCTCAAGAATAGCTCAGTTCGTTTATGTGCCAATAACAGTGGTAATCAATGATTTTGGAACACCAGTTGCATTTAACTTTTTGTTTAGTATACCAAAGCCCATCACTTGGCCAGATAATATATGAGGATTTCCAATTTCAAAAGTTCAGATTTACGCAGGGATTAGAAAATCTCAAGAATAGCTCAGTTCCTTTAGGTGCCAATAACGGTGGTAATGAATGATTTTGGAACACTAGTTGCATTTAACTTTTTGTTTAGTATACCAAAGCCCATCACTTGGCCAGATAATATATGAGGATTTCCAATTTCAAAAGTTCAGATTTACACAGGGATAAGAAAATCTCAAGAATAGCTCAGTTCGTTTAGGTGCCAATAACGGTGGTAATGAATGATGTTGGAACACTAGTTGCATTTAACTTTTTGTTTAGTATACCAAAGCCCATCACTTGGCCAGATAATATATGAGGATTTCCAATTTCAAAAGTTCAGATTTACACAGGGATTAGAAAATCTCAAGAATAGCTCAGTTCCTTTAGATGCCAATAACGGTGGTAATGAATGATGTTGGAACACTAGTTGCATTTAACTTTTTGTTTAGTATACCAAAGCCCATCACTTGGCCAGATAATATATGAGGATTTCCAATTTCAAAAGTTCAGATTTACACAGGGATAAGAAAATCTCAAGAATAGCTCAGTTCGTTTATGAGCCAATAACAGTGGTAATCAATGATTTTGGAGCACCAGTTGCATTTAACTTTTTGTTTAGGATACCAAAGCCCATCACTTGGCCAGATAATATATGAGGATTTCCATTTTCAAAAGTTCAGATTTACACAGGGATAAGAAAATCTCAATACCTCAGTTCCTTTAGGTGCCAATGAAAGGTGGTAATGAATGATTTTGGAACACTAGTTGCATTTAACTTTTTGTTTAGTATACCAAAGCCCATCACTTGGCCAGATAATATATGAGGATTTCCAATTTCAAAAGTTCAGATTTACACAGGGATTAGAAAATCTCAAGAATAGCTCAGTTCCTTTAGATGCCAATAACGGTGGTAATGAATGATTTTGGAACACTAGTTGCATTTAACTTTTTGTTTAGTATACCAAAGCCCATCACTTGGCCAGATAATATATGAGGATTTCCAATTTCAAAAGTTCAGATTTACACAGGGATAAGAAAATCTCAAGAATAGCTCAGTTCGTTTAGGTGCCAATAACAGTGGTAATGAATGATTTTGGAACACTAGTTGCATTTACCTTTTTGTTTAGTATACCAACGCCCATCACTTGGCCAGATAATATATGAGGATTTCTAATTTCAAAAGTTCAGATTTACACAGGGATAAGAAAATCTCAATACCTCAGTTCCTTTAGGTGCCAATAACAGTGGCAATGAATGATTTTGGAACACTAGTTGCATTTAACTTTTTGTTTAGTATACCAAAGCCCCTCACTTGGCCAGATAATATATGGGGATTTCCAATTTCAAAAGTTCAGATTTACACAGGGATAAGAAAATCTCAAGAATAGCTCAGTTCCTTTAGGTGCCAATGACAGTGGTAATGAATTATTTTGGAACACTAGTTGCATTTAACTTTTTGTTTAGTATACCAAAGCCCATCACTTGGCCAGATAATATATGAGGATTTCCAATTTCAAAAGTTCAGATTTACACAGGGATTAGAAAATCTCAAGAATAGCTCAGTTCGTTTATGTGCCAATAACAGTGGTAATCAATGATTTTGGAACACCAGTTGCATTTAACTTTTTGTTTAGTATACCAACGCCCATCACTTGGCCAGATAATATATGAGGATTTCCAATTTCAGAAGTTCAGATTTACACAGGGATAAGAAAATCTCAATACCTCAGTTCCTTTAGGTGCCAATAACAGTGGTAATGAATGATTTTGGAGCGCTAGTTGCATTTAACTTTTTGTTTAGTATACCAAAACCCATCACTTGGCCAGATAATATATGAGGATTTCCAATTTCAAAAGTTCAGATTTACACAGGGATAAGAAAATCTCAAGAATAGCTCAGTTCGTTTATGAGTCAATAACAGTGGTAATCAATGATTTTGGAGCACCAGTTGTATTTAACTTTTTGTTTAGGATACCATAGCCCATCACTTGGCCAGATAATATATGAGGATTTCCAATTTCAAAAGTTCAGATTTACACAGGGATAAGAAAATCTCAATACCTCAGTTCCTTTAGGTGCCAATGAAAGGTGGTAATGAATTATTTTGGAACACTAGTTGCATTTAACTTTTTGTTTAGTATACCAAAGCCCATCACTTGGCCAGATAATATATGAGGATTTCCAATTTCAAAAGTTCTGATTTACACAGGGATAAGAAAATCTCAAGAATACCTCACTTCCTTTAGGTGCCAATAACAGTGGTAATGAATGATTTTGGAACACTAGTTGCATTTAACTTTTTGTTTAGTATACCAAAGCCCATCACTTGGCCAGATAATATATGAGGATTTCCAATTTCAAAAGTTCAGATTTACACAGGGATTAGAAAATCTCAAGAATAGCTCAGTTCCTTTAGATGCCAATAACGGTGGTAATGAATGATTTTGGAACACTAGTTGCATTTAACTTTTTGTTTAGTATACCAAAGCCCATCACTTGGCCAGATAATATATGAGGATTTCCAATTTCAAAAGTTCAGATTTACACAGGGATAAGAAAATCTCAAGAATAGCTCAGTTCGTTTAGGTGCCAATAACAGTGGTAATGAATGATTTTGGAACACTAGTTGCATTTAACTTTTTGTTTAGTATACCAAAGCCCATCACTTGGCCAGATAATATATGAGGATTTCCAATTTCAAAAGTTCAGATTTACACAGGGATAAGAAAATCTCAAGAATAGCTCAGTTCGTTTAGGTGCCAATAACAGTGGTAATGAATGATTTTGGAACACTAGTTGCATTTAACTTTTTGTTTAGTATACCAACGCCCATCACTTGGCCAGATAATATATGAGGATTTCCAATTTCAAACGTTCAGATTTACACAGGGATAAGAAAATCTCAATACCTCAGTTCCTTTAGGTGCCAATAACAGTGGTAATGAATGATTTTGGAACACTAGTTGCATTTAACTTTTTGTTTAGTATACCAAAGCCCATCACTTGGCCAGATAATATATGAGGATTTCCAATTTCAAAAGTTCAGATTTACACAGGGATTAGAAAATCTCAAGAATAGCTCAGTTCGTTTATGTGCCAATAACAGTGGTAATCAATGATTTTGGAACACCAGTTGCATTTAACTTTTTGTTTAGTATACCAAAGCCCATCACTTGGCCAGATAATATATGAGGATTTCCAATTTCAAAAGTTCAGATTTACGCAGGGATTAGAAAATCTCAAGAATAGCTCAGTTCCTTTAGGTGCCAATAACGGTGGTAATGAATGATTTTGGAACACTAGTTGCATTTAACTTTTTGTTTAGTATACCAAAGCCCATCACTTGGCCAGATAATATATGAGGATTTCCAATTTCAAAAGTTCAGATTTACACAGGGATAAGAAAATCTCAAGAATAGCTCAGTTCGTTTAGGTGCCAATAACAGTGGTAATGAATGATTTTGGAACACTAGTTGCATTTAACTTTTTGTTTAGTATACCAAAGCCCATCACTTGGCCAGATAATATATGAGGATTTCCAATTTCAAAAGTTCAGATTTACACAGGGATAAGAAAATCTCAAGAATAGCTCAGTTCGTTTAGGTGACAATAACAGTGGTAATGAATGATTTTGGAACACTAGTTGCATTTACCTTTTTGTTTAGTATACCAACGTCCATCACTTGGCCAGATAATATATGAGGATTTCTAATTTCAAAAGTTCAGATTTACACAGGGATAAGAAAATCTCAATACCTCAGTTCCTTTAGGTGCCAATAACAGTGGTAATGAATGATTTTGGAACACTAGTTGCATTTAACTTTTTGTTTAGTATACCAAAGCCCCTCACTTGGCCAGATAATATATGGGGATTTCCAATTTCAAAAGTTCAGATTTACACAGGGATAAGAAAATCTCAAGAATAGCTCAGTTCCTTTAGGTGCCAATGACAGTGGTAATGAATTATTTTGGAACACTAGTTGCATTTGACTTTTTGTTTAGTATACCAAAGCCCCTCACTTGGCCAGATAATATATGGGGATTTCCAATTTCAAAAGTTCAGATTTACACAGGGATAAGAAAATCTCAAGAATAGCTCAGTTCCTTTAGGTGCCAATGACAGTGGTAATGAATTATTTTGGAACACTAGTTGCATTTAACTTTTTGTTTAGTATACCAAAGCCCATCACTTGGCCAGATAATATATGAGGATTTCCAATTTCAAAAGTTCAGATTTACACAGGGATTAGAAAATCTCAGGAATAGCTCAGTTCGTTTATGTGCCAATAACAGTGGTAATCAATGATTTTGGAACACCAGTTGCATTTAACTTTTTGTTTAGTATACCAACGCCCATCACTTGGCCAGATAATATATGAGGATTTCCAATTTCAGAAGTTCAGATTTACACAGGGATAAGAAAATCTCAATACCTCAGTTCCTTTAGGTGCCAATAACAGTGGTAATGAATGATTTTGGAGCGCTAGTTGCATTTAACTTTTTGTTTAGTATACCAAAACCCATCACTTGGCCAGATAATATATGAGGATTTCCAATTTCAAAAGTTCAGATTTACACAGGGATAAGAAAATCTCAAGAATAGCTCAGTTCGTTTATGAGTCAATAACAGTGGTAATCAATGATTTTGGAGCACCAGTTGTATTTAACTTTTTGTTTAGGATACCATAGCCCATCACTTGGCCAGATAATATATGAGGATTTCCAATTTCAAAAGTTCAGATTTACACAAGGATAAGAAAATCTCAATACCTCAGTTCCTTTAGGTGCCAATGAAAGGTGGTAATGAATTATTTTGGAACACTAGTTGCATTTAACTTTTTGTTTAGTATACCAAAGCCCATCACTTGGCCAGATAATATATGAGGATTTCCAATTTCAAAAGTTCTGATTTACACAGGGATAAGAAAATCTCAAGAATACCTCACTTCCTTTAGGTGCCAATAACAGTGGTAATGAATGATTTTGGAACACTAGTTGCATTTAACTTTTTGTTTAGTATACCAAAGCCCATCACTTGGCCAGATAATATATGAGGATTTCCAATTTCAAAAGTTCAGACTTACACAGGGATTAGAAAATCTCAAGAATAGCTCAGTTCCTTTAGATGCCAATAACGGTGGTAATGAATGATTTTGGAACACTAGTTGCATTTAACTTTTTGTTTAGTATACCAAAGCCCATCACTTGGCCAGATAATATATGAGGATTTCCAATTTCAAAAGTTCAGATTTACACAGGGATAAGAAAATCTCAAGAATAGCTCAGTTCGTTTAGGTGCCAATAACAGTGGTAATGAATGATTTTGGAACACTAGTTGCATTTAACTTTTTGTTTAGTATACCAAAGCCCATCACTTGGCCAGATAATATATGAGGATTTCCAATTTCAAAAGTTCAGATTTACACAGGGATAAGAAAATCTCAAGAATAGCTCAGTTCGTTTAGGTGCCAATAACAGTGGTAATGAATGATTTTGGAACACTAGTTGCATTTAACTTTTTGTTTAGTATACTAACGCCCATCACTTGGCCAGATAATATATGAGGATTTCCAATTTCAAAAGTTCAGATTTACACAGGGATAAGAAAATCTCAATACTTCAGTTCCTTTAGGTGCCAATGAAAGGTGGTAATGAATTATTTTGGAACACTAGTTGCATTTAACTTTTTGTTTAGTATACCAAAGCCCATCACTTGGCCAGATAATATATGAGGATTTCCAATTTCAAAAGTTCAGATTTACACAGGGATAAGAAAATCTTAATACCTCAGTTCCTTTAGGTGCCAATAACAGTGGTAATGAATGATTTTGGAACACTAGCTGCATTTAACTTTTGGTTTAGTATACCAAAGCCCATCACTTGGCCAGATAATATATGAGGATTTCCAATTTCAAAAGTTCAGATTTACACAGGGATAAGAAAATCTCAAGAATAGCTCAGTTCGTTTAGGTGCCAATAACAGTGGTAATGAATGATTTTGGAACACTAGTTGCATTTAACTTTTTGTTTAGTATACCAAAGCCCATCACTTGGCCAGATAATATATGAGGATTTCCAATTTCAAAAGTTCAGATTTACACAGGGATAAGAAAATCTCAAGAATAGCTCAGTTCGTTTAGGTGCCAATAACAGTGGTAATGAATGATTTTGGAACACTAGTTGCATTTACCTTTTTGTTTAGTATACCAACGCCCATCACTTGGCCAGATAATATATGAGGATTTCCAATTTCAGAAGTTCAGATTTACACAGGGATAAGAAAATCTCAATACCTCAGTTCCTTTAGGTGCCAATAACAGTGGTAATGAATGATTTTGGAACACTAGCTGCATTTAACTTTTGGTTTAGTATACCAAAGCCCATCACTTGGCCAGATAATATATGAGGATTTCCAATTTCAAAAGTTCAGATTTACACAGGGATAAGAAAATCGCAAGAATAGCTCAGTTCGTTTAGGTGCCAATAACAGTGGTAATGAATGATTTTGGAACACTAGTTGCATTTAACTTTTTGTTTAGTATACCAAAGCCCATCACTTGGCCAGATAATATATGAGGATTTCCAATTTCAAAAGTTCAGATTTACACAGGGATAAGAAAATCTCAAGAATAGCTCAGTTCGTTTAGGTGCCAATAACAGTGGTAATGAATGATTTTGGAACACTAGTTGCATTTAACTTTTTGTTTAGTATACCAACGCCCATCACTTGGCCAGATAATATATGAGGATTTCCAATTTCAAACGTTCAGATTTACACAGGGATAAGAAAATCTCAATACCTCAGTTCCTTTAGGTGCCAATAACAGTGGTAATGAATGATTTTGGAACACTAGTTGCATTTAACTTTTTGTTTAGTATACCAAAGCCCATCACTTGGCCAGATAATATATGAGGATTTCCAATTCCAAAAGTTCAGATTTACACAGGGATTAGAAAATCTCAAGAATAGCTCAGTTCGTTTATGTGCCAATAACAGTGGTAATCAATGATTTTGGAACACCAGTTGCATTTAACTTTTTGTTTAGTATACCAAAGCCCATCACTTGGCCAGATAATATATGAGGATTTCCAATTTCAAAAGTTCAGATTTACGCAGGGATTAGAAAATCTCAAGAATAGCTCAGTTCCTTTAGGTGCCAATAACGGTGGTAATGAATGATTTTGGAACACTAGTTGCATTTAACTTTTTGTTTAGTATACCAAACCCCATCACTTGGCCATATAATATATGAGGATTTCCAATTTCAAAAGTTCTGATTTACACAGGGATAAGAAAATCTCAAGAATACCTCACTTCCTTTAGGTGCCAATAACAGTGGTAATGAATGATTTTGGAACACTAGTTGCATTTAACTTTTTGTTTAGTATACCAAAGCCCATCACTTGGCCAGATAATATATGAGGATTTCCAATTTCAAAAGTTCAGATTTACACAGGGATTAGAAAATCTCAAGAATAGCTCAGTTCCTTTAGATGCCAATAACGGTGGTAATGAATGATTTTGGAACACTAGTTGCATTTAACTTTTTGTTTAGTATACCAAAGCCCATCACTTGGCCAGATAATATATGAGGATTTCCAATTTCAAAAGTTCAGATTTACACAGGGATAAGAAAATCTCAAGAATAGCTCAGTTCGTTTAGGTGCCAATAACAGTGGTAATGAATGATTTTGGAACACTAGTTGCATTTAACTTTTTATTTAGTATACCAAAGCCCATCACTTGGCCAGATAATATATGAGGATTTCCAATTTCAAAAGTTCAGATTTACACAGGGATAAGAAAATCTCAAGAATAGCTCAGTTCGTTTAGGTGCCAATAACAGTGGTAATGAATGATTTTGGAACACTAGTTGCATTTACCTTTTTGTTTAGTATACCAACGCCCATCACTTGGCCAGATAATATATGAGGATTTCTAATTTCAAAAGTTCAGATTTACACAGGGATAAGAAAATCTCAATACCTCAGTTCCTTTAGGTGCCAATAACAGTGGTAATGAATGATTTTGGAACACTAGTTGCATTTAACTTTTTGTTTAGTATACCAAAGCCCCTCACTTGGCCAGATAATATATGGGGATTTCCAATTTCAAAAGTTCAGATTTACACAGGGATAAGAAAATCTCAAGAATAGCTCAGTTCCTTTAGGTGCCAATAACAGTGGTAATGAATGATTTTGGAACACTAGTTGCATTTAACTTTTTGTTTAGTATACCAACGCCCATCACTTGGCCAGATAATATATGAGGATTTCCAATTTCAAACGTTCAGATTTACACAGGGATAAGAAAATCTCAATACCTCAGTTCCTTTAGGTGCCAATAACAGTGCTAATGAATGATTTTGGAACACTAGTTGCATTTAACTTTTTGTTTAGTATACCAAAGCCCCTCACTTGGCCAGATAATATATGGGGATTTCCAATTTCAAAAGTTCAGATTTACACAGGGATAAGAAAATCTCAAGAATAGCTCAGTTCCTTTAGGTGCCAATAACAGTGGTAATGAATGATTTTGGAACACTAGTTGCATTTAACTTTTTGTTTAGTATACCAAAGCCCCTCACTTGGCCAGATAATATATGGGGATTTCCAATTTCAAAAGTTCAGATTTACACAGGGATAAGAAAATCTCAAGAATAGCTCAGTTCCTTTAGGTGCCAATAACAGTGGTAATGAATGATTTTGGAACACTAGTTGCATTTAACTTTTTGTTTAGTATACCAAAGCCCATCACTTGGCCAGATAATATATGAGGATTTCCAATTTCAAAAGTTCAGATTTACACAGGGATAAGAAAATCTCAAGAATAGCTCAGTTCGTTTAGGTGCCAATAACAGTGGTAATGAATGATTTTGGAACACTAGTTGCATTTAACTTTTTGTTTAGTATACTAACGCCCATCACTTGGCCAGATAATATATGAGGATTTCCAATTTCAAAAGTTCAGATTTACACAGGGATAAGAAAATCTCAATACTTCAGTTCCTTTAGGTGCCAATGAAAGGTGGTAATGAATTATTTTGGAACACTAGTTGCATTTAACGTTTTGTTTAGTATACCAAAGCCCATCACTTGGCCAGATAATATATGAGGATTTCCAATTTCAAAAGTTCAGATTTACACAGGGATAAGAAAATCTTAATACCTCAGTTCCTTTAGGTGCCAATAACAGTGGTAATGAATGATTTTGGAACACTAGCTGCATTTAACTTTTGGTTTAGTATACCAAAGCCCATCACTTGGCCAGATAATATATGAGGATTTCCAATTTCAAAAGTTCAGATTTACACAGGGATAAGAAAATCTCAAGAATAGCTCAGTTCGTTTAGGTGCCAATAACAGTGGTAATGAATGATTTTGGAACACTAGTTGCATTTAACTTTTTGTTTAGTATACCAAAGCCCATCACTTGGCCAGATAATATATGAGGATTTCCAATTTCAAAAGTTCAGATTTACACAGGGATAAGAAAATCTCAAGAATAGCTCAGTTCGTTTAGGTGCCAATAACAGTGGTAATGAATGATTTTGGAACACTAGTTGCATTTACCTTTTTGTTTAGTATACCAACGCCCATCACTTGGCCAGATAATATATGAGGATTTCCAATTTCAGAAGTTCAGATTTACACAGGGATAAGAAAATCTCAATACCTCAGTTCCTTTAGGTGCCAATAACAGTGGTAATGAATGATTTTGGAACACTAGCTGCATTTAACTTTTGGTTTAGTATACCAAAGCCCATCACTTGGCCAGATAATATATGAGGATTTCCAATTTCAAAAGTTCAGATTTACACAGGGATAAGAAAATCGCAAGAATAGCTCAGTTCGTTTAGGTGCCAATAACAGTGGTAATGAATGATTTTGGAACACTAGTTGCATTTAACTTTTTGTTTAGTATACCAAAGCCCATCACTTGGCCAGATAATATATGAGGATTTCCAATTTCAAAAGTTCAGATTTACACAGGGATAAGAAAATCTCAAGAATAGCTCAGTTCGTTTAGGTGCCAATAACAGTGGTAATGAATGATTTTGGAACACTAGTTGCATTTAACTTTTTGTTTAGTATACCAACGCCCATCACTTGGCCAGATAATATATGAGGATTTCCAATTTCAAACGTTCAGATTTACACAGGGATAAGAAAATCTCAATACCTCAGTTCCTTTAGGTGCCAATAACAGTGGTAATGAATGATTTTGGAACACTAGTTGCATTTAACTTTTTGTTTAGTATACCAAAGCCCATCACTTGGCCAGATAATATATGAGGATTTCCAATTTCAAAAGTTCAGATTTACACAGGGATTAGAAAATCTCAAGAATAGCTCAGTTCGTTTATGTGCCAATAACAGTGGTAATCAATGATTTTGGAACACCAGTTGCATTTAACTTTTTGTTTAGTATACCAAAGCCCATCACTTGGCCAGATAATATATGAGGATTTCCAATTTCAAAAGTTCAGATTTACGCAGGGATTAGAAAATCTCAAGAATAGCTCAGTTCCTTTAGGTGCCAATAACGGTGGTAATGAATGATTTTGGAACACTAGTTGCATTTAACTTTTTGTTTAGTATACCAAAGCCCATCACTTGGCCAGATAATATATGAGGATTTCCAATTTCAAAAGTTCAGATTTACACAGGGATAAGAAAATCTCAAGAATAGCTCAGTTCGTTTAGGTGCCAATAACAGTGGTAATGAATGATTTTGGAACACTAGTTGCATTTAACTTTTTGTTTAGTATACCAAAGCCCATCACTTGGCCAGATAATATATGAGGATTTCCAATTTCAAAAGTTCAGATTTACACAGGGATAAGAAAATCTCAAGAATAGCTCAGTTCGTTTAGGTGACAATAACAGTGGTAATGAATGATTTTGGAACACTAGTTGCATTTACCTTTTTGTTTAGTATACCAACGTCCATCACTTGGCCAGATAATATATGAGGATTTCTAATTTCAAAAGTTCAGATTTACACAGGGATAAGAAAATCTCAAGAATAGCTCAGTTCGTTTATGAGTCAATAACAGTGGTAATCAATGATTTTGGAGCACCAGTTGTATTTAACTTTTTGTTTAGGATACCATAGCCCATCACTTGGCCAGATAATATATGAGGATTTCCAATTTCAAAAGTTCAGATTTACACAGGGATAAGAAAATCTCAAGAATAGCTCAGTTCCTTTAGGTGCCAATGACAGTGGTAATGAATTATTTTGGAACACTAGTTGCATTTGACTTTTTGTTTAGTATACCAAAGCCCCTCACTTGGCCAGATAATATATGGGGATTTCCAATTTCAAAAGTTCAGATTTACACAGGGATAAGAAAATCTCAAGAATAGCTCAGTTCCTTTAGGTGCCAATGACAGTGGTAATGAATTATTTTGGAACACTAGTTGCATTTAACTTTTTGATTAGTATACCAAAGCCCATCACTTGGCCAGATAATATATGAGGATTTCCAATTTCAAAAGTTCAGATTTACACAGGGATTAGAAAATCTCAGGAATAGCTCAGTTCGTTTATGTGCCAATAACAGTGGTAATCAATGATTTTGGAACACCAGTTGCATTTAACTTTTTGTTTAGTATACCAACGCCCATCACTTGGCCAGATAATATATGAGGATTTCCAATTTCAGAAGTTCAGATTTACACAGGGATAAGAAAATCTCAATACCTCAGTTCCTTTAGGTGCCAATAACAGTGGTAATGAATGATTTTGGAGCGCTAGTTGCATTTAACTTTTTGTTTAGTATACCAAAACCCATCACTTGGCCAGATAATATATGAGGATTTCCAATTTCAAAAGTTCAGATTTACACAGGGATAAGAAAATCTCAAGAATAGCTCAGTTCGTTTATGAGTCAATAACAGTGGTAATCAATGATTTTGGAGCACCAGTTGTATTTAACTTTTTGTTTAGGATACCATAGCCCATCACTTGGCCAGATAATATATGAGGATTTCCAATTTCAAAAGTTCAGATTTACACAGGGATAAGAAAATCTCAATACCTCAGTTCCTTTAGGTGCCAATGAAAGGTGGTAATGAATTATTTTGGAACACTAGTTGCATTTAACTTTTTGTTTAGTATACCAAAGCCCATCACTTGGCCAGATAATATATGAGGATTTCCAATTTCAAAAGTTCTGATTTACACAGGGATAAGAAAATCTCAAGAATACCTCACTTCCTTTAGGTGCCAATAACAGTGGTAATGAATGATTTTGGAACACTAGTTGCATTTAACTTTTTGTTTAGTATACCAAAGCCCATCACTTGGCCAGATAATATATGAGGATTTCCAATTTCAAAAGTTCAGATTTACACAGGGATTAGAAAATCTCAAGAATAGCTCAGTTCCTTTAGATGCCAATAACGGTGGTAATGAATGATTTTGGAACACTAGTTGCATTTAACTTTTTGTTTAGTATACCAAAGCCCATCACTTGGCCAGATAATATATGAGGATTTCCAATTTCAAAAGTTCAGATTTACACAGGGATAAGAAAATCTCAAGAATAGCTCAGTTCGTTTAGGTGCCAATAACAGTGGTAATGAATGATTTTGGAACACTAGTTGCATTTAACTTTTTGTTTAGTATACCAAAGCCCATCACTTGGCCAGATAATATATGAGGATTTCCAATTTCAAAAGTTCAGATTTACACAGGGATAAGAAAATCTCAAGAATAGCTCAGTTCGTTTAGGTGCCAATAACAGTGGTAATGAATGATTTTGGAACACTAGTTGCATTTAACTTTTTGTTTAGTATACTAACGCCCATCACTTGGCCAGATAATATATGAGGATTTCCAATTTCAAAAGTTCAGATTTACACAGGGATAAGAAAATCTCAATACTTCAGTTCCTTTAGGTGCCAATGAAAGGTGGTAATGAATTATTTTGGAACACTAGTTGCATTTAACTTTTTGTTTAGTATACCAAAGCCCATCACTTGGCCAGATAATATATGAGGATTTCCAATTTCAAAAGTTCAGATTTACACAGGGATAAGAAAATCTTAATACCTCAGTTCCTTTAGGTGCCAATAACAGTGGTAATGAATGATTTTGGAACACTAGCTGCATTTAACTTTTGGTTTAGTATACCAAAGCCCATCACTTGGCCAGATAATATATGAGGATTTCCAATTTCAAAAGTTCAGATTTACACAGGGATAAGAAAATCTCAAGAATAGCTCAGTTCGTTTAGGTGCCAATAACAGTGGTAATGAATGATTTTGGAACACTAGTTGCATTTAACTTTTTGTTTAGTATACCAAAGCCCATCACTTGGCCAGATAATATATGAGGATTTCCAATTTCAAAAGTTCAGATTTACACAGGGATAAGAAAATCTCAAGAATAGCTCAGTTCGTTTAGGTGCCAATAACAGTGGTAATGAATGATTTTGGAACACTAGTTGCATTTACCTTTTTGTTTAGTATACCAACGCCCATCACTTGGCCAGATAATATATGAGGATTTCCAATTTCAGAAGTTCAGATTTACACAGGGATAAGAAAATCTCAATACCTCAGTTCCTTTAGGTGCCAATAACAGTGGTAATGAATGATTTTGGAACACTAGCTGCATTTAACTTTTGGTTTAGTATACCAAAGCCCATCACTTGGCCAGATAATATATGAGGATTTCCAATTTCAAAAGTTCAGATTTACACAGGGATAAGAAAATCGCAAGAATAGCTCAGTTCGTTTAGGTGCCAATAACAGTGGTAATGAATGATTTTGGAACACTAGTTGCATTTAACTTTTTGTTTAGTATACCAAAGCCCATCACTTGGCCAGATAATATATGAGGATTTCCAATTTCAAAAGTTCAGATTTACACAGGGATAAGAAAATCTCAAGAATAGCTCAGTTCGTTTAGGTGCCAATAACAGTGGTAATGAATGATTTTGGAACACTAGTTGCATTTAACTTTTTGTTTAGTATACCAACGCCCATCACTTGGCCAGATAATATATGAGGATTTCCAATTTCAAACGTTCAGATTTACACAGGGATAAGAAAATCTCAATACCTCAGTTCCTTTAGGTGCCAATAACAGTGGTAATGAATGATTTTGGAACACTAGTTGCATTTAACTTTTTGTTTAGTATACCAAAGCCCATCACTTGGCCAGATAATATATGAGGATTTCCAATTTCAAAAGTTCAGATTTACACAGGGATTAGAAAATCTCAAGAATAGCTCAGTTCGTTTATGTGCCAATAACAGTGGTAATCAATGATTTTGGAACACCAGTTGCATTTAACTTTTTGTTTAGTATACCAAAGCCCATCACTTGGCCAGATAATATATGAGGATTTCCAATTTCAAAAGTTCAGATTTACGCAGGGATTAGAAAATCTCAAGAATAGCTCAGTTCCTTTAGGTGCCAATAACGGTGGTAATGAATGATTTTGGAACACTAGTTGCATTTAACTTTTTGTTTAGTATACCAAACCCCATCACTTGGCCATATAATATATGAGGATTTCCAATTTCAAAAGTTCTGATTTACACAGGGATAAGAAAATCTCAAGAATACCTCACTTCCTTTAGGTGCCAATAACAGTGGTAATGAATGATTTTGGAACACTAGTTGCATTTAACTTTTTGTTTAGTATACCAAAGCCCATCACTTGGCCAGATAATATATGAGGATTTCCAATTTCAAAAGTTCAGATTTACACAGGGATTAGAAAATCTCAAGAATAGCTCAGTTCCTTTAGATGCCAATAACGGTGGTAATGAATGATGTTGGAACACTAGTTGCATTTAACTTTTTGTTTAGTATACCAAAGCCCATCACTTGGCCAGATAATATATGAGGATTTCCAATTTCAAAAGTTCAGATTTACACAGGGATAAGAAAATCTCAAGAATAGCTCAGTTCGTTTATGAGCCAATAACAGTGGTAATCAATGATTTTGGAGCACCAGTTGCATTTAACTTTTTGTTTAGGATAGCAAAGCCCATCACTTGGCCAGATAATATATGAGGATTTCCATTTTCAAAAGTTCAGATTTACAGAGGGATAAGAAAATCTCAATACCTCAGTTCCTTTAGGTGCCAATGAAAGGTGGTAATGAATGATTTTGGAACACTAGTTGCATTTAACTTTTTGTTTAGTATACCAAAGCCCATCACTTGGCCAGATAATATATGAGGATTTCCAATTTCAAAAGTTCAGATTTACACAGGGATTAGAAAATCTCAAGAATAGCTCAGTTCCTTTAGATGCCAATAACGGTGGTAATGAATGATTTTGGAACACTAGTTGCATTTAACTTTTTGTTTAGTATACCAAAGCCCATCACTTGGCCAGATAATATATGAGGATTTCCAATTTCAAAAGTTCAGATTTACACAGGGATAAGAAAATCTCAAGAATAGCTCAGTTCGTTTAGGTGCCAATAACAGTGGTAATGAATGATTTTGGAACACTAGTTGCATTTAACTTTTTATTTAGTATACCAAAGCCCATCACTTGGCCAGATAATATATGAGGATTTCCAATTTCAAAAGTTCAGATTTACACAGGGATAAGAAAATCTCAAGAATAGCTCAGTTCGTTTAGGTGCCAATAACAGTGGTAATGAATGATTTTGGAACACTAGCTGCATTTAACTTTTGGTTTAGTACACCAAAGCCCATCACTTGGCCAGATAATATATGAGGATTTCCAATTTCAAAAGTTCAGATTTACACAGGGATAAGAAAATCGCAAGAATAGCTCAGTTCGTTTAGGTGCCAATAACAGTGGTAATGAATGATTTTGGAACACTAGTTGCATTTAACTTTTTGTTTAGTATACCAAAGCCCATCACTTGGCCAGATAATATATGAGGATTTCCAATTTCAAAAGTTCAGATTTACACAGGGATAAGAAAATCTCAAGAATAGCTCAGTTCGTTTAGGTGCCAATAACAGTGGTAATGAATGATTTTGGAACACTAGTTGCATTTAACTTTTTGTTTAGTATACCAACGCCCATCACTTGGCCAGATAATATATGAGGATTTCCAATTTCAAACGTTCAGATTTACACAGGGATAAGAAAATCTCAATACCTCAGTTCCTTTAGGTGCCAATAACAGTGGTAATGAATGATTTTGGAACACTAGTTGCATTTAACTTTTTGTTTAGTATACCAAAGCCCATCACTTGGCCAGATAATATATGAGGATTTCCAATTTCAAAAGTTCAGATTTACACAGGGATTAGAAAATCTCAAGAATAGCTCAGTTCGTTTATGTGCCAATAACAGTGGTAATCAATGATTTTGGAACACCAGTTGCATTTAACTTTTTGTTTAGTATACCAAAGCCCATCACTTGGCCAGATAATATATGAGGATTTCCAATTTCAAAAGTTCAGATTTACGCAGGGATTAGAAAATCTCAAGAATAGCTCAGTTCCTTTAGGTGCCAATAACGGTGGTAATGAATGATTTTGGAACACTAGTTGCATTTAACTTTTTGTTTAGTATACCAAACCCCATCACTTGGCCATATAATATATGAGGATTTCCAATTTCAAAAGTTCTGATTTACACAGGGATAAGAAAATCTCAAGAATACCTCACTTCCTTTAGGTGCCAATAACAGTGGTAATGAATGATTTTGGAACACTAGTTGCATTTAACTTTTTGTTTAGTATACCAAAGCCCATCACTTGGCCAGATAATATATGAGGATTTCCAATTTCAAAAGTTCAGATTTACACAGGGATTAGAAAATCTCAAGAATAGCTCAGTTCCTTTAGATGCCAATAACGGTGGTAATGAATGATGTTGGAACACTAGTTGCATTTAACTTTTTGTTTAGTATACCAAAGCCCATCACTTGGCCAGATAATATATGAGGATTTCCAATTTCAAAAGTTCAGATTTACACAGGGATAAGAAAATCTCAAGAATAGCTCAGTTCGTTTATGAGCCAATAACAGTGGTAATCAATGATTTTGGAGCACCAGTTGCATTTAACTTTTTGTTTAGGATAGCAAAGCCCATCACTTGGCCAGATAATATATGAGGATTTCCATTTTCAAAAGTTCAGATTTACACAGGGATAAGAAAATCTCAATACCTCAGTTCCTTTAGGTGCCAATGAAAGGTGGTAATGAATGATTTTGGAACACTAGTTGCATTTAACTTTTTGTTTAGTATACCAAAGCCCATCACTTGGCCAGATAATATATGAGGATTTCCAATTTCAAAAGTTCAGATTTACACAGGGATTAGAAAATCTCAAGAATAGCTCAGTTCCTTTAGATGCCAATAACGGTGGTAATGAATGATTTTGGAACACTAGTTGCATTTAACTTTTTGTTTAGTATACCAAAGCCCATCACTTGGCCAGATAATATATGAGGATTTCCAATTTCAAAAGTTCAGATTTACACAGGGATAAGAAAATCTCAAGAATAGCTCAGTTCGTTTAGGTGCCAATAACAGTGGTAATGAATGATTTTGGAACACTAGTTGCATTTAACTTTTTATTTAGTATACCAAAGCCCATCACTTGGCCAGATAATATATGAGGATTTCCAATTTCAAAAGTTCAGATTTACACAGGGATAAGAAAATCTCAAGAATAGCTCAGTTCGTTTAGGTGCCAATAACAGTGGTAATGAATGATTTTGGAACACTAGTTGCATTTACCTTTTTGTTTAGTATACCAACGCCCATCACTTGGCCAGATAATATATGAGGATTTCTAATTTCAAAAGTTCAGATTTACACAGGGATAAGAAAATCTCAATACCTCAGTTCCTTTAGGTGCCAATAACAGTGGTAATGAATGATTTTGGAACACTAGTTGCATTTAACTTTTTGTTTAGTATACCAAAGCCCCTCACTTGGCCAGATAATATATGGGGATTTCCAATTTCAAAAGTTCAGATTTACACAGGGATAAGAAAATCTCAAGAATAGCTCAGTTCCTTTAGGTGCCAATGACAGTGGTAATGAATTATTTTGGAACACTAGTTGCATTTAACTTTTTGTTTAGTATACCAAAGCCCCTCACTTGGCCAGATAATATATGGGGATTTCCAATTTCAAAAGTTCAGATTTACACAGGGATAAGAAAATCTCAAGAATAGCTCAGTTCCTTTAGGTGCCAATGACAGTGGTAATGAATTATTTTGGAACACTAGTTGCATTTAACTTTTTGTTTAGTATACCAAAGCCCATCACTTGGCCAGATAATATATGAGGATTTCCAATTTCAAAAGTTCAGATTTACACAGGGATTAGAAAATGTCAAGAATAGCTCAGTTCGTTTATGTGCCAATAACAGTGGTAATCAATGATTTTGGAACACCAGTTGCATTTAACTTTTTGTTTAGTATACCAACGCCCATCACTTGGCCAGATAATATATGAGGATTTCCAATTTCAGAAGTTCAGATTTACACAGGGATAAGAAAATCTCAATACCTCAGTTCCTTTAGGTGCCAATAACAGTGGTAATGAATGATTTTGGAGCGCTAGTTGCATTTAACTTTTTGTTTAGTATACCAAAACCCATCACTTGGCCAGATAATATATGAGGATTTCCAATTTCAAAAGTTCAGATTTACACAGGGATAAGAAAATCTCAAGAATAGCTCAGTTCGTTTATGAGTCAATAACAGTGGTAATCAATGATTTTGGAGCACCAGTTGTATTTAACTTTTTGTTTAGGATACCATAGCCCATCACTTGGCCAGATAATATATGAGGATTTCCAATTTCAAAAGTTCAGATTTACACAGGGATAAGAAAATCTCAATACCTCAGTTCCTTTAGGTGCCAATGAAAGGTGGTAATGAATTATTTTGGAACACTAGTTGCATTTAACTTTTTGTTTAGTATACCAAAGCCCATCACTTGGCCAGATAATATATGAGGATTTCCAATTTCAAAAGTTCTGATTTACACAGGGATAAGAAAATCTCAAGAATACCTCACTTCCTTTAGGTGCCAATAACAGTGGTAATGAATGATTTTGGAACACTAGTTGCATTTAACTTTTTGTTTAGTATACCAAAGCCCATCACTTGGCCAGATAATATATGAGGATTTCCAATTTCAAAAGTTCAGATTTACACAGGGATTAGAAAATCTCAAGAATAGCTCAGTTCCTTTAGATGCCAATAACGGTGGTAATGAATGATTTTGGAACACTAGTTCAGATTTACACAGGGATAAGAACATCTCAAGAATAGCTCAGTTCGTTTAGGTGCCAATAACAGTGGTAATGAATGATTTTGGAACACTAGTTGCATTTAACTTTTTGTTTAGTATACTAACGCCCATCACTTGGCCAGATAATATATGAGGATTTCCAATTTCAAAAGTTCAGATTTACACAGGGATAAGAAAATCTCAATACCTCAGTTCCTTTAGTGCCAATAACAGTGGTAATGAATGATTTTGGAACACTAGTTGCATTTAACTTTTTGTTTAGTATACCAAAGCCCATCACTTGGCCAGATAATATATGAGGATTTCCAATTTCAAAAGTTCAGATTTACACAGGGATTAGAAAATCTCAAGAATAGCTCAGTTCGTTTATGTGCCAATAACAGTGGTAATCAATGATTTTGGAACACCAGTTGCATTTAACTTTTTGTTTAGGATACCAAAGCCCATCACTTGGCCAGATAATATATGAGGATTTCTAATTTCAAAAGTTCAGATTTACACAGGGATAAGAAAATCTCAATACCTCAGTTCCTTTAGGTGCCAATAACAGTGGTAATGAATTATTTTGGAACACTAGTTGCATTTAACTTTTTGTTTAGTATACCAAAGCCCCTCACTTGGCCAGATAATATATGGGGATTTCCAATTTCAAAAGTTCAGATTTACACAGGGATAAGAAAATCTCAAGAATAGCTCAGTTCCTTTAGGTGCCAATGACAGTGGTAATGAATTATTTTGGAACACTAGTTGCATTTAACTTTTTGTTTAGTATACCAAAGCCCATCACTTGGCCAGATAATATATGAGGATTTCCAATTTCAAAAGTTCAGATTTACACAGGGATTAGAAAATGTCAAGAATAGCTCAGTTCATTTATGTGCCAATAACAGTGGTAATCAATGATTTTGGAACACCAGTTGCATTTAACTTTTTGTTTAGTATACCAACGCCCATCACTTGGCCAGATAATATATGAGGATTTCCAATTTCAGAAGTTCAGATTTACACAGGGATAAGAAAATCTCAATACCTCAGTTCCTTTAGGTGCCAATAACAGTGGTAATGAATGATTTTGGAACACTAGTTGCATTTAACTTTTTGTTTAGTATACCAAAGCCCATCACTTGGCCAGATAATATATGAGGATTTCCAATTTCAAAAGTTCAGATTTACACAGGGATTAGAAAATCTCAAGAATAGCTCAGTTCGTTTATGTGCCAATAACAGTGGTAATCAATGATTTTGGAACACCAGTTGCATTTAACTTTTTGTTTAGGATACCAAAGCCCATCACTTGGCCAGATAATATATGAGGATTTCTAATTTCAAAAGTTCAGATTTACACAGGGATAAGAAAATCTCAATACCTCAGTTCCTTTAGGTGCCAATAACAGTGGTAATGAATGATTTTGGAACACTAGTTGCATTTAACTTTTTGTTTAGTATACCAAAGCCCCTCACTTGGCCAGATAATATATGGGGATTTCCAATTTCAAAAGTTCAGATTTACCCAGGGATAAGAAAACCTCAATACCTCAGTTCGTTTATGTGCCAATAACAGTGGTAATCAATGATTTTGGAACACCAGTTACATTTAACTTTTTGTTTAGGATACCAAAGCCCATCACTTGGCCAGATAATATATGAGGATTTGCAATTTCAAAAGTTCAGATTTACACAGGGATAAGAAAATCTCAATACCTCAGTTCCTTTAGGTGCCAATAACAGTGGTAATGAATGATTTTGGAACACTAGTTGCATTTAACTTTTTGTTTAGTATACCAAAGCCCCTCACTTGGCCAGATAATATATGAGGATTTCCAATTTCAAAAGTTCAGATTTACACCGAGATAAGAAAATCTCAAGAATACCTCACTTCCTTTAGGTGCCAATATCAGTGGTAATCAATGATTTTGGAACACTAGTTGCGTTTAACTTTTTGTTTAGTATACCAAAGCCCATCACTTGGCCAGATAATATATGGGGATTTCCAATTTCAAAAGTTCAGATTTACACAGTGCGACGCTCTTTCGGTTCGGGCGTCAAATTTGGCGACGCTTCTGGTGAATGAGGGTTATGCCGGGTTTGGGGCGGGATTGTTTGTCTGCTTAAACACAACAATTCTGCGGGAGTCTCGGGCGCCAGATTTTATTAAGGAGTTTTCTCTCCAACGGCTTCGTTGTATACCTAGTGAAACGAAGACCTGGGTAGCTTCAGTGAAGAAAGTAAATGTCCAGGGGTCGATTCTTCTTCCACGTGGAAAACTGAAAGCTGGAGATGATCCTCGAAGCTGGAGTTGACTGTTGTTGAACTGTAGCAGAAGACATCAAGAACCTCTTATTACTCTGGACTCAAAATTCGCCTTTTATAGCCGGCGAGTTCAAAATTTTGAAAACGGAGTTGAAAGATACGCGGCCCCGGCGAAAGTGGGAAAATCAAAAGAGAAAGTGGGGCCACGCCGCGGATCGGCCGCTCTAGCTACGGTCGAGCGCTATCAGATTGCACGGCCAAATAATATTTACAAATAATACGGAAAACAGGTAAATAAATACAAATAACAATTAAACCGAGTTAACTAAAATTAAATAACTGGTGTACTAACACCGAAAATGATTAACTAAATATATCAGCCCTAATAAAATACTTAAAAAAATGTTAAATTAAATAATTACAGGTAAACTAAATATTTTAATACTGCATTTATTATGGAAAATAACTTAAAAATTAGTAACTTCGTTACACACCCCCCTTTCTTCGGAAAGAAAAGGGTGGCACATCCTTTTCGGCACTACTCCTTCCGGTGTCCATGGATGCTGCAGGACGTGGAGATGAATGCGTTCGGCTTCAGTAGGTTGCACTGCACTCCTCGGCTTACTGAACTTCCTTTGAAAACGGGGCAGTTACAATCACGGGACATCTTCCCACGGCGGCCGCATCGAGAGCAGAAAAGGATCGGAGTATAGGAACATATATCACGATGGTGACCTTCTAGACCGCAACGCCAGCATATATTGTTCTTCCATACGGGTATGCGGGCTTGGTGGAGATAAATATTGGCGACGTTGTTTTGGTTAGATATTTCGGCATGTCGTTCGACTTCTCGGATGTCGGAGGTAATGGTGGACCAAAACTCCCTGTAGTGGTGTCTTCTCGGATTTTGGCGGGTGGTGACAGTGCTGGTAATTTCGTAAGGGAAGGAACTGGACTGGTGTATTTCATTCGTTTGAATGGTCCGGTAGGTGATGACATTTCAGGGATTGGGACTTTAAGACCTGATGGACTGTTTGATATCGGTGTTGCAATGGTTTCTGTAGTTGTCGGCGGTTTCGGAGAAACAAGCGGGAGTTCAACCACTTCCAGAGCCTCATCGGTGAAGAACTCCATAGGTGGATCTTCTTCTTGGTCGGTTCTTGAAGTTATTGTTACTGGGGTTGGTTCTATTTCTTCCATGGCGGAATCTAATTCTCGGAGCAGGTCGAAATCCTCGTTATTCTGACTGGACATGATGTGGACTGTTTGAGAGACTTGAACTGACTTAGTCCAGAGACAGGTGCCTGTCTGCTTATATAGCAGTATAAAGGAGAAGGGATTTGTAGGGAAGGGATAATTTTTAAGGAAGGGGAAAACGAAAGAGAGAAGGGATTTAGTAAAAAGGGATAAAATGAAAGAGAGGAGGAATAAAGAACAGAGAACAAACGGAGAGCAATTTAGAAGGAGGAATGGATGGTTATGCGGGGACAGGAGAGGGTTTTGAACCGATACCGGCATCGTCGGAGGTCTCCACCACGTAGCACTCGTTGCCTTACCTCCTGGCGAAGAGGTAGGGGCCAATCATTGAAATTGGGCCCCATACTGGCCATCCTGGACTCGAGGTCGGCAAGAGATCCTGGTGCAGGGTTGGTGGAGGAACTGGGAAGGGATATAATGGTCGGTGTTTGGTCGCAATATAGCGTGGCCGCGGTTGGAACGCCGGGCGGCGACGAAACTGACAGGATAGGGATGAAAGGCATGGAAGGAGCGGAAGGAATCGATGCAGCGGGGATGGAGGTAGGGTTAGGTAGCGGTGGACCTAGCTGCTGGCGAAAATACTGATCCAAAATAGCCGGTACCGCTAATCCGGCTGGGGTATCAGAAGGTCGTGCTGCAGGGAGTGGGAGGTGGGTGTCGGGAAAAATAGGTGGCCGGGGAGCTGGAGTGACCATACGCCAAGGTCTGGTGGCTCTCCGCTGCGTGGCTACTAGATCGGCCACCTTCGGAATCTCCTGGACCTGGATTCGATGCAGCGGTATGGAGATGCGGACGTCGGACGGTACGGTTGTTTTCGCTATGGGCCGCTTGTTCCCTCCGCGCTGCTGATCTGCGAGGTGGGCGACCATTTTCCTAACTTGGTTCATTCGGGCGGTCTGTTGTTTCCTCTGGGTAGGCTCTACCTTTGCTGAGGGTGGATGCTGGATAACTTTACGCATTCTAAAACATTAATTACGGATAGAGGGTTTTAAGTCTTTAATATGGACACGCGATATTTTATTTCCCGCTTCATCTTTTAACTGGTAAACGACCGGAGAAATGACTTTAGTTACGGTGTAGGGGCCGGAGTATTTTGGCGCGAGCTTGGCTGCGAAACCTTGTGCGGCGGAAGAAAGGTGGTGTTCCTTTTTCATAACTTGATCCCCTACGTGGCATTTCCAGTCTGTACGGCGGAGGTTATAGTGATGTTGCTGGGTGGTGAATGCTTTATTGGTGGTGATGGTCTGGAGAGTTCCGAAACGGATGGGAACTTCCACCAACGGATCCTGGGTGACAGCTCGTGCACAATTTTTACGGCTTGTTCTACATGATACTCTTTTGGTGAGTCGATCTTGGAAGCCAGCTGGATAATAGTTGCCCATCGAAGACCTTGGTACTGGACCCACCAAATCGATGCTGACTGCTTGCCATGGCTGGTGTTTTGCGGACGGCTGTATCTGACCTGGTGTTTGCTTTTGAGAGGTGTTAAACCTCTGGCACTGCAAGCAACTTCGAACATACTTAGCTACTTCGCGAAACATTCCAGGCCAATAATACAGGGTAGCTACACGGGCGATGGTCTTGGTGATCCCTAGGTGTCCTGCGGTAGGATGATCGTGAATTTCCTTCAAAACTTGTGGTCGCAGTGGTTTCGGAACGCACAGTTTCCAGGTGTTGTGGAACTCATCATCCTTCAGGTTGTTGTCGATGAAATGGCGGTACAGCTTTCCTTCTTTAATGATATAATTCTGGAAGTCAGCTGGGTATTGGGTCACTTCGTCGAGCTTCTTGCGGTACCAGTTGCATTCTGGTAGATCCATTACACATCTATTTTGGGAGGGATCCTCCGTTGGTGTAACAGCGGTGGGCAGTTTAGCCAAAGCTGGAAAACTGTTCTGGACGAGTCCCACGGACATGAGAGTCTCCTTGGGCATAGACACGATGACATTCTCTAGGAATATATTACCGGTCTTCAGGTTGACATGGAAATCCATACTCTGGAGGAAATCCATTCCCAGTAACAAATCGGTGGCCATATTCTCTACGTAGTTGAATACCTGTGTCTGGGTCTTATCCCTTATGGTCAGAGGTATTTGATATGCGGCGGAAATGGCTACTGGGCTACCGTCTAAGACGGTAGCTTGACAGCTAACGGGTTGCTGCTTCCGTATTTTCAACTGGCGGCAGAGTTTCAATACGCTGGGGCCCATGTAGGACAAGACGGCACCGGTGTCTACAAGCGCAGCGAATTTTCGGTCTCCTATGACAACTGAAATGTACGGACGGGTGTCTTGGGTGCAGGAGGCGGTGTTTAATGGGAGCGGCCCATGCCTCCGGTCTGAGGGGCTCCGTTCTCGGCAGTTGCAATCCCGGGAAAGTATACCTCGCCTTCCACATCGGGAGCAGAATAACACTGGCTGGTTCCTACAGTGCTGTCGAAGATGTCCGGTTTGTCCACATCTCCAGCAGACAGTCGAAGTCGGGCTTGTCCTGGCACTCATGATTCTATTTGGTGTAACTGGCGTGTCAATGGGTACTGGCCGAGCTTCCTGGCGGCGGACTGGCAACAAAGGTCGGGGTACCTCGGTTCGCGTTTCAGGCTGCCTTGCGGTTGTCAGAGTTGTCTCTCTTGGTGACGGGGTGCTAAAAATCGGAGTACCTAAGCGTTCTAACTGGATGTCTTCGTATTCCTTTACTGCAGCAATTAACTGTGGTACGGTGCTGCAGGTAGACCTATGAATGAACAAACGATACTCTGGCAACAGGTTCTGATGCAACCAATACAACTCTTGTTGCGGGGACATGGCTCCATGTCGTCTTATTAACGTTTGCAGGTCGATGATGAAATCTAGTGCCTTTTCCCTCGGGCGTTGACGTCTCTGACTTATCTGTGCCTCTAGCTGGATGTGGTAGTCGGTGGGAAGGTAGAACGCTCGGAAGTCCCGGAGAAAGTCGGACCAGCACGTCCAATTGCGACAATTGTTCCTATACCAGGCTAATGCTGTTTCGGTTAGAAGTTCGGGCAAGACTGGCAGTAATGCTTCTGTAATTAAGTTATACCTAAGACAAACTTCGTTTAAGCGTTCTAGGAATGCTACCGGATCGGTGCGTCCATTAAAGCTGACATGCCATTCATGGACCCTTAGTGAGTCGGTCCTAATTGCTGAAGCGGGTACAGAATTTTGCGGTGGTAGGGAAGAGGGTGGTAACGGGCCAACAGACGGGAATACAGGGAGGTTGATATTGTTACTGGGAGCTGGAATACAATTAATGGGAGGGATAGTGGTATACGGCACCTGGGTCCAGGTAGTAGTTACATTTCCCCAGGTAGAAGTCGGTGTTGCGTTTGCAAGACGGAGTAACCACTCCGGTACGGATAATGAATTCGGAGGCTGCGGGGATGTGTCGGTACGGGACGGAAACTGTGATTTTGGTAGATAGGGTGGTTGGTTTGGAGAGGCTTCGGTACGGAGCGGCTGTGACCAGGTGGGTGGTAACGTAGCGGACAAGTACGAGGACGATTCGGTGTGCTGGGGCGGTTGGTTTTTGGACCTAGGGGATGTGTGTCCATCGCGTAGGAACCGTGATAGTTGGCGACGTAGCTTCGCCATAGATCCTTCAGGATTTAGTCCAAACTTCTCGCTTTCTTCGATCAGCTGGTTCTTCTTCAGACGGTATATCCAACCCACGCGGTTGTCTGCCACTTCTAGGCCTACGGTCTCGTCTTCTTGCTCGTCGGAGGAATGTTCTTGACTTTGTTCGGTCGGATCTTGCTTGCTGTTTGCCATGCTGACGGTGGTGTATTTTGTTTGCTGGATGGAGTGCCCTTCGTCGGCGATGTCTTCCTTTACGATGTTTGAAAGAAAAAAACAGGTCCCTGCTCGGGCGCCAAATTTGCGACGCTCTTTCGGTTCGGGCGTCAAATTTGGCGACGCTTCTGGTGAATGAGGGTTATGCCGGGTTTGGGGCGGGATTGTTTGTCTGCTTAAACACAACAATTCTGCGGGAGTCTCGGGCGCCAGATTTTATTAAGGAGTTTTCTCTCCAACGGCTTCGTTGTATACCTAGTGAAACGAAGACCTGGGTAGCTTCAGTGAAGAAAGTAAATGTCCAGGGGTCGATTCTTCTTCCACGTGGAAAACTGAAAGCTGGAGATGATCCTCGAAGCTGGAGTTGACTGTTGTTGAACTGTAGCAGAAGACATCAAGAACCTCTTATTACTCTGGACTCAAAATTCGCCTTTTATAGCCGGCGACTTCAAAATTTTGAAAACGGAGTTGAAAGATACGCGGCCCCGGCGAAAGTGGGAAAATCAAAAGAGAAAGTGGGGCCACGCCGCGGATCGGCCGCTCTAGCTACGGTCGAGCGCTATCAGATTGCACGGCCAAATAATATTTACAAATAATACGGAAAACAGGTAAATAAATACAAATAACAATTAAACCGAGTTAACTAAAATTAAATAACTGGTGTACTAACACCGAAAATGATTAACTAAATATATCAGCCCTAATAAAATACTTAAAAAAATGTTAAATTAAATAATTACAGGTAAACTAAATATTTTAATACTGCATTTATTATGGAAAATAACTTAAAAATTAGTAACTTCGTTACAACAGGGATAAGAAAATCTCAAGAATAGCTCAGTTCCTTTAGGTGCCAATGACAGTGGTAATGAATTATTTTGGAACACTAGTTGCATTTAACTTTTTGTTTAGGATACCAAAGCCCATCACTTGGCCAGATAATATATGAGGATTTGCAATTTCAAAAGTTCAGATTTACACAGGGATAAGAAAATCTCAATACCTCAGTTCCTTTAGGTGCCAATAACAGTGGTAATGAATGATTTTGGAACACTAGTTGCATTTAACTTTTTGTTTAGTATACCAAAGCCCCGCACTTGGCCAGATAATATATGGGGATTTCCAATTTCAAAAGTTCAGATTTACACAGGGATAAGAAAATCTCAAGAATAGCTCAGTTCGTTTAGGTGCCAATAACAGTGGTAATCAATGATTTTGGAACACTGGTTGCGTTTAACTTTTTGTTTAGTATACCAAAGCCCATCACTTGGCCAGATAATATATGGGGGTTTTCAATTTCAAAAGTTCAGATTTACACAGGGATAAGAAAATCTCAAGAATAGCTCAGTTCCTTTAGGTGCCAATGACAGTGGTAATGAATTATTTTGGAACACTAGTTGCATTTAACTTTTTGTTTAATATACCAAAGCCCATCACTTGGCCAGATAATATATGAGGATTTCCAATTTCAAAAGTTCTGATTTACACAGCGATAAGAAAATCTCAAGAATACCTCACTTCCTTTAGGTGCCAATAACAGTGGTAACGAATTATTTTGGAACACTAGTTGCATTTAACTTTTTGTTTAGTATACCAAAGCCCATCACTTGGCCAGATAATATATGAGGATTTCCAATTTCAAAAGTTCAGATTTACACAGGGATAAGAAAATCTCAAGAATAGCTCAGTTCCTTTAGGTGCCAATGACAGTGGTAATGAATTATTTTGGAACACTAGTTGCATTTAACTTTTTGTTTAGTATACCAAAGCCCATCACTTGGCCAGATAATATATGAGGATTTCCAATTTCAAAAGTTCTGATTTACACAGGGATAAGAAAATCTCAAGAATACCTCACTTCCTTTAGGTGCCAATAACAGTGGTAATGAATGAATGAATTTTGGAACACTAGTTGCATTTAACTTTTTGTTTAGTATACCAAAGCCCATCACTTGGCCAGATAATATATGAGGATTACCAATTTCAAAAGTTCATATTTACACAGGGATAAGAAAATCTCAAGAATAGCTCAGTTCGTTTAGGTGCCAATAACAGTGGTAATGAATTATTTTGGAACACTAGTTGCATTTAACTTTTTGTTTAGTATACCAAAGCCCATCACTTGGCCATATAATATATGAGGATTTCCAATTTCAAAAGTTCTGATTTACACAGGGATAAGAAAATCTCAAGAATACCTCACTTCCTTTAGGTGCCAATAGCAGTGGTAATGAATGAATGAATTTTGGAACACTAGTTGCATTTAAGTTTTTGTTTAGTATACCAAAGCCCATCACTTGGCCAGATAATAAATGAGGATTTCCAATTTCAAAAGTTCAGATTTACACAGGGATAAGAAAATCTCAATACCTCAGTTCCTTTAGGTACCAATAACAGTGGGAATGAATGATTTTGGAACACTAGTTGCATTTAACTTTTTGTTTAGTATACCAAAGCCCATCACTTGGCCAGATAATATATGAGGATTTCCAATTTCAAAAGTTCAGATTTACACAGGGATAAGAAAACCTCAATACCTCAGTTCCTTTAGGTGCCAATAACAGTGGTAATGAATGATTTTGGAACACTAGTTGCATTTAACTTTTTGTTTAGTATACCAAAGCCCAACACTTGGCCAGATAATATATGGGGATTTTCAATTTCAAAAGTTCAGATTTACACAGGGATAAGAAAATCTCAAGAATACCTCACTTCCTTTGGTGCCAATAACAGTGGTAATGATAATATATGAGGATTTCCAATTTCAAAAGTTCAGATTTACACAGGGATAAGAAAACCTCAATACCTCAGTTCCTTTAGGTGCCAATAACAGTGGTAATGAATGATTTTGGAACACTAGTTGCATTTAACGTTTTGTTTAGTATACCAAAGCCCATCACTTGGCCAGATAATATATGAGGATTTCCAATTTCAAAAGTTCAGATTTACACAGGGATAAGAAAACCTCAATACCTCAGTTCCTTTAGGTGCCAATAACAGTGGTAATGAATGATTTTAGTACACTAGTTGCATTTAACGTTTTGTTTAGTATACCAAAGCCCATCACTTGGCCAGATAATATATGAGGATTTCCAATTTCAAAAGTTCAGATTTACACAGGGATTAGAAAATCTCAAGAATAGCTCAGTTCGTTTATGTGCCAATAACAGTGGTAATCAATGATTTTGGAACACCAGTTGCATTTAACTTTTTGTTTAGGATACCAAAGCCCATCACTTGGCCAGATAATATATGAGGATTTTCAATTTCAAACGTTCAGATTTACACAGGGATAAGAAAATCTCAATACCTCAGTTCCTTTAGGTGCCAATAACAGTGGTACCTAATGAATGATTTTGGAACACTAGTTGCATTTAAATTTTTGTTTAGTATACCAAAGCCCCTAACTTGGCCAGATAATATATGAGGATTTCCAATTTCAAAAGTTCAGATTTACACAGGGATAAGAAAACCTCAATACCTCAGTTCCTTTAGGTGCCAATAACAGTGATAATGAATGATTTTGGAACACTAGTTGCATTTAACTTTTTGTTTAGTATACCAAAGCCCCGCACTTGGCCAGATAATATATGGGGATTTCCAATTTCAAAAGTTCAGATTTACACAGGGATAAGAAAATCTCAAGAATAGCTCAGTTCGTTTAGGTGCCAATAACAGTGGTAATCAATGATTTTGGAACACTGGTTGCGTTTAACTTTTTGTTTAGTATACCAAAGCCCATCACTTGGCCAGATAATATATGGGGGTTTTCAATTTCAAAAGTTCAGATTTACACAGGGATAAGAAAATCTCAAGAATAGCTCAGTTCCTTTAGGTGCCAATGACAGTGGTAATGAATTATTTTGGAACACTAGTTGCATTTAACTTTTTGTTTAATATACCAAAGCCCATCACTTGGCCAGATAATATATGAGGATTTCCAATTTCAAAAGTTCTGATTTACACAGCGATAAGAAAATCTCAAGAATACCTCACTTCCTTTAGGTGCCAATAACAGTGGTAACGAATTATTTTGGAACACTAGTTGCATTTAACTTTTTGTTTAGTATACCAAAGCCCATCACTTGGCCAGATAATATATGAGGATTTCCAATTTCAAAAGTTCAGATTTACACAGGGATAAGAAAATCTCAAGAATAGCTCAGTTCCTTTAGGTGCCAATGACAGTGGTAATGAATTATTTTGGAACACTAGTTGCATTTAACTTTTTGTTTAGTATACCAAAGCCCATCACTTGGCCAGATAATATATGAGGATTTCCAATTTCAAAAGTTCTGATTTACACAGGGATAAGAAAATCTCAAGAATACCTCACTTCCTTTAGGTGCCAATAACAGTGGTAATGAATGAATGAATTTTGGAACACTAGTTGCATTTAACTTTTTGTTTAGTATACCAAAGCCCATCACTTGGCCAGATAATATATGAGGATTACCAATTTCAAAAGTTCATATTTACACAGGGATAAGAAAATCTCAAGAATAGCTCAGTTCGTTTAGGTGCCAATAACAGTGGTAATGAATTATTTTGGAACACTAGTTGCATTTAACTTTTTGTTTAGTATACCAAAGCCCATCACTTGGCCAGATAATATATGAGGATTTCCAATTTCAAAAGTTCTGATTTACACAGGGATAAGAAAATCTCAAGAATACCTCACTTCCTTTAGGTGCCAATAGCAGTGGTAATGAATGAATGAATTTTGGAACACTAGTTGCATTTAAGTTTTTGTTTAGTATACCAAAGCCCATCACTTGGCCAGATAATATATGAGGATTTCCAATTTCAAAAGTTCAGATTTACACAGGGATAAGAAAATCTCAATACCTCAGTTCCTTTAGGTACCAATAACAGTGGGAATGAATGATTTTGGAACACTAGTTGCATTTAACTTTTTGTTTAGTATACCAAAGCCCATCACTTGGCCAGATAATATATGAGGATTTCCAATTTCAAAAGTTCAGATTTACACAGGGATAAGAAAACCTCAATACCTCAGTTCCTTTAGGTGCCAATAACAGTGGTAATGAATGATTTTGGAACACTAGTTGCATTTAACTTTTTGTTTAGTATACCAAAGCCCAACACTTGGCCAGATAATATATGGGGATTTTCAATTTCAAAAGTTCAGATTTACACAGGGATAAGAAAATCTCAAGAATACCTCACTTCCTTTGGTGCCAATAACAGTGGTAATGATAATATATGAGGATTTCCAATTTCAAAAGTTCAGATTTACACAGGGATAAGAAAACCTCAATACCTCAGTTCCTTTAGGTGCCAATAACAGTGGTAATGAATGATTTTGGAACACTAGTTGCATTTAACGTTTTGTTTAGTATACCAAAGCCCATCACTTGGCCAGATAATATATGAGGATTTCCAATTTCAAAAGTTCAGATTTACACAGGGATAAGAGAACCTCAATACCTCAGTTCCTTTAGGTGCCAATAACAGTGGTAATGAATGATTTTAGAACACTAGTTGCATTTAACGTTTTGTTTAGTATACCAAAGCCCATCACTTGGCCAGATAATATATGAGGATTTCCTATTTCAAAAGTTCAGATTTACACAGGGATTAGAAAATCTCAAGAATAGCTCAGTTCGTTTATGTGCCAATAACAGTGGTAATCAATGATTTTGGAACACCAGTTGCATTTAACTTTTTGTTTAGGATACCAAAGCCCATCACTTGGCCAGATAATATATGAGGATTTTCAATTTCAAACGTTCAGATTTACACAGGGATAAGAAAATCTCAATACCTCAGTTCCTTTAGGTGCCAATAACAGTGGTACCTAATGAATGATTTTGGAACACTAGTTGCATTTAAATTTTTGTTTAGTATACCAAAGCCCCTAACTTGGCCAGATAATATATGAGGATTTCCAATTTCAAAAGTTCAGATTTACACAGGGATAAGAAAACCTCAATACCTCAGTTCCTTTAGGTGCCAATAACAGTGATAATGAATGATTTTGGAACACTAGTTGCATTTAAATTTTTGTTTAGTATACCAAAGCCCATCACTTGGCCAGATAATATATGAGGATTACCAATTTCAAAAGTTCATATTTACACAGGGATAAGAAAATCTCAAGAATAGCTCAGTTCGTTTAGGTGCCAATAACAGTGGGAATGAATGATTTTGGAACACTAGTTGCATTTAAGTTTTTGTTTAGTATACCAAAGCCCATCACTTGGCCAGATAATATATGAGGATTTCCAATTTCAAAAGTTCAGATTTACACAGGGATAAGAAAATCTCAATACCTCAGTTCCTTTAGGTACCAATAACAGTGGGAATGAATGATTTTGGAACACTAGTTGCATTTAACTTTTTGTTTAGTATACCAAAGCCCATCACTTGGCCAGATAATATATGAGGATTTCCAATTTCAAAAGTTCAGATTTACACAGGGATAAGAAAACCTCAATACCTCAGTTCCTTTAGGTGCCAATAACAGTGGTAATGAATGATTTTGGAACACTTGTTGCATTTAACTTTTTGTTTAGTATACCAAAGCCCAACACTTGGCCAGATAATATATGGGGATTTTCAATTTCAAAAGTTCAGATTTACACAGGGATAAGAAAATCTCAAGAATACCTCACTTCCTTTGGTGCCAATAACAGTGGTAATGATAATATATGAGGATTTCCAATTTCAAAAGTTCAGATTTACACAGGGATAAGAAAACCTCAATACCTCAGTTCCTTTAGGTGCCAATAACAGTGGTAATGAATGATTTTGGAACACTAGTTGCATTTAACGTTTTGTTTAGTATACCAAAGCCCATCACTTGGCCAGATAATATATGAGGATTTCCAATTTCAAAAGTTCAGATTTACACAGGGATAAGAAAATCTCAATACCTCAGTTCCTTTAGGTGCCAATAACAGTGGTACCTAATGAATGATTTTGGAACACTAGTTGCATTTAAATTTTTGTTTAGTATACCAAAGCCCCTAACTTGGCCAGATAATATATGAGGATTTCCAATTTCAAAAGTTCAGATTTACACAGGGATAAGAAAACCTCAATACCTCAGTTCCTTTAGGTGCCAATAACAGTGATAATGAATGATTTTGGAACACTAGTTGCATTTAACTTTTTGTTTAGTATACCAAAGCCCATCACTTGGCCAGATAATATATGGGGATTTCCAATTTCAAAAGTTCAGATTTACACAGGGATTAGAAAATCTCAAGAATAGCTCAGTTCGTTTATGTGCCAATAACAGTGGTAATCAATGATTTTGGAACACCAGTTGCATTTAACTTTTTGTTTAGGATACCAAAGCCCATCACTTGGCCAGATAATATATGAGGATTTCTAATTTCAAAAGTTCAGATTTACACAGGGATAAGAAAATCTCAATACCTCAGTTCCTTTAGGTGCCAATAACAGTGGTAATGAATGATTTTGGAACACTAGTTGCATTTAACTTTTTGTTTAGTATACCAAAGCCCCTCACTTGGCCAGATAATATATGGGGATTTCCAATTTCAAAAGTTCAGATTTACACAGGGATAAGAAAATCTCAAGAATAGCTCAGTTCCTTTAGGTGCCAATGACAGTGGTAATGAATTATTTTGGAACACTAGTTGCATTTAACTTTTTGTTTAGTATACCAAAGCCCCTCACTTGGCCAGATAATATATGGGGATTTCCAATTTCAAAAGTTCAGATTTACCCAGGGATAAGAAAACCTCAATACCTCAGTTCGTTTATGTGCCAATAACAGTGGTAATCAATGATTTTGGAACACCAGTTACATTTAACTTTTTGTTTAGGATACCAAAGCCCATCACTTGGCCAGATAATATATGAGGATTTGCAATTTCAAAAGTTCAGATTTACACAGGGATAAGAAAATCTCAATACCTCAGTTCCTTTAGGTGCCAATAACAGTGGTAATGAATGATTTTGGAACACTAGTTGCATTTAACTTTTTGTTTAGTATAAAAGCCAAAGCCCCTCACTTGGCCAGATAATATATGAGGATTTCCAATTTCAAAAGTTCAGATTTACACAGGGATAAGAAAATCTCAAGAATACCTCACTTCCTTTAGGTGCCAATAACAGTGGTAATCAATGATTTTGGAACACTAGTTGCGTTTAACTTTTTGTTTAGTATACCAAAGCCCATCACTTGGCCAGATAATATATGGGGATTTCCAATTTCAAAAGTTCAGATTTACACAGGGATAAGAAAATCTCAAGAATAGCTCAGTTCCTTTAGGTGCCAATGACAGTGGTAATGAATTATTTTGGAACACTAGTTGCATTTAACTTTTTGTTTAGGATACCAAAGCCCATCACTTGGCCAGATAATATATGAGGATTTGCAATTTCAAAAGTTCAGATTTACACAGGGATAAGAAAATCTCAATACCTCAGTTCCTTTAGGTGCCAATAACAGTGGTAATGAATGATTTTGGAACACTAGTTGCATTTAACTTTTTGTTTAGTATACCAAAGCCCCGCACTTGGCCAGATAATATATGGGGATTTCCAATTTCAAAAGTTCAGATTTACACAGGGATAAGAAAATCTCAAGAATAGCTCAGTTCGTTTAGGTGCCAATAACAGTGGTAATCAATGATTTTGGAACACTGGTTGCGTTTAACTTTTTGTTTAGTATACCAAAGCCCATCACTTGGCCAGATAATATATGGGGGTTTTCAATTTCAAAAGTTCAGATTTACACAGGGATAAGAAAATCTCAAGAATAGCTCAGTTCCTTTAGGTGCCAATGACAGTGGTAATGAATTATTTTGGAACACTAGTTGCATTTAACTTTTTGTTTAATATACCAAAGCCCATCACTTGGCCAGATAATATATGAGGATTTCCAATTTCAAAAGTTCTGATTTACACAGCGATAAGAAAATCTCAAGAATACCTCACTTCCTTTAGGTGCCAATAACAGTGGTAACGAATTATTTTGGAACACTAGTTGCATTTAACTTTTTGTTTAGTATACCAAAGCCCATCACTTGGCCAGATAATATATGAGGATTTCCAATTTCAAAAGTTCAGATTTACACAGGGATAAGAAAATCTCAAGAATAGCTCAGTTCCTTTAGGTGCCAATGACAGTGGTAATGAATTATTTTGGAACACTAGTTGCATTTAACTTTTTGTTTAGTATACCAAAGCCCATCACTTGGCCAGATAATATATGAGGATTTCCAATTTCAAAAGTTCTGATTTACACAGGGATAAGAAAATCTCAAGAATACCTCACTTCCTTTAGGTGCCAATAACAGTGGTAATGAATGAATGAATTTTGGAACACTAGTTGCATTTAACTTTTTGTTTAGTATACCAAAGCCCATCACTTGGCCAGATAATATATGAGGATTACCAATTTCAAAAGTTCATATTTACACAGGGATAAGAAAATCTCAAGAATAGCTCAGTTCGTTTAGGTGCCAATAACAGTGGTAATGAATTATTTTGGAACACTAGTTGCATTTAACTTTTTGTTTAGTATACCAAAGCCCATCACTTGGCCAGATAATATATGAGGATTTCCAATTTCAAAAGTTCTGATTTACACAGGGATAAGAAAATCTCAAGAATACCTCACTTCCTTTAGGTGCCAATAACAGTGGTAATGAAGGAATGAATTTTGGAACACTAGTTGCATTTAAGTTTTTGTTTAGTATACCAAAGCCCATCACTTGGCCAGATAATATATGAGGATTTCCAATTTCAAAAGTTCAGATTTACACAGGGATAAGAAAATCTCAATACCTCAGTTCCTTTAGGTACCAATAACAGTGGGAATGAATGATTTTGGAACACTAGTTGCATTTAACTTTTTGTTTAGTATACCAAAGCCCATCACTTGGCCAGATAATATATGAGGATTTCCAATTTCAAAAGTTCAGATTTACACAGGGATAAGAAAACCTCAATACCTCAGTTCCTTTAGGTGCCAATAACAGTGGTAATGAATGATTTTGGAACACTAGTTGCATTTAACTTTTTGTTTAGTATACCAAAGCCCAACACTTGGCCAGATAATATATGGGGATTTTCAATTTCAAAAGTTCAGATTTACACAGGGATAAGAAAATCTCAAGAATACCTCACTTCCTTTGGTGCCAATAACAGTGGTAATGATAATATATGAGGATTTCCAATTTCAAAAGTTCAGATTTACACAGGGATAAGAAAACCTCAATACCTCAGTTCCTTTAGGTGCCAATAACAGTGGTAATGAATGATTTTGGAACACTAGTTGCATTTAACGTTTTGTTTAGTATACCAAAGCCCATCACTTGGCCAGATAATATATGAGGATTTCCAATTTCAAAAGTTCAGATTTACACAGGGATAAGAAAACCTCAATACCTCAGTTCCTTTAGGTGCCAATAACAGTGGTAATGAATGATTTTAGAACACTAGTTGCATTTAACGTTTTGTTTAGTATACCAAAGCCCATCACTTGGCCAGATAATATATGAGGATTTCCAATTTCAAAAGTTCAGATTTACACAGGGATTAGAAAATCTCAAGAATAGCTCAGTTCGTTTATGTGCCAATAACAGTGGTAATCAATGATTTTGGAACACCAGTTGCATTTAACTTTTTGTTTAGGATACCAAAGCCCATCACTTGGCCAGATAATATATGAGGATTTTCAATTTCAAAAGTTCAGATTTACACAGGGATAAGAAAATCTCAATACCTCAGTTCCTTTAGGTGCCAATAACAGTGGTACCTAATGAATGATTTTGGAACACTAGTTGCATTTAAATTTTTGTTTAGTATACCAAAGCCCCTAACTTGGCCAGATAATATATGAGGATTTCCAATTTCAAAAGTTCAGATTTACACAGGGATAAGAAAACCTCAATACCTCAGTTCCTTTAGGTGCCAATAACAGTGATAATGAATGATTTTGGAACACTAGTTGCATTTAAATTTTTGTTTAGTATACCAAAGCCCATCACTTGGCCAGATAATATATGAGGATTACCAATTTCAAAAGTTCATATTTACACAGGGATAAGAAAATCTCAAGAATAGCTCAGTTCGTTTAGGTGCCAATAACAGTGGGAATGAATGATTTTGGAACACTAGTTGCATTTAAGTTTTTGTTTAGTATACCAAAGCCCATCACTTGGCCAGATAATATATGGGGATTTTCAATTTCAAAAGTTCAGATTTACACAGGGATAAGAAAATCTCAAGAATACCTCACTTCCTTTGGTGCCAATAACAGTGGGGATTTCCAATTTCAAAAGTTCAGATTTACACAGGGATAAGAAAACCTCAATACCTCAGTTCCTTTAGGTGCCAATAACAGTGGTAATGAATGATTTTGGAACACTTGTTGCATTTAACTTTTTGTTTAGTATACCAAAGCCCAACACTTGGCCAGATAATATATGGGGATTTTCAATTTCAAAAGTTCAGATTTACACAGGGATAAGAAAATCTCAAGAATACCTCACTTCCTTTGGTGCCAATAACAGTGGTAATGATAATATATGAGGATTTCCAATTTCAAAAGTTCAGATTTACACAGGGATAAGAAAACCTCAATACCTCAGTTCCTTTAGGTGCCAATAACAGTGGTAATGAATGATTTTGGAACACTAGTTGCATTTAACGTTTTGTTTAGTATACCAAAGCCCATCACTTGGCCAGATAATATATGAGGATTTCCAATTTCAAAAGTTCAGATTTACACAGGGATAAGAAAACCTCAATACCTCAGTTCCTTTAGGTGCCAATAACAGTGGTAATGAATGATTTTGGAACACTAGTTGCATTTAACGTTTTGTTTAGTATACCAAAGCCCATCACTTGGCCAGATAATATATGAGGATTTCCAATTTCAAAAGTTCAGATTTACACAGGGATTAGAAAATCTCAAGAATAGCTCAGTTCGTTTATGTGCCAATAACAGTGGTAATCAATGATTTTGGAACACCAGTTGCATTTAACTTTTTGTTTAGGATACCAAAGCCCATCACTTGGCCAGATAATATATGAGGATTTCCAATTTCAAAAGTTCAGATTTACACAGGGATAAGAAAATCTCAATACCTCAGTTCCTTTAGGTGCCAATAACAGTGGTACCTAATGAATGATTTTGGAACACTAGTTGCATTTAAATTTTTGTTTAGTATACAAAAGCCCCTAACTTGGCCAGATAATATATGAGGATTTCCAATTTCAAAAGTTCAGATTTACACAGGGATAAGAAAACCTCAATACCTCAGTTCCTTTAGGTGCCAATAACAGTGATAATGAATGATTTTGGAACACTAGTTGCATTTAAATTTTTGTTTAGTATACCAAAGCCCCTCACTTGGCCAGATAATATATGAGGATTTCCAATTTCAAAAGTTCAGATTTACACAGGGATAAGAAAACCTCAATACCTCAGTTCGTTTATGTGCCAATAACAGTGGTAATCAATGATTTTGGAACACCAGTTGCATTTAACTTTTTGTTTAGGATACCAAAGCCCATCACTTGGCCAGATAATATATGAGGATTTCCAATTTCAAAAGTTCAGATTTACACAGGGATAAGAAAATCTCAATACCTCAGTTCCTTTAGGTGCCAATAACAGTGGTACCTAATGAATGATTTTGGAACACTAGTTGCATTTAAATTTTTGTTTAGTATACAAAAGCCCCTAACTTGGCCAGATAATATATGAGGATTTCCAATTTCAAAAGTTCAGATTTACACAGGGATAAGAAAACCTCAATACCTCAGTTCCTTTAGGTGCCAATAACAGTGATAATGAATGATTTTGGAACACTAGTTGCATTTAAATTTTTGTTTAGTATACCAAAGCCCCTCACTTGGCCAGATAATATATGAGGATTTCCAATTTCAAAAGTTCAGATTTACACAGGGATAAGAAAACCTCAATACCTCAGTTCGTTTATGTGCCAATAACAGTGGTAATCAATGATTTTGGAACACCAGTTACATTTAACTTTTTGTTTAGGATACCAAAGCCCATCACTTGGCCAGATAATATATGAGGATTTGCAATTTCAAAAGTTCAGATTTACACAGGGATAAGAAAATCTCAATACCTCAGTTCCTTTAGGTGCCAATAACAGTGGTAATGAATGATTTTGGAACACTAGTTGCATTTAATTTTTTGTTTAGTATACCAAAGCCCCTCACTTGGCCAGATAATATATGAGGATTTCCAATTTCAAAAGTTCAGATTTACACAGGGATAAGAAAATCTCAAGAATACCTCACTTCCTTTAGGTGCCAATAACAGTGGTAATCAATGATTTTGGAACACTAGTTGCGTTTAACTTTTTGTTTAGTATACCAAAGCCCATCACTTGGCCAGATAATATATGGGGATTTCCAATTTCAAAAGTTCAGATTTACACTGGGATAAGAAAATCTCAAGAATAGCTCAGTTCCTTTAGGTGCCAATGACAGTGGTAATGAATTATTTTGGAACACTAGTTGCATTTAACTTTTTGTTTAGGATACCAAAGCCCATCACTTGGCCAGATAATATATGAGGATTTGCAATTTCAAAAGTTCAGATTTACACAGGGATAAGAAAATCTCAATACCTCAGTTCCTTTAGGTGCCAATAACAGTGGTAATGAATGATTTTGGAACACTAGTTGCATTTAACTTTTTGTTTAGTATACCAAGGCCCTCACTTGGCCAGATAATATATGAAGATTTCCAATTTCAAAAGTTCAGATTTACAGGGATAAGAAAATCTCAAGAATAGCTCAGTTCCTTTAGGTGCCAATGACAGTGGTAATGAATTATTTTGGAACACAAGTTGCATTTAACTTTTTGTTTAGTATACCAAAGGCCAGATAATATATGAGGATTTCCAATTTCAAAAGTTCTGATTTACACAGGGATAAGAAAATCTCAAGAATACCTCACTTCCTTTAGGTGCCAATAACAGTGGTAATGAATTATTTTGGATCACTAGTTGCATTTAACTTTTTGTTTAGTATACCAAAGCCCATCACTTGGCCAGATAATATATTAGGATTTCCAATTTCAAAAGTTCAGATTTGCACAGAGATTAGAAAGTCTCAAGAATAGCTCAGTCGTTTAGGTGCCAATAACAGTGGTAATCAATGATTTTGGAACACCAGTTGCATTTAACTTTTTGTTTAGTTTACCAAAGCCCATCACTTGGCCAGATAATATATGAGGATTTCCAATTTCAAAAGTTCAGATTTACACAGGGATAAGAAAATCTCAAGAATAGCTCAGTTCGTTTAGGTGTCAATAACAGTGTGGTAATGAATGATTTTGGAACACTAATTGCATTTAACTTTTTGTTTAGTATACCAAAGCCCATCACTTGGCCAGATAATATATGAGGATTTCCAATTTCAAAAGTTCAGATTTACACAGGGATAAGAAAACCTCAATACCTCAGTTCCTTTAGGTGCCAATAACAGTGGTAATGAATGATTTTGGAACACTAGTTGCATTTAACGTTTTGTTTAGTATACCAAAGCCCATCACTTGGCCAGATAATATATGAGGATTTCCAATTTCAAAAGTTCAGATTTACACAGGGATTAGAAAATCTCAAGAATAGCTCAGTTTGATTATGTGCCAATAACAGTGGTAATCAATGATTTTGGAACACCAGTTGCATTTAACTTTTTGTTTAGGATACCAAAGCCCATCACTTGGCCAGATAATATATGAGGATTTCCAATTTCAAAAGTTCAGATTTACACAGGGATAAGAAAATCTCAATACCTCAGTTCCTTTAGGTGCCAATAACAGTGGTACCTAATGAATGATTTTGGAACACTAGTTGCATTTAAATTTTTGTTTAGTATACCAAAGCCCCTCACTTGGCCAGATAATATATGAGGATTTCCAATTTCAAAAGTTCAGATTTACACAGGGATAAGAAAACCTCAATACCTCAGTTCCTTTAGGTGCCAATAACAGTGATAATGAATGATTTTGGAACACTAGTTGCATTTAAATTTTTGTTTAGTATACCAAAGCCCCTCACTTGGCCAGATAATATATGAGGATTTCCAATTTCAAAAGTTCAGATTTACACAGGGATAAGAAAACCTCAATACCTCAGTTCGTTTATGTGCCAATAACAGTGGTAATCAATGATTTTGGAACACCAGTTGCATTTAACTTTTTGTTTAGGATACCAAAGCCCATCACTTGGCCAGATAATATATGAGGATTTCCAATTTCAAAAGTTCAGAATTACACAGGGATAAGAAAATCTCAATACCTCAGTTCCTTTAGGTGCCAATAACAGTGGTAATCAATGATTTTGGAACACTAGTTGCGTTTAACTTTTTGTTTAGTATACCAAAGCCCATCACTTGGCCAGATAATATATGGGGATTTCCAATTTCAAAAGTTCAGATTTACACAGGGATAAGAAAATCTCAAGAATAGCTCAGTTCCTTTAGGTGCCAATGACAGTGGTAATGAATTATTTTGGAACACTAGTTGCATTTAACTTTTTGTTTAGGATACCAAAGCCCATCACTTGTCCAGATAATATATGAGGATTTGCAATTTCAAAAGTTCAGATTTACACAGGGATAAGAAAATCTCAATACCTCAGTTCCTTTAGGTGCCAATAACAGTGGTAATGAATGATTTTGGAACACCACTTGCATTTAACTTTTTGTTTAGGATACCAAAGCCCATCACTTGGCCAGATAATATATGAGGATTTCCAATTTCAAAAGTTCAGATTTACACAGGGATAAGAAAATCTCAATACCTCAGTTCCTTTAGGTGCCAATAACAGTGGTAATCAATGATTTTGGAACACTAGTTGCGTTTAACTTTTTGTTTAGTATACCAAAGCCCATCACTTGGCCAGATAATATATTAGGATTTCCAATTTCAAAAGTTCAGATTTGCACAGAGATTAGAAAGTCTCAAGAATAGCTCAGTCGTTTAGGTGCCAATAACAGTGGTAATCAATGATTTTGGAACACCAGTTGCATTTAACTTTTTGTTTAGGATACCAAAGCCCATCACTTGGAAAGATAATATATGAGGATTTCCAATTTCAAAAGTTGAGATTTACTCAGGGATAAGAACATCTCAATACCTCAGTTCCTTTAGGTGCCAATAACAGTGGTAATCAATGATTTTGGAACACTGGTTGCGTTTAACTTTTTGTTTAGTATACCAAAGCCCATCACTTGGCCAGATAATATATGGGGATTTTCAATTTCAAAAGTTCAGATTTACACAGGGATAAGAAAATCTCAAGAATAGCTCAGTTCCTTTAGGTGCCAATGACAGTGGTAATGAATTATTTTGGAACACTAGTTGCATTTAACTTTTTGTTTAATATACCAAAGCCCATCACTTGGCCAGATAATATATGAGGATTTCCAATTTCAAAAGTTCTGATTTACACAGCGATAAGAAAATCTCAAGAATACCTCACTTCCTTTAGGTGCCAATAACAGTGGTAACGAATTATTTTGGAACACTAGTTGCATTTAACTTTTTGTTTAGTATACCAAAGCCCATCACTTGGCCAGATAATATATGAGGATTTCCAATTTCAAAAGTTCAGATTTACACAGGGATAAGAAAATCTCAAGAATAGCTCAGTTCCTTTAGGTGCCAATGACAGTGGTAATGAATTATTTTGGAACACTAGTTGCATTTAACTTTTTGTTTAGGATACCAAAGCCCATCACTTGGCCAGATAATATATGAGGATTTCCAATTTCAAAAGTTCAGATTTACTCAGGGATAAGAAAATCTCAATACCTCAGTTCCTTTAGGTGCCAATAACAGTGGTAATCAATGATTTTGGAACACTGGTTGCGTTTAACTTTTTGTTTAGTATACCAAAGCCCATCACTTGGCCAGATAATATATGGGGATTTTCAATTTCAAAAGTTCAGATTTACACAGGGATAAGAAAATCTCAAGAATAGCTCAGTTCCTTTAGGTGCCAATGACAGTGGTAATGAATTATTTTGGAACACTAGTTGCATTTAACTTTTTGTTTAATATACCAAAGCCCATCACTTGGCCAGATAATATATGAGGATTTCCAATTTCAAAAGTTCAGATTTACACAGGGATAAGAAAATCTCAAGAATAGCACAGTTCCTTTAGGTGCCAATGACAGTGGTAATGAATTATTTTGGAACACTAGTTGCATTTAACTTTTTGTTTAGTATACCAAAGCCCATCACTTGGCCAGATAATATATGGGGATTTCCAATTTCAAAAGTTCAGATTTACACAGGGATTAGAAAATCTCAAGAATAGCTCAGTTCCTGTAGGTGCCAATAACGGTGGTAATGGATTTTGGAACACTAGTTGCATTTAACTTTTTGTTTAGTATACCAAAGCCCATCACTTGGCCAGATAATATTTGGGGATTTCCAATTTCAAAAGTTCAGATTTATACAGGGATTAGAAAATCTCAAGAATAGCTCAGTTCCTTTAGGTGCCAATAACAGTGGTAATCAATGATTTTGGAACACCAGTTGCGTTTAACTTTTTGATTAGTATACCAAAGCCCATCACTTGGCCAGATAATATATGAGGATTTCCAATTTCAAAAGTTCAGATTTACACAGGGATAAGAAAATCTCAAGAATAGCTCAGTTCCTTTAGGTGCCAATAACAGTGGTAATCAATGATTTTGGAACACCAGTTGCGTTTAACTTTTTGATTAGTATACCAAAGCCCATCACTTGGCCAGATAATATATGAGGATTTCCAATTTCAAAAGTTCAGATTTACACAGGGATAAGAAAATCTCAAGAATAGCTCAGTTCCTTTAGGTGCCAATAACAGTGGGAATGAATGATTTTGGAACACTAGTTGCATTTAACTTTTTGTTTAGTATACCAAAGCCCATCACTTGGCCAGATAATATATGAGGATTTCCAATTTCAAAAGTTCAGATTTACACAGGGATAAGAAAACCTCAATACCTCAGATCCTTTAGGTGCCAATAACAGTGGTAATGAATGATTTTGGAACACTAGTTGCATTTAACGTTTTGTTTAGTATACCAAAGCCCATCACTTGGCCAGATAATATATGAGGATTTCCAATTTCAAAAGTTCAGATTTACACAGGGATTAGAAAATCTCAAGAATAGCTCAGTTCGTTTATGTGCCAATAACAGTGGTAATCAATGATTTTGGAACACCAGTTGCATTTAACTTTTTGTTTAGGATACCAAAGCCCATCACTTGGCCAGATAATATATGAGAATTTCCAATTTCAAAAGTTCAGATTTACACAGGGATAAGAAAATCTCAATACCTCAGTTCCTTTAGGTGCCATCAATGATTTTGGAACACTAGTTGCGTTTAACTTTTTGTTTAGTTTAAAAATTATATTTGAATGAGCAAAACAAAGGTTCAAACAAATATAGAAAAACGGCTGTTATTATATATAAATAGGAAAATTATATGGAAATAGGCAGCCAATAACGCACAAATATGTTTAAAAAGAACATGTAACTCATTATTTCTGATGAAGCTTTTACTAAAGCGAAACGTCAAATATACTTAATTTTCCATGTTCCTTTTAAACATATTTGTGCGTTATTGGCTGCCTATTTCCATATAATTTTCCTATTTTTGTTTAGTATACCAAAGCCCATCACTTGGCCAGATAATATATGGGGATTTCCAATTTCAAAAGTTCAGATTTACACAGGGATTAGAAAATCTCAAGAATAGCTCAGTTCCTTTAGGTGCCAATAACGGTGGTAATGGATTTTGGAACACTAGTTGCATTTAACTTTTTGTTTAGTATACCAAAGCCCATCACTTGGCCAGATAATATTTGGGGATTTCCAATTTCCAAAGTTCAGATTTATACAGGGATTAGAATATCTCAAGAATAGCTCAGTTCCTTTAGGTGCCAATAACAGTGGTAATCAATGATTTTGGAACACCAGTTGCATTTAACTTTTTGTTTAGTATACCAAAGCCCATCACTTGGCCAGATAATATATGAGGATTTCCAATTTCAAAAGTTCAGATTTACACAGGGATAAGAAAATCTCAAGAATAGCTCAGTTCGTTTAGGTGCCAATAATGGTGGTAATGATTGATTTTGGAACACTAATTGCATGTAACTTTTTGTTTAGTATACCAAAGCCCATCACTTGGCCAGATAATATATGAGGGTTTCCAATTTCAAAAGTTCAGATTTACACAGGGATAAGAAAACCTGAATACCTCAGTTCCTTTAGGTGCCAATAACAGTGGTAATGAATGATTTTGGAACACTAGTTGCATTTAACTTTTTGTTTAGTATACCAAAGCCCATCACTTGGCCAGATAATATATGAGGATTTCCAATTTCAAAAGTTCAGATTTACACAGGGATTAGAAAATCTCAAGAATAGTTCAGTTCCTTTAGGTGCCAATAACGGTGGTAATGAATGATTTTGGAACACTAGTTGCATTTAACTTTTTGTTTAGTATACCAAAGCCCATCACTTGGCCAGATAATATATGAGGATTTCCAATTTCAAAAGTTCAGATTTACACAAGGATAAGAAAATCTCAAGAATAGCTCAGTTCGTTTAGGTGCCAATAATAGTGGTAATGAATGATTTTGGAACACTGATTACGTTTAACTTTTTGTTTAGTATACCAAAGCCCATCACTTGGCCAGATAATATATGAGGATTTCCAATTTCAAAAGTTCAGATTTACACAGGGATAAGAAAATCTCAATACCTCAGTTCCTTTAGGTGCCAATAACAGTGGTAATGAATGATTTTGGAACACTAGTTGCATTTAACTTTGTGTTTAGTATACCAAAACCCATCAGTTGGCCAGATAATATATGAGGATTTCCAATTTCAAAAGTTCAGATTTACACAGGGATAAGAAAATCTCAAGAATAGCTCAGTTCGTTTAGGTGCCAATAACAGTGGTAATGAATGATTTTGGAACACTAATTGCATTTAACTTTTTGTTTAGTATACCAAAGCCCATCATTTGGCCAGATAATATATGAGGATTTCCAATTTCAAAAGTTCAGATTTACACAGGGATAAGAAAATCTCAAGAATAGCACAGTTCCTTTAGGTGCCAATAACAGTGGTAATGAATGATTTTGGAACACGAATTGCATTTACCTTTTTGTTTAGTATACCAAAGCCCATCACTTGGCCAGATAATATATGAGGATTTGCAATTTCAAAAGTTCAGATTTACACAGGGATAAGAAAATCTCAATACCTCAGTTCCTTTAGGTGCCAATAACAGTGGTAATGAATGAATGAATTTTGGAACACTAGTTGCATTTAACTTTTTGTTTAGTATACCAAAGCCCATCACTTGGCCAGATAATATATGAGGATTACCAATTTCAAAAGTTCATATTTACACAGGGATAAGAAAATCTCAAGAATAGCTCAGTTCCTTTAGGTGCCAATAACAGTGGGAATGAATGATTTTGGAACACTAGTTGCATTTAACTTTTTGTTTAGTATACCAAAGCCCATCACTTGGCCAGATAATATATGAGGATTTCCAATTTCAAAAGTTCAGATTTACACAGGGATAAGAAAATCTCAATACCTCAGTTCCTTTAGGTGCCAATAACAGTGGGAATGAATGATTTTGGAACACTAGTTGCATTTAACTTTTTGTTTAGTATACCAAAGCCCATCACTTGGCCAGATAATATATGAGGATTTCCAATTTCAAAAGTTCAGATTTACACAGGGATAAGAAAACCTCAATACCTCAGTTCCTTTAGGTGCCAATAACAGTGGTAATGAATGATTTTGGAACACTAGTTGCATTTAACTTTTTGTTTAGTATACCAAAGCCCAACACTTGGCCAGATAATATATGGGGATTTTCAATTTCAAAAGTTCAGATTTACACAGGGATAAGAAAATCTCAAGAATACCTCACTTCCTTTGGTGCCAATAACAGTGGTAATGAATTATTTTGGACACTAGTTGCATTTAACTTTTTGTGTAGTATACCAAAGCCCATCACTTGGCCAGATAATATATGAGGATTTCCAATTTCAAAAGTTCTGATTTACACAGCGATAAGAAAATCTCAAGAATACCTCACTTCCTTTAGGTGCCAATAACAGTGGTAACGAATTATTTTGGAACACTAGTTGCATTTAACTTTTTGTGTAGTATACCAAAGCCCATCACTTGGCCAGATAATATATGAGGATTTCCAATTTCAAAAGTTCAGATTTGCACAGGGATTAGAAAATCTCAAGAAAAGCTCAGTTCGTTTAGGTGCCAATAACAGTGGTAATCAATGATTTTGGAACACCAGTTGCATTTAACTTTTTGTTTAGTATACCAAAGCCCATCACTTGGCCAGATAATATATGAGGATTTCCAATTTCAAAAGTTCAGATTTACACAGGGATAAGAAAATCTCAAGAATCGCTCAGTTCGTTTAGGTGCCAGTAACAGTGGTAATGAATGATTTTGGAACACTAATTGCATTTAACTTTTTGTTTAGTATACCAAAGCCCATCACTTGGCCAGATAATATATGAGGATTTCCAATTTCAAAAGTTCAGATTTACACAAGGATAAGAAAACCTCAATACCTCAGTTCCTTTAGGTGCCAATAACAGTGGTAATGAATGATTTTGGAACACTAGTTGCATTTAACTTTTTGTTTAGTATACCAAAGCCCAACACTTGGCCAGATAATATATGGGGATTTTCAATTTCAAAAGTTGAGATTTACACAGGGATAAGAAAATCTCAAGAATACCTCACTTCCTTTGGTGCCAATAACAGTGGTAATGAATTATTTTGGAACACTAGTTGCATTTAACTTTTTGTGTAGTATACCAAAGCCCATCACTTGGCCCGATAATATATGAGGATTTCCAATATCAAAAGTTCAGATTTGCACAGGGATTAGAAAATCTCAAGAATAGCTCAGTTCGTTTAGGTGCCAATAACAGTGGTAATCAATGATTTTGGAACACCAGTTGCATTTAACTTTTTGTTTAGTATACCAAAGCCCATCACTTGGCCAGATAATATATGAGGATTTCCAATTTCAAAAGTTCAGATTTACACAGGGATAAGAAAATCTCAAGAATCGCTCAGTTCGTTTAGGTGCCAATAACAGTGGTAATGAATGATTTTGGAACACTAATTGCATTTAACTTTTTGTTTATTATACCAAAGCCCATCACTTGGCCAGATAATATATGAGGATTTCCAATTTCAAAAGTTCAGATTTACACAGGGATAAGAAAACCTCAATACCTCAGTTCCTTTAGGTGCCAATAACAGTGGTAATGAATGATTTTGGAACACTAGTTGCATTTAACGTTTTGTTTAGTATACCAAAGCCCATCACTTGGCCAGATAATATATGAGGATTTCCAATTTCAAAAGTTCAGATTTACACAGGGATTAGAAAATCTCAAGAATAGCTCAGTTCGTTTATGTGCCAATAACAGTGGTAATCAATGATTTTGGAACACCAGTTGCATTTAACTTTTTGTTTAGGATACCAAAGCCCATCACTTGGCCAGATAATATATGAGGATTTCCAATTTCAAAAGTTCAGATTTACACAGGGATAAGAAAATCTCATTACCTCAGTTCCTTTAGGTGCCAATAACAGTGGTAACGAATTATTTTGGAACACTAGTTGCATTTAACTTTTTGTTTAGTATACCAAAGCCCATCACTTGGCCAGATAATATATGAGGATTTCCAATTTCAAAAGTTCTGATTTACACAGCGATAAGAAAATCTCAAGAATACCTCACTTCCTTTAGGTGCCAATAACAGTGGTAACGAATTATTTTGGAACACTAGTTGCATTTAACTTTTTGTTTAGTATACCAAAGCCCATCACTTGGCCAGATAATATATGAGGATTTCCAATTTCAAAAGTTCAGATTTACACAGGGATAAGAAAATCTCAAGAATAGCTCAGTTCCTTTAGGTGCCAATGACAGTGGTAATGAATTATTTTGGAACACTAGTTGCATTTAACTTTTTGTTTAGGATACCAAAGCCCATCACTTGGCCAGATAATATATGAGGATTACCAATTTCAAAAGTTCAGATTTACTCAGGGATAAGAAAATCTCAATACCTCAGTTCCTTTAGGTGCCAATAACAGTGGTAATCAATGATTTTGGAACACTGGTTGCGTTTAACTTTTTGTTTAGTATACCAAAGCCCATCACTTGGCCAGATAATATATGGGGATTTTCAATTTCAAAAGTTCAGATTTACACAGGGATAAGAAAATCTCAAGAATAGCTCAGTTCCTTTAGGTGCCAATGACAGTGGTAATGAATTATTTTGGAACACTAGTTGCATTTAACTTTTTGTTTAATATACCAAAGCCCATCACTTGGCCAGATAATATATGAGGATTTCCAATTTCAAAAGTTCTGATTTACACAGCGATAAGAAAATCTCAAGAATACCTCACTTCCTTTAGGTGCCAATAACAGTGGTAACGAATTATTTTGGAACACTAGTTGCATTTAACTTTTTGTTTAGTATACCAAAGCCCATCACTTGGCCAGATAATATATGAGGATTTCCAATTTCAAAAGTTCAGATTTACACAGGGATAAGAAAATCTCAAGAATAGCTCAGTTCCTTTAGGTGCCAATGACAGTGGTAATGAATTATTTTGGAACACTAGTTGCATTTAACTTTTTGTTTAGTATACCAAAGCCCATCACTTGGCCAGATAATATATGAGGATTTCCAATTTCAAAAGTTCTGATTTACACAGGGATAAGAAAATCTCAAGAATACCTCACTTCCTTTAGGTGCCATCAATGATTTTGGAACACTAGTTGCGTTAAACTTTTTGTTTAGTATACCAAAGCCCATCACTTGGCCAGATAATATATGGGGATTTCCAATTTCAAAAGTTCAGATTTACACAGGGATTAGAAAATCTCAAGAATAGCTCAGTTCCTGTAGGTGCCAATAACGGTGGTAATGGATTTTGGAACACTAGTTGCATTTAACTTTTTGTTTAGTATACCAAAGCCCATCACTTGGGCAGATAATATTTGGGGATTTCCAATTTCAAAAGTTCAGATTTATACAGGGATTAGAAAATCTCAAGAATAGCTCAGTTCCTTTAGGTGCCAATAACAGTGGTAATCAATGATTTTGGAACACCAGTTGCGTTTAACTTTTTGTTTAGTATACCAAAGCCCATCACTTGGCCAGATAATATATGAGGATTTCCAATTTCAAAAGTTCAGATTTACACAGGGATAAGAAAATCTCAAGAATAGCTCAGTTCGTTTAGGTGCCAATAATGGTGGTAATGATTGATTTTGGAACACTAATTGCATGTAACTTTTTGTTTAGTATACCAAAGCCCATCACTTGGCCAGATAATATATGAGGGTTTCCAATTTCAAAAGTTCAGATTTACACAGGGATAAGAAAACCTGAATACCTCAGTTCCTTTAGGTGCCAATAACAGTGGTAATGAATGATTTGGGAACACTAGTTGCATTTAACTTTTTGTTTAGTATACCAAAGCCCATCACTTGGCCAGATAATATATGAGGATTTGCAATTTCAAAAGTTCAGATTTACACAGGGATAAGAAAATCTCAATACCTCAGTTCCTTTAGGTGCCAATAACAGTGGTAATGAATGAATGAATTTTGGAACACTAGTTGCATTTAACTTTTTGTTTAGTATACCAAAGCCCATCACTTGGCCAGATAATATATGAGGATTACCAATTTCAAAAGTTCATATTTACACAGGGATAAGAAAATCTCAAGAATAGCTCAGTTCCTTTAGGTGCCAATAACAGTGGGAATGAATGATTTTGGAACACTAGTTGCATTTAACTTTTTGTTTAGTATACCAAAGCCCATCACTTGGCCAGATAATATATGAGGATTTCCAATTTCAAAAGTTCAGATTTACACAGGGATAAGAAAATCTCAATACCTCAGTTCCTTTAGGTGCCAATAACAGTGGGAATGAATGATTTTGGAACACTAGTTGCATTTAACTTTTTGTTTAGTATACCAAAGCCCATCACTTGGCCAGATAATATATGAGGATTTCCAATTTCAAAAGTTCAGATTTACACAGGGATAAGAAAACCTCAATACCTCAGTTCCTTTAGGTGCCAATAACAGTGGTAATGAATGATTTTGGAACACTAGTTACATTTAACTTTTTGTTTAGTATACCAAAGCCCAACACTTGGCCAGATAATATATGGGGATTTTCAATTTCAAAAGTTCAGATTTACACAGGGATAAGAAAATCTCAAGAATACCTCACTTCCTTTGGTGCCAATAACAGTGGTAATGAATTATTTTGGAACACTAGTTGCATTTAACTATTTGTATAGTATACCGAAGCCCATCACTTGGCCAGATAATATATGAGGATTTCCAATTTCAAAAGTTCAGATTTGCACAGGGATTAGAAAATCTCAAGAATAGCTCAGTTCGTTTAGGTGCCAATAACAGTGGTAATCAATGATTTTGGAACACCAGTTGCATTTAACTTTTTGTTTAGTATACCAAAGCCCATCACTTGGCCAGATAATATATGAGGATTTCCAATTTCAAAAGTTCAGATTTACACAGGGATAAGAAAATCTCAAGAATCGCTCAGTTCGTTTAGGTGCCAGTAACAGTGGTAATGAATGATTTTGGAACACTAATTGCATTTAACTTTTTGTTTATTATACCAAAGCCCATCACTTGGCCAGATAATATATGAGGATTTCCAATTTCAAAAGTTCAGATTTACACAGGGGTAAGAAAACCTCAATAGGTACCTCAGTTCCTTTAGGTGCCAATAACAGTGGGAATGAATGATTTTGGAACACTAGTTGCATTTAACTTTTTGTTTAGTATACCAAAGCCCATCACTTGGCCAGATAATATATGAGGATTACCAATTTCAAAAGTTCATATTTACACAGGGATAAGAAAATCTCAAGAATAGCTCAGTTCCTTTAGGTGCCAATAACAGTGGGAATGAATGATTTTGGAACACTAGTTGCATTTAACTTTTTGTTTAGTATACCAAAGCCCATCACTTGGCCAGATAATATATGAGGATTTCCAATTTCAAAAGTTCAGATTTACACAGGGATAAGAAAATCTCAATACCTCAGTTCCTTTAGGTGCCAATAACAGTGGGAATGAATGATTTTGGAACACTAGTTGCATTTAACTTTTTGTTTAGTATACCAAAGCCCAACACTTGGCCAGATAATATATGGGGATTTTCAATTTCAAAAGTTCAGATTTACACAGGGATAAGAAAATCTCAAGAATACCTCACTTCCTTTGGTGCCAATAACAGTGGTAATGAATTATTTTGGACACTAGTTGCATTTAACTTTTTGTGTAGTATACCAAAGCCCATCACTTGGCCAGATAATATATGAGGATTTCCAATTTCAAAAGTTCTGATTTACACAGCGATAAGAAAATCTCAAGAATACCTCACTTCCTTTAGGTGCCAATAACAGTGGTAACGAATTATTTTGGAACACTAGTTGCATTTAACTTTTTGTGTAGTATACCAAAGCCCATCACTTGGCCAGATAATATATGAGGATTTCCAATTTCAAAAGTTCAGATTTGCACAGGGATTAGAAAATCTCAAGAAAAGCTCAGTTCGTTTAGGTGCCAATAACAGTGGTAATCAATGATTTTGGAACACCAGTTGCATTTAACTTTTTGTTTAGTATACCAAAGCCCATCACTTGGCCAGATAATATATGAGGATTTCCAATTTCAAAAGTTCAGATTTACACAGGGATAAGAAAATCTCAAGAATCGCTCAGTTCGTTTAGGTGCCAGTAACAGTGGTAATGAATGATTTTGGAACACTAATTGCATTTAACTTTTTGTTTAGTATACCAAAGCCCATCACTTGGCCAGATAATATATGAGGATTTCCAATTTCAAAAGTTCAGATTTACACAAGGATAAGAAAACCTCAATACCTCAGTTCCTTTAGGTGCCAATAACAGTGGTAATGAATGATTTTGGAACACTAGTTGCATTTAACTTTTTGTTTAGTATACCAAAGCCCAACACTTGGCCAGATAATATATGGGGATTTTCAATTTCAAAAGTTCAGATTTACACAGGGATAAGAAAATCTCAAGAATACCTCACTTCCTTTGGTGCCAATAACAGTGGTAATGAATTATTTTGGAACACTAGTTGCATTTAACTTTTTGTGTAGTATACCAAAGCCCATCACTTGGCCCGATAATATATGAGGATTTCCAATATCAAAAGTTCAGATTTGCACAGGGATTAGAAAATCTCAAGAATAGCTCAGTTCGTTTAGGTGCCAATAACAGTGGTAATCAATGATTTTGGAACACCAGTTGCATTTAACTTTTTGTTTAGTATACCAAAGCCCATCACTTGGCCAGATAATATATGAGGATTTCCAATTTCAAAAGTTCAGATTTACACAGGGATAAGAAAATCTCAAGAATCGCTCAGTTCGTTTAGGTGCCAATAACAGTGGTAATGAATGATTTTGGAACACTAATTGCATTTAACTTTTTGTTTATTATACCAAAGCCCATCACTTGGCCAGATAATATATGAGGATTTCCAATTTCAAAAGTTCAGATTTACACAGGGATAAGAAAACCTCAATACCTCAGTTCCTTTAGGTGCCAATAACAGTGGTAATGAATGATTTTGGAACACTAGTTGCATTTAACGTTTTGTTTAGTATACCAAAGCCCATCAGTTGGCCAGATAATATATGAGGATTTCCAATTTCAAAAGTTCAGATTTACACAGGGATTAGAAAATCTCAAGAATAGCTCAGTTCGTTTATGTGCCAATAACAGTGGTAATCAATGATTTTGGAACACCAGTTGCATTTAACTTTTTGTTTAGGATACCAAAGCCCATCACTTGGCCAGATAATATATGAGGATTTCCAATTTCAAAAGTTCAGATTTACACAGGGATAAGAAAATCTCATTACCTCAGTTCCTTTAGGTGCCAATAACAGTGGTAACGAATTATTTTGGAACACTAGTTGCATTTAACTTTTTGTTTAGTATACCAAAGCCCATCACTTGGCCAGATAATATATGAGGATTTCCAATTTCAAAAGTTCTGATTTACACAGCGATAAGAAAATCCCAAGAATACCTCACTTCCTTTAGGTGCCAATAACAGTGGTAACGAATTATTTTGGAACACTAGTTGCATTTAACTTTTTGTTTAGTATACCAAAGCCCATCACTTGGCCAGATAATATATGAGGATTTCCAATTTCAAAAGTTCAGATTTACACAGGGATAAGAAAATCTCAAGAATAGCTCAGTTCCTTTAGGTGCCAATGACAGTGGTAATGAATTATTTTGGAACACTAGTTGCATTTAACTTTTTGTTTAGGATACCAAAGCCCATCACTTGGCCAGATAATATATGAGGATTACCAATTTCAAAAGTTCAGATTTACTCAGGGATAAGAAAATCTCAATACCTCAGTTCCTTTAGGTGCCAATAACAGTGGTAATCAATGATTTTGGAACACTGGTTGCGTTTAACTTTTTGTTTAGTATACCAAAGCCCATCACTTGGCCAGATAATATATGGGGATTTTCAATTTCAAAAGTTCAGATTTACACAGGGATAAGAAAATCTCAAGAATAGCTCAGTTCCTTTAGGTGCCAATGACAGTGGTAATGAATTATTTTATAACACTAGTTGCATTTAACTTTTTGTTTAATATACCAAAGCCCATCACTTGGCCAGATAATATATGAGGATTTCCAATTTCAAAAGTTCTGATTTACACAGCGATAAGAAAATCTCAAGAATACCTCACTTCCTTTAGGTGCCAATAACAGTGGTAACGAATTATTTTGGAACACTAGTTGCATTTAACTTTTTGTTTAGTATACCAAAGCCCATCACTTGGCCAGATAATATATGAGGATTTCCAATTTCAAAAGTTCAGATTTACACAGGGATAAGAAAATCTCAAGAATAGCTCAGTTCCTTTAGGTGCCAATGACAGTGGTAATGAATTATTTTGGAACACTAGTTGCATTTAACTTTTTGTTTAGTATACCAAAGCCCATCACTTGGCCAGATAATATATGAGGATTTCCAATTTCAAAAGTTCTGATTTACACAGGGATAAGAAAATCTCAAGAATACCTCACTTCCTTTAGGTGCCATCAATGATTTTGGAACACTAGTTGCGTTAAACTTTTTGTTTAGTATACCAAAGCCCATCACTTGGCCAGATAATATATGGGGATTTCCAATTTCAAAAGTTCAGATTTACACAGGGATTAGAAAATCTCAAGAATAGCTCAGTTCCTTTAGGTGCCAATAACGGTGGTAATGGATTTTGGAACACTAGTTGCATTTAACTTTTTGTTTAGTATACCAAAGCCCATCACTTGGCCAGATAATATATGAGGATTTCCAATTTCAAAAGTTCAGATTTACACAAGGATAAGAAAACCTCAATACCTCAGTTCCTTTAGGTGCCAATAACAGTGGTAATGAATGATTTTGGAACACTAGTTGCATTTAACTTTTTGTTTAGTATACCAAAGCCCAACACTTGGCCAGATAATATATGGGGATTTTCAATTTCAAAAGTTCAGATTTACACAGGGATAAGAAAATCTCAAGAATACCTCACTTCCTTTGGTGCCAATAACAGTGGTAATGAATTATTTTGGAACACTAGTTGCATTTAACTTTTTGTGTAGTATACCAAAGCCCATCACTTGGCCCGATAATATATGAGGATTTCCAATATCAAAAGTTCAGATTTGCACAGGGATTAGAAAATCTCAAGAATAGCTCAGTTCGTTTAGGTGCCAATAACAGTGGTAATCAATGATTTTGGAACACCAGTTGCATTTAACTTTTTGTTTAGTATACCAAAGCCCATCACTTGGCCAGATAATATATGAGGATTTCCAATTTCAAAAGTTCAGATTTACACAGGGATAAGAAAATCTCAAGAATCGCTCAGTTCGTTTAGGTGCCAATAACAGTGGTAATGAATGATTTTGGAACACTAATTGCATTTAACTTTTTGTTTATTATACCAAAGCCCATCACTTGGCCAGATAATATATGAGGATTTCCAATTTCAAAAGTTCAGATTTACACAGGGATAAGAAAACCTCAATACCTCAGTTCCTTTAGGTGCCAATAACAGTGGTAATGAATGATTTTGGAACACTAGTTGCATTTAACGTTTTGTTTAGTATACCAAAGCCCATCACTTGGCCAGATAATATATGAGGATTTCCAATTTCAAAAGTTCAGATTTACACAGGGATTAGAAAATCTCAAGAATAGCTCAGTTCGTTTATGTGCCAATAACAGTGGTAATCAATGATTTTGGAACACCAGTTGCATTTAACTTTTTGTTTAGGATACCAAAGCCCATCACTTGGCCAGATAATATATGAGGATTTCCAATTTCAAAAGTTCAGATTTACACAGGGATAAGAAAATCTCATTACCTCAGTTCCTTTAGGTGCCAATAACAGTGGTAACGAATTATTTTGGAACACTAGTTGCATTTAACTTTTTGTTTAGTATACCAAAGCCCATCACTTGGCCAGATAATATATGAGGATTTCCAATTTCAAAAGTTCTGATTTACACAGCGATAAGAAAATCCCAAGAATACCTCACTTCCTTTAGGTGCCAATAACAGTGGTAACGAATTATTTTGGAACACTAGTTGCATTTAACTTTTTGTTTAGTATACCAAAGCCCATCACTTGGCCAGATAATATATGAGGATTTCCAATTTCAAAAGTTCAGATTTACACAGGGATAAGAAAATCTCAAGAATAGCTCAGTTCCTTTAGGTGCCAATGACAGTGGTAATGAATTATTTTGGAACACTAGTTGCATTTAACTTTTTGTTTAGGATACCAAAGCCCATCACTTGGCCAGATAATATATGAGGATTACCAATTTCAAAAGTTCAGATTTACTCAGGGATAAGAAAATCTCAATACCTCAGTTCCTTTAGGTGCCAATAACAGTGGTAATGAATGATTTGGGAACACTAGTTGCATTTAACTTTTTGTTTAGTATACCAAAGCCCATCACTTGGCCAGATAATATATGAGGATTTCCAATTTCAAAACTTCAGATTTACACAGGGATAAGAAAATCTCAATACCTCAGTTCCTTTAGGTGCCAATAACAGTGGTAATCAATGATTTTGGAACACTGGTTGCGTTTAACTTTTTGTTTAGTATACCAAAGCCCATCACTTGGCCAGATAATATATGGGGATTTTCAATTTCAAAAGTTCAGATTTACACAGGGATAAGAAAATCTCAAGAATAGCTCAGTTCCTTTAGGTGCCAATGACAGTGGTAATGAATTATTTTGGAACACTAGTTGCATTTAACTTTTTGTTTAATATACCAAAGCCCATCACTTGGCCAGATAATATATGAGGATTTCCAATTTCAAAAGTTCTGATTTACACAGCGATAAGAAAATCTCAAGAATACCTCACTTCCTTTAGGTGCCAATAACAGTGGTAACGAATTATTTTGGAACACTAGTTGCATTTAACTTTTTGTTTAGTATACCAAAGCCCATCACTTGGCCAGATAATATATGAGGATTTCCAATTTCAAAAGTTCAGATTTACACAGGGATAAGAAAATCTCAAGAATAGCTCAGTTCCTTTAGGTGCCAATGACAGTGGTAATGAATTATTTTGGAACACTAGTTGCATTTAACTTTTTGTTTAGTATACCAAAGCCCATCACTTGGCCAGATAATATATGAGGATTTCCAATTTCAAAAGTTCTGATTTACACAGGGATAAGAAAATCTCAAGAATACCTCACTTCCTTTAGGTGCCATCAATGATTTTGGAACACTAGTTGCGTTAAACTTTTTGTTTAGTATACCAAAGCCCATCACTTGGCCAGATAATATATGGGGATTTCCAATTTCAAAAGTTCAGATTTACACAGGGATTAGAAAATCTCAAGAATAGCTCAGTTCCTGTAGGTGCCAATAACGGTGGTAATGGATTTTGGAACACTAGTTGCATTTAACTTTTTGTTTAGTATACCAAAGCCCATCACTTGGCCAGATAATATTTGGGGATTTCCAATTTCAAAAGTTCAGATTTATACAGGGATTAGAAAATCTCAAGAATAGCTCAGTTCCTTTAGGTGCCAATAACAGTGGTAATCAATGATTTTGGAACACTAATTGCATTTAACTTTTTGTTTATTATACCAAAGCCCATCACTTGGCCAGATAATATATGAGGATTTCCAATTTCAAAATTTCAGATTTACACAGGGGTAAGAAAACCTCAATACCTCAGTTCCTTTAGGTGCCAATAACAGTGGGAATGAATGATTTTGGAACACTAGTTGCATTTAACTTTTTGTTTAGTATACCAAAGCCCATCACTTGGCCAGATAATATATGAGGATTTCCAATTTCAAAAGTTCAGATTTACACAAGGATAAGAAAACCTCAATACCTCAGTTCCTTTAGGTGCCAATAACAGTGGTAATGAATGATTTTGGAACACTAGTTGCATTTAACTTTTTGTTTAGTATACCAAAGCCCAACACTTGGCCAGATAATATATGGGGATTTTCAATTTCAAAAGTTCAGATTTACACAGGGATAAGAAAATCTCAAGAATACCTCACTTCCTTTGGTGCCAATAACAGTGGTAATGAATTATTTTGGAACACTAGTTGCATTTAACTTTTTGTGTAGTATACCAAAGCCCATCACTTGGCCCGATAATATATGAGGATTTCCAATTTCAAAAGTTCAGATTTGCACAGGGATTAGAAAATCTCAAGAATAGCTCAGTTCGTTTAGGTGCCAATAACAGTGGTAATCAATGATTTTGGAACACCAGTTGCATTTAACTTTTTGTTTAGTATACCAAAGCCCATCACTTGGCCAGATAATATATGAGGATTTCCAATTTCAAAAGTTCAGATTTACACAGGGATAAGAAAATCTCAAGAATCGCTCAGTTCGTTTAGGTGCCAATAACAGTGGTAATGAATGATTTTGGAACACTAATTGCATTTAACTTTTTGTTTATTATACCAAAGCCCATCACTTGGCCAGATAATATATGAGGATTTCCAATTTCAAAAGTTCAGATTTACACAGGGATAAGAAAACCTCAATACCTCAGTTCCTTTAGGTGCCAATAACAGTGGTAATGAATGATTTTGGAACACTAGTTGCATTTAACGTTTTGTTTTGTGTACCAAAGCCCATCACTTGGCCAGATAATATATGAGGATTTCCAATTTCAAAAGTTCAGATTTACACAGGAATTAGAAAATCTCAAGAATAGCTCAGTTCGTTTATGTGCCAATAACAGTGGTAATCAATGATTTTGGAACACCAGTTGCATTTAACTTTTTGTTTAGGATACCAAAGCCCATCACTAGGCTAGATAATATATGAGGATTTCCAATTTCAAAAGTTCAGATTTACACAGTTGATAAGAAAATCTCAATACCTCAGTTCCTTTAGGTGCCAATAACAGTGGTACCTAATGAATGATTTTGGAACACTAGTTGCATTTAAATTTTTGTTTAGTATACCAAAGCCCCTCACTTGGCCAGATAATATATGAGGATTTCCAATTTCAAAAGTTCAGATTTACACAGGGATAAGAAAACCTCAATACCTCAGTTCCTTTAGGTGCCAATAACAGTGATAATGAATGATTTTGGAACACTAGTTGCATTTAAATTTTGTTTAGTATACCAAAGCCCCTCACTTGGCCAGATAATATATGAGGATTTCCAATTTCAAAAGTTCAGATTTACACAGGGATAAGAAAACCTCAATACGTCAGTTCGTTTATGTGCCAATAACAGTGGTAATCAATGATTTTGGAACACCAGTTGCATTTAACTTTTTGTTTAGGATACCAAAGCCCCTCACTTGGCCAGATAATATATGAGGATTTCCAATTTCAAAAGTTCAGATTTACACAGGGATAAGAAAATCTCAATACCTCAGTTCCTTTAGGTGCCAATAACAGTGGTAATGAATGATTTTGGAACACTAGTTGCATTTAACTTTTTGTTTAGTATACCAAAGCCCATCACTTGGCCAGATAATATATAGGGATTTCCAATTTCAAAAGTTCAGATTTACACAGGGATAAGAAAATCTCAAGAATAGCTCAGTTTCTTTAGGTGCCAATGACAGTGGTAATGAATTATTTTGGAACACTAGTTGCATTTAACTTTTTGTTTAGGATACCAAAGCCCATCACTTGGCCAGATAATATATGAGGAGTTGCAATTTCAAAAGTTCAGATTTACACAGGGATAAGAAAATCTCAATACCTCAGTTCCTTTAGGTGCCAATAACAGTGGTAATGAATGATTTTGGAACACTAGTTGCATTTAACTTTTTGTTTAGTATACCAAAGCCCTCACTTGGCCAGATAATATATGAGGATTTCTAATTTCAAAAGTTCAGATTTACAGGGATAAGAAAATCTCAAGAATAGCTCAGTTCCTTTAGGTGCCAATGACAGTGGTAATGAATTATTTTGGAACACAAGTTGCATTTAACTTTTTGTTTAGTATACCAAAGGCCAGATAATATATGAGGATTTCCAATTTCAAAAGTTCAGATTTACAGAGATAAGAAAATCTCAAGAATACCTCACTTCCTTTAGGTGCCAATGACAGTGGTAATGAATTATTTTGGAACACTAGTTGCATTTAACTTTTTGTTTAGGATACCAAAGCCCATCACTTGGCCAGATAATATATGAGGATTTCCAATTTCAAAAGTTCAGATTTGCCCAGGGATAAGAAATCTCAATACCTCAGTTCCTTTAGGTGCCAATAACAGTGGTAATGAATGATTTTGGAACACTAGTTGCATTTAACTTTTTGTTTAGTATACCAAAGCCCCTCACTTGGCCAGATAATATATGGGGATTTTCAATTTCAAAAGTTAAGATTTACACAGGGATAAGAAAATCTCAAGAATAGCTCAGTTCCTTTAGGTGCCAATGACAGTGGTAATGAATTATTTTGGAACACTAGTTGCATTTAACTTTTTGTTTAGTATACCAAAGCCCATCACTTGGCCAGATAATATATGAGGATTTCCAATTTCAAAAGTTCAGATTTACACAGGGATAAGAAAATCTCAAGAATAGCTCAGTTCCTTTAGGTGCCAATAATGGTGGTAATGATTGATTTTGGAACACTAATTGCTTGTAACATTTTGTTTAGTATACCAAAGCCCATCACTTGGCCAGATAATATATGAGGGTTTCCAATTTCAAAAGTTCAGATTTACACAGGGATAAGAAAACCTGAATACCTCAGTTCCTTTAGGTGCCAATAACAGTGGTAATGAATGATTTTGGAACACTAGTTGCATTTAACTTTTTGTTTAGTATACCAAAGCCCATCACTTGGCCAGATAATATATGAGGATTTCCAATTTCAAAAGTTCAGATTTACACAGGGATTAGTAAATCTCAAGAATAGCTCAGTTCCTTTAGGTGCCAATAACGGTGGTAATGAATGATTTTGGAACACTAGTTGCATTTAACTTTTTGTTTAGTATACCAAAGCCCATCACTTGGCCAGATAATATATGAGGATTTCCAATTTCAAAAGTTCAGATTTACACAGGGATAAGAAAATCTCAAGAATAGCTCAGTTCGTTTAGGTGCCAATAATAGTGGTAATGAATGATTTTGGAACACTAATTGCATTTAACTTTTTGTTTAGTATACCAAAGCCCATCACTTGGCCAGATAATGTATGAGGATTTGCAATTTCAAAAGTTCAGATTTACACAGGGATAAGAAAATCTCAATACCTCAGTTCCTTTAGGTGCCAATAACAGTGGTAATGAATGAATGAATTTTGGAACACTAGTTGCATTTAACTTTTTGTTTAGTATACCAAAGCCCATCACTTGGCCAGATAATATATGAGGATTACCAATTTCAAAAGTTCATATTTACACAGGGATAAGAAAATCTCAAGAATAGCTCAGTTCGTTTAGGTGCCAATAACAGTGGGAATGAATGATTTTGGAACACTAGTTGCATTTAACTTTTTGTTTAGTATGCCAAAGCCCATCACTTGGCCAGATAATATATGAGGATTTCCAATTTCAAAAGTTCAGATTTACACAGGGATAAGAAAATCTCAATACCTCAGTTCCTTTAGGTGCCAATAACAGTGGGAATGAATGATTTTGGAACACTAGTTGCATTTAACTTTTTGTTTAGTATACCAAAGCCCAACACTTGGCCAGATAATATATGGGGATTTTCAATTTCAAAAGTTCAGATTTACACAGGGATAAGAAAACCTCAATACCTCAGTTCCTTTAGGTGCCAATAACAGTGGTAATGAATGATTTTGGAACACTAGTTGCATTTAACTTTTTGTTTAGTATACCAAAGCCCAACACTTGGCCAGATAATATATGGGGATTTTCAATTTCAAAAGTTCAGATTTACACAGGGATAAGAAAATCTCAATACCTCAGTTCCTTTAGGTGCCAATAACAGTGGTAATGAATGATTTTGTAACACTAGTTGCATTTAACTTTTTGTTTAGTATACCAAAGCCCAACACTTGGCCAGATAATATATGGGGATTTTCAATTTCAAAAGTTCAGATTTACACAGGGATAAGAAAACCTCAATACCTCAGTTCCTTTAGGTGCCAATAACAGTGGTAATGAATGATTTTGGAACACTAGTTGCATTTAAATTTTTGTTTAGTATACCAAAGCCCCTCACTTGGCCAGATAATATATGAGGATTTCCAATTTCAAAAGTTCAGATTTACACAGGGATAAGAAAACCTCAATACCTCAGTTCGTTTATGTGCCAATAACAGTGGTAATCAATGATTTTGGAACACCAGTTGCATTTAACTTTTTGTTTAGGATACCAAAGCCCATCACTTGGCCAGATAATATATGAGGATTTCCAATTTCAAAAGTTCAGATTTACACAGGGATAAGAAAATCTCAATACCTCAGTTCCTTTAGGTGCCAATAACAGTGGTAATGAATGATTTTGGAACACTAGTTGCATTTAACTTTTTGTTTAGTATACCAAAGCCCCTCACTTGGCCAGATAATATATGAGGATTTCCAATTTCAAAAGTTCAGATTTACACAGGGATAAGAAAAGCTCAAGAATACCTCACTTCCTTTAGGTGCCAATAACAGTGGTAATCAATGATTTTGGAACACTAGTTGCGTTTAACTGTTTGTTTAGTATACCAAAGCCCATCACTTGGCCAGATAATATATGGGGATTTCCAATTTCAAAAGTTCAGATTTACACAGGGATAAGAAAATCTCAAGAATAGCTCAGTTCCTTTAGGTGCCAATGACAGTGGTAATGAATGATTTTGGAACACTAGTTGCATTTAACTTTTTGTTTAGTATACCAAAGCCCTCACTTGGCCAGATAATATATGAGGATTTCCAATTTCAAAAGTTCAGATTTACAGGGATAAGAAAATCTCAAGAATAGCTCAGTTCCTTTAGGTGCCAATGACAGTGGTAATGAATTATTTTGGAACACAAGTTGCATTTAACTTTTTGTTTAGTATACCAAAGGCCAGATAATATATGAGGATTTCCAATTTCAAAAGTTCTGATTTACACAGGGATAAGAAAATCTCAAGAATACCTCACTTCCTTTAGGTGCCAATAACAGTGGTAATGAATTATTTTGGAACACTAGTTGCATTTAACTTTTTGTTTAGTATACCAAAGCCCATCACTTGGCCAGATAATATATTAGGATTTCCAATTTCAAAAGTTCAGATTTGCACAGAGATTAGAAAGTCTCAAGAATAGCTCAGTCGTTTAGGTGCCAATAACAGTGGTAATCAATGATTTTGGAACACCAGTTGCATTTAACTTTTTGTTTAGTATACCAAAGCCCATCACTTGGCCAGATAATATATGAGGATTTCCAATTTCAAAAGTTCAGATTTACACAGGGATTAGAAAATCTCAAGAATAGCTCAGTTCGTTTATGTGCCAATAACAGCGGTAATCAATGATTTTGGAACACCAGTTGCATTTAACTTTTTGTTTAGGATACCAAAACCCATCACTTGGCCAGATAATATATGAGGATTTCCAATTTCAAAAGTTCAGATTTACACAGGGATAAGAAAATCTCAATACCTCACTTCCTTTAGGTGCCAATAACAGTGGTAATGAATGATTTTGGAACACTAGTTGCATTTAACGTTTTGTTTAGTATACCAAAGCCCATCACTTGGCAAGATAATATATGAGGATTTCCAATTTCAAAAGTTCAGATTTACACAGGGATTAGAAAATCTCAAGAATAGCTCAGTTCGTTTATGTGCCAATAACAGTGGTAATCAATGATTTTGGAACACCAGTTGCATTTAACTTTTTGTTTAGGATACCAAAGTCCATCACTTGGCCAGATAATATATGAGGATTTCCAATTTCAAAAGTTCAGATTTACACAGGGATAAGAAAACCTCAATACCTCAGTTCCTTTAGGTGCCAATAACAGTGATAATGAATGATTTTGGAACACTAGTTGCATTTAAATTTTTGTTCAGTATACCAAAGCCCCTCACTTGGCCAGATAATATATGAGGATTTCCAATTTCAAAAGTTCAGATTTACACAGGGGTAAGAAAACCTCAATACCTCAGTTCGTTTATGTGCCAATAACAGTGGTAATCAATGATTTTGGAACACCAGTTGCATTTAACTTTTTGTTTAGGATACCAAAGCCCATCACTTGGCCAGATAATATATGAGGATTTCCAATTTCAAAAGTTCAGATTTACACAGGGATAAGAAAATCTCAATACCTCAGTTCCTTTAGGTGCCAATAACAGTGGTAATGAATGATTTTGGAACACTAGTTGCATTTAACTTTTTGTTTAGTATACCAAAGCCCATCACTTGGCCAGATAATATATGGGGATTTCCAATTTCAAAAGTTCAGATTTACACAGGGATAAGAAAATCTCAAGAATAGCTCAGTTCCTTTAGGTGCCAATGACAGTGGTAATGAATTATTTTGGAACACTAGTTGCATTTAACTTTTTGTTTAGGATACCAAAGCCCATCACTTGGCCAGATAATATATGAGGATTTGCAATTTCAAAAGTTCAGATTTACACAGGGATAAGAAAATCTCAATACCTCCGTTCCTTTAGGTGCCAATAACAGTGGTAATGAATGATTTTGGAACACTAGTTGCATTTAACTTTTTGTTTAGTATACCAAAGCCCTCACTTGGCCAGATAATAAATGAGGATTTCCAATTTCAAAAGTTCAGATTTACAGGGATAAGAAAATCTCAAGAATAGCTCAGTTCCTTTAGGTGCCAATGACAGTGGTAATGAATTATTTTGGAACACAAGTTGCATTTAACTTTTTGTTTAGTATACCAAAGGCCAGATAATATATGAGGATTTCCAATTTCAAAAGTTCTGATTTACACAGGGACAAGAAAATCTCAAGAATACCTCACTTCCTTTAGGTGCCAATGACAGTGGTAATGAATTATTTTGGAACACTAGTTGCATTTAACTTTTTGTTTAGGATACCAAAGCCCATCACTTGGCCAGATAATATATGAGGATTTGCAATTTCAAAAGTTCAGATTTACACAGGGATAAGAAAATCTCAATACCTCCGTTCCTTTAGGTGCCAATAACAGTGGTAATGAATGATTTTGGAACACTAGTTGCATTTAACTTTTTGTTTAGTATACCAAAGCCCTCACTTGGCCAGATAATATATGAGGATTTCCAATTTCAAAAGTTCAGATTTACAGGGATAAGAAAATCTCAAGAATAGCTCAGTTCCTTTAGGTGCCAATGACAGTGGTAATGAATTATTTTGGAACACTAGTTGCATTTAACTTTTTGTTTAGTATACCAAAGCCCATCACTTGGCCAGATAATATATGAGGATTTCCAATTTCAAAAGTTCAGATTTACACAGGGATAAGAAAATCTCAAGAATAGCTCAGTTCCTTTAGGTGCCAATAATGGTGGTAATGATTGATTTTGGAACACTAATTGCATGTAACTTTTTGTTTAGTATACCAAAGCCCATCACTTGGCCAGATAATATATGAGGGTTTCCAATTTCAAAAGTTCAGATTTACACAGGGATAAGAAAACCTGAATACCTCAGTTCCTTTAGTTGCCAATAACAGTGGTAATGAATGATTTTGGAACACTAGTTGCATTTAACTTTTTGTTTAGTATACCAAAGCCCATCACTTGGCCAGATAATATATGAGGATTTCCAATTTCAAAAGTTCAGATTTACACAGGGATAAGAAAACCTCAATACCTCAGTTCCTTTAGGTGTCAATAACAGTGATAATGAATGATTTTGGAACACTAGTTGCATTTAAATTTTTGTTTAGTATACCAAAGCCCCTCACTTGGCCAGATAATATATGAGGATTTCCAATTTCAAAAGTTCAGATTTACACAGGGATAAGAAAACCTCTATACCTCAGTTCGTTTATGTGCCAATAACAGTGGTAATCAATGATTTTGGAACACCAGTTGCATTTAACTTTTTGTTTAGGATACCAAAGCCCATCACTTGGCCAGATAATATATGAGGATTTCCAATTTCAAAAGTTCAGATTTACACAGGGATAAGAAAATCTCAAGAATAGCTCAGTTCCTTTAGGTGCCAATAATGGTGGTAATGATTGATTTTGGAACACTAATTGCTTGTAACATTTTGTTTAGTATACCAAAGCCCATCACTTGGCCAGATAATATATGAGGGTTTCCAATTTCAAAAGTTCAGATTTACACAGGGATAAGAAAACCTGAATACCTCAGTTCCTTTAGGTGCCAATGACAGTGGTAATGAATGATTTTGGAACACTAGTTGCATTTAACTTTTTGTTTAGTATACCAAAGCCCATCACTTGGCCAGATAATATATAAGGATTTCCAATTTCAAAAGTTCAGATTTACACAGGGATTAGTAAATCTCAAGAATAGCTCAGTTCCTTTAGGTGCCAATAACGGTGGTAATGAATGATTTTGGAACACTAGTTGCATTTAACTTTTTGTTTAGTATACCAAAGCCCATCACTTGGCCAGATAATATATGAGGATTTCCAATTTCAAAAGTTCAGATTTACACAGGGATAAGAAAATCTCAAGAATAGCTCAGTTCGTTTAGGTGCCAATAATAGTGGTAATGAATGATTTTGGAACACTAATTGCATTTAACTTTTTGTTTAGTATACCAAAGCCCATCACTTGGCCAGATAATGTATGAGGATTTGCAATTTCAAAAGTTCAGATTTACACAGGGATAAGAAAATCTCAATACCTCAGTTCCTTTAGGTGCCAATAACAGTGGTAATGAATGAATGAATTTTGGAACACTAGTTGCATTTAACTTTTTGTTTAGTATACCAAAGCCCATCACTTGGCCAGATAATATATGAGGATTACCAATTTCAAAAGTTCATATTTACACAGGGATAAGAAAATCTCAAGAATAGCTCAGTGCGTTTAGGTGCCAATAACAGTGGGAATGAATGATTTTGGAACACTAGTTGCATTTAACTTTTTGTTTAGTATACCAAAGCCCATCACTTGGCCAGATAATATATGAGGATTTCCAATTTCAAAAGTTCAGATTTACACAGGGATAAGAAAATCTCAATACCTCAGTTCCTTTAGGTGCCAATAACAGTGGGAATGAATGATTTTGGAACACTAGTTGCATTTAACTTTTTGTTTAGTATACCAAAGCCCATCACTTGGCCAGATAATATATGAGGATTTCCAATTTCAAAAGTTCAGATTTACACAGGGATAAGAAAACCTCAATACCTCAGTTCCTTTAGGTGCCAATAACAGTGGTAATGAATGATTTTGAAACACTAGTTGCATTTAACTTTTTGTTTAGTATACCAAAGCCCAACACTTGGCCAGATAATATATGGGGATTTTCAATTTCAAAAGTTCAGATTTACACAGGGATAAGAAAACCTCAATACCTCAGTTCCTTTAGGTGCCAATAACAGTGGTAATGAATGATTTTGGAACACTAGTTGCATTTAAATTTTTGTTTAGTATACCAAAGCCCCTCACTTGGCCAGATAATATATGAGGATTTCCAATTTCAAAAGTTCAGATTTACACAGGGATAAGAAAACCTCAATACCTCAGTTCGTTTATGTGCCAATAACAGTGGTAATCAATGATTTTGGAACACCAGTTGCATTTAACTTTTTGTTTAGGATACCAAAGCCCATCACTTGGCCAGATAATATATGAGGATTTCCAATTTCAAAAGTTCAGATTTACACAGGGATAAGAAAATCTCAATACCTCAGTTCCTTTAGGTGCCAATAACAGTGGTAATGAATGATTTTGGAACACTAGTTGCATTTAACTTTTTGTTTAGTATACCAAAGCCCATCACTTGGCCAGATAATATATGAGGATTTCCAATTTCAAAAGTTCAGATTTACACAGGGATAAGAAAAGCTCAAGAATACCTCACTTCCTTTAGGTGTCAATAACAGTGGTAATCAATGATTTTGGAACACTAGTTGCGTTTAACTTTTTGTTTAGTATACCAAAGCCCATCACTTGGCCAGATAATATATGGGGATTTCCAATTTCAAAAGTTCAGATTTACACAGGGATAAGAAAATCTCAAGAATAGCTCAGTTCCTTTAGGTGCCAATGACAGTGGTAATGAGTTATTTTGGAACACTAGTTGCATTTAACTTTTTGTTTAGGATATCAAAGCCCATCACTTGGCCAGATAATATATGAGGATTTGCAATTTCAAAAGTTCAGATTTACACAGGGATAAGAAAATCTCAATACCTCAGTTCCTTTAGGTGCCAATAACAGTGGTAATGAATGATTTTGGAACACTAGTTGCATTTAACTTTTTGTTTAGTATACCAAAGCCCTCACTTGGCCAGATAATATATGAGGATTTCCAATTTCAAAAGTTCAGATTTACTGGGATAAGAAAATCTCAAGAATAGCTCAGTTCCTTTAGGTGCCAATGACAGTGGTAATGAATTATTTTGGAAGACAAGTTGCATTTAACTTTTTGTTTAGTATACCAAAGGCCAGATAATATATGAGGATTTCCAATTTCAAAAGTTCTGATTTACACAGGGATAAGAAAATCTCAAGAATACCTCACTTCCTTTAGGTGCCAATAACAGTGGTAATGAATTATTTTGGAACACTAGTTGCATTTAACTTTTTGTTTAGTATACCAAAGCCCATCACTTGGCCAGATAATATATTAGGATTTCCAATTTCAAAAGTTCAGATTTGCACAGAGATTAGAAAGTCTCAAGAATAGCTCAGTCGTTTAGGTGCCAATAACAGTGGTAATCAATGATTTTGGAACACCAGTTGCATTTAACTTTTTGTTTAGTATACCAAAGCCCATCACTTGGCCAGATAATATATGAGGATTTCCAATTTCAAAAGTTCAGATTTACACAGGGATTAGAAAATCTCAAGAATAGCTCAGTTCGTTTATGTGCCAATAACAGTGGTAATCAATGATTTTGGAACACCAGTTGCATTTAACTTTTTGTTTAGGATACCAAAGCCCATCACTTGGCCAGATAATATATGAGGATTTCCAATTTCAAAAGTTCAGATTTACACAGGGATAAGAAAATCTCAATACCTCAGTTCCTTTAGGTGCCAATAACAGTGGTAATGAATGATTTTGGAACACTAGTTGCATTTAACGTTTTGTTTAGTATACCAAAGCCCATCACTTGGCCAGATAATATATGAGGATTTCCAATTTCAAAAGTTCAGATTTACACAGGGATTAGAAAATCTCAAGAATAGCTCAGTTCGTTTATGTGCCAATAACAGTGGTAATCAATGATTTTGGAACACCAGTTGCATTTAACTTTTTGTTTAGGATACCAAAGCCCATCACTTGGCCAGATAATATATGAGGATTTCCAATTTCAAAAGTTCAGATTTACACAGGGATAATAAAATCTCAATACCTCAGTTCCTTTAGGTGCCAATAACAGTGGTACCTAATGAATGATTTTGGAACACTAGTTGCATTTAAATTTTTGTTTAGTATACCAAAGCCCATCACTTGGCCAGATAATATATGAGGATTTCCAATTTCAAAAGTTCAGATTTACACAGGGATAAGAAAACCTCAATACCTCAGTTCCTTTAGGTGCCAATAACAGTGATAATGAATGATTTTGGAACACTAGTTGCATTTAAATTTTTGTTCAGTATACCAAAGCCCCTCACTTGGCCAGATAATATATGAGGATTTCCAATTTCAAAAGTTCAGATTTACACAGGGATAAGAAAACCTCAATACCTCAGTTCGTTTATGTGCCAATAACAGTGGTAATCAATGATTTTGGAACACCAGTTGCATTTAACTTTTTGTTTAGGATACCAAAGCCCATCACTTGGCCAGATAATATATGAGGATTTCCAATTTCAAAAGTTCAGATTTACACAGCGATAAGAAAATCTCAATACCTCAGTTCCTTTAGGTGCCAATAACAGTGGTAATGAATGATTTTGGAACACTAGTTGCATTTAACATTTTGTTTAGTATACCAAAGCCCATCACTTGGCCAGATAATATATGGGGATTTCCAATTTCAAAAGTTCAGATTTACACAGGGATATGAAAATCTCAAGAATAGCTCAGTTCCTTTAGGTGCCAATGACAGTGGTAATGAATGATTTTGGAACACTAGTTGCATTTAACTTTTTGTTTAGTATACCAAAGCCCTCACTTGGCCAGATAATATATGAGGATTTCCAATTTCAAAAGTTCAGATTTACAGGGATAAGAAAATCTCAAGAATAGCTCAGTTCCTTTAGGTGCCAATGACAGTGGTAATGAATTATTTTGGAACACAAGTTGCATTTAACTTTTTGTTTAGTATACCAAAGGCCAGATGGACAGTGGTAATGAATTATTTTGGAACACTAGTTGCATTTAACTTTTTGTTTAGGATACCAAAGCCCATCACTTGGCCAGATAATATATGAGGATTTGCAATTTCAAAAGTTCAGATTTACACAGGGATAAGAAAATCTCAATACCTCAGTTCCTTTAGGTGCCAATAACAGTGGTAATGAATGATTTTGGAACACTAGTTGCATTTAACTTTTTGTTTAGTATACCAAAGCCCTCACTTGGCCAGATAATATATGAGGATTTCCAATTTCAAAAGTTCAGATTTACAGGGATAAGAAAATCTCAAGAATAGCTCAGTTCCTTTAGGTGCCAATGACAGTGGTAATGAATTATTTTGGAACACAAGTTGCATTTAACTTTTTGTTTAGTATACCAAAGGCCAGATAATATATGAGGATTTCCAATTTCAAAAGTTCTGATTTACACAGGGACAAGAAAATCTCAAGAATACCTCACTTCCTTTAGGTGCCAATAACAGTGGTAATGAATTATTTTGGAACACTAGTTGCATTTAACTTTTTGTTTAGTATACCAAAGCCCATCACTTGGCCAGATAATATATGAGGATTTCCAATTTCAAAAGTTCAGATTTACACAGGGATAAGAAAATCTCAAGAATAGCTCAGTTCCTTTAGGTGCCAATAATGGTGGTAATGATTGATTTTGGAACACTAATTGCATGTAACTTTTTGTTTAGTATACCAAAGCCCATCACTTGGCCAGATAATATATGAGGGTTTCCAATTTCAAAAGTTCAGATTTACACAGGGATAAGAAAACCTGAATACCTCAGTTCCTTTAGGTGCCAATAACAGTGGTAATGAATGATTTTGGAACACTAGTTGCATTTAACTTTTTGTTTAGTATACCAAAGCCCATCACTTGGCCAGATAATATATGAGGATTTCCAATTTCAAAAGTTCAGATTTACACAGGGATAAGAAAACCTCAATACCTCAGTTCCTTTAGGTGCCAATAACAGTGATAATGAATGATTTTGGAACACTAGTTGCATTTAAATTTTTGTTTAGTATACCAAAGCCCCTCACTTGGCCAGATAATATATGAGGATTTCCAATTTCAAAAGTTCAGATTTACACAGGGATAAGAAAACCTCAATACCTCAGTTCGTTTATGTGCCAATAACAGTGGTAATCAATGATTTTGGAACACCAGTTGCATTTAACTTTTTGTTTAGGATACCAAAGCCCATCACTTGGCCAGATAATATATGAGGATTTCCAATTTCAAAAGTTCAGATTTACACAGGGATAAGAAAATCTCAATACCTCAGTTCCTTTAGGTGCCAATAACAGTGGTAATGAATGATTTTGGAACACTAGTTGCATTTAACTTTTTGTTTAGTATACCAAAGCCCATCACTTGGCCAGATAATATATGGGGATTTCCAATTTCAAAAGTTCAGATTTACACAGGGATAAGAAAATCTCAAGAATAGCTCAGTTCCTTTAGGTGCCAATGACAGTGGTAATGAATTATTTTGGAACACTAGTTGCATTTAACTTTTTGTTTAGGATACCAAAGCCCATCACTTGGCCAGATAATATATGAGGATTTGCAATTTCAAAAGTTCAGATTTACACAGGGATAAGAAAATCTCAATACCTCAGTTCCTTTAGGTGCCAATAACAGTGGTAATGAATGATTTTGGTACACTAGTTGCATTTAACTTTTTGTTTAGTATACCAAAGCCCTCACTTGGCCAGATAATATATGAGGATTTCCAATTTCAAAAGTTCAGATTTACAGGGATAAGAAAATCTCAAGAATAGCTCAGTTCCTTTAGGTGCCAATGACAGTGGTAATGAATTATTTTGGAACACAAGTTGCATTTAACTTTTTGTTTAGTATACCAAAGGCCAGATAATATATGAGGATTACCAATTTCAAAAGTTCTGATTTACACAGGGACAAGAAAATCTCAAGAATACCTCACTTCCTTTAGGTGCCAATAACAGTGGTAATGAATTATTTTGGAACACTAGTTGCATTTAACTTTTTGTTTAGTATACCAAAGCCCATCACTTGGCCAGATAATATATTAGGATTTCCAATTTCAAAAGTTCAGATTTGCACAGAGATTAGAAAGTCTCAAGAATAGCTCAGTCGTTTAGGTGCCAATAACAGTGGAAATCAATGATTTTGGAACACCAGTTGCATTTAACTTTTTGTTTAGTATACCAAAGCCCATCACTTGGCCAGATAATATATGAGGATTACCAATTTCAAAAGTGCAGATTTACACAGGGATAAGAAAATCTCAAGAATAGCTCAGTTCGTTTAGGTGTCAATAACAGTGTGGTAATGAATGATTTTGGAACACTAATTGCATTTAACTTTTTGTTTAGTATACCAAAGCCCATCACTTGGCCAGATAATATATGAGGATTTCCAATTTCAAAAGTTCAGATTTACACAGGGATAAGAAAATCTCAAGAATACCTCACTTCCTTTAGGTGCCAATGACAGTGGTAATGAATTATTTTGGAACACTAGTTGCATTTACCTTTTTGTTTAGGATACCAAAGCCCATCACTTGGCCAGATAATATATGAGGATTTCCAATTTCAAAAGTTCAGATTTACCCAGGGATAAGAAAATCTCAATACCTCAGTTCCTTTAGGTGCCAATAACAGTGGTAATGAATGATTTTGGAACACTAGTTGCATTTAACTTTTTGTTTAGTATACCAAAGCCCCTCACTTGGCCAGATAATATATGGGGATTTTCAATTTCAAAAGTTCAGATTTACACAGGGATAAGAAAATCTCAAGAATAGCTCAGTTCCTTTAGGTGCCAATGACAGTGGTAATGAATTATTTTGGAACACTAGTTGCATTTAACTTTTTGTTTAGTATACCAAAGCCCATCACTTGGCCAGATAATATATGAGGATTTCCAATTTCAAAAGTTCAGATTTACACAGGGATAAGAAAATCTCAAGAATAGCTCAGTTCCTTTAGGTGCCAATAATGGTGGTAATGATTGATTTTGGAACACTAATTGCATGTAACTTTTTGTTTAGTATACCAAAGCCCATCACTTGGCCAGATAATATATGAGGGTTTCCAATTTCAAAAGTTCAGATTTACACAGGGATAAGAAAACCTGAATACCTCAGTTTCTTTAGGTGCCAATAACGGTGGTAATGAATGATTTTGGAACACTAGTTGCATTTAACTTTTTGTTTAGTATACCAAAGCCCATCACTTGGCCAGATAATATATGAGGATTTCCAATTTCAAAAGTTCAGATTTACACAGGGATAAGAAAATCTCAATACCTCAGTTCCTTTAGGTGCCAATAACAGTGGTAATGAATGATTTTGGAACACTAGTTGCATTTAACTTTGTGTTTAGTATACCAAAACCCATCCGTTGGCCAGATAATATATGAGGATTTCCAATTTCAAAAGTTCAGATTTACACAGGGATAAGAAAATCTCAAGAATAGCTCAGTTCGTTTAGGTGCCAATAACAGTGGTAATGAATGATTTTGGAACACTAATTGCATTTAACTTTTTGTTTAGTATACCAAAGCCCATCATTTGGCCAGATAATATATGAGGATTTCCAATTTCAAAAGTTCAGATTTACACAGGGATAAGAAAATCTCAAGAATAGCTCAGTTCCTTTAGGTGCCAATAACAGTGGTAATGAATGATTTTGGAACACTAATTGCATTTAACTTTTTGTTTAGTATACCAAAGCCTATCACTTGGCCAGATAATAAATGAGGATTTGCAATTTCAAAAGTTCAGATTTACACAGGGATAAGAAAATCTCAATACCTCAGTTCCTTTAGGTGCCAATAACAGTGGTAATGAATGAATGAATTTTGGAACACTAGTTGCATTTAACTTTTTGTTTAGTATACCAAAGCCCATCACTTGGCCAGATAATATATGAGGATTACCAATTTCAAAAGTTCATATTTACACAGGGATAAGAAAATCTCAAGAATAGCTCAGTTCGTTTAGGTGCCAATAACAGTGGGAATGAATGATTTTGGAACACTAGTTGCATTTAACTTTTTGTTTAGTATACCAAAGCCCATCACTAGGCCAGATAATATATGAGGATTTCGAATTTCAAAAGTTCAGATTTACACAGGGTTAAGAAAATCTCAATACCTCAGTTCCTTTAGGTGCCAATAACAGTGGGAATGAATGATTTTGGAACACTAGTTGCATTTAACTTTTTGTTTAGTATACCAAAGCCCATCACTTGGCCAGATAATATATGAGGATTTCCAATTTCAAAAGTTCAGATTTACACAGGGATAAGAAAACCTCAATACCTCAGTTCCTTTAGGTGCCAATAACAGTGGTAATGAATGATTTTGGAACACTAGTTGCATTTAACTTTTTATTTAGTATACCAAAGCCCAACACTTGGCCAGATAATATATGGGGATTTTCAATTTCAAAAGTTCAGATTTACACAGGGATAAGAAAATCTCAAGAATACCTCACTTCCTTTGGTGCCAATAACAGTGGTAATGAATTATTTTGGAACACTAGTTGCATTTAACTTTTTGTGTAGTATACCAAAGCCCATCACTTGGCCAGATAATATATGAGGATTTCCAATTTCAAAAGTTCAGATTTGCACATGGATTAGAAAATCTCAAGAATAGCTCAGTTCGTTTAGGTGCCAATAACAGTGGTAATCAATGATTTTGGAACACCAGTTGCATTTAACTTTTTGTTTAGTATACCAAAGCCCATCACTTGGCCAGATAATATATGAGGATTTCCAATTTCAAAAGTTCAGATTTACACAGGGATAAGAAAATCTCAAGAATAGCTCAGTTCGTTTAGGTGCCAATAACAGTGGTAATGAATGATTTTGGAACACTAATTGCATTTAACTTTTTGTTTAGTATACCAAAGCCCATCACTTGGCCAGATAATATATGAGGATTTCCAATTTCAAAAGTTCAGATTTACACAGGGATAAGAAAACCTCAATACCTCAGTTCCTTTAGGTGCCAATAACAGTGGTAATGAATGATTTTGGAACACTAGTTGCATTTAACGTTTTGTTTAGTATACCAAAGCCCATCACTTGGCCAGATAATATATGAGGATTTCCAATTTCAAAAGTTCAGATTTACACAGGGATTAGAAAACCTCAAGAATAGCTCAGTTCGTTTATGTGCCAATAACAGTGGTAATCAATGATTTTGGAACACCAGTTGCATTTAACTTTTTGTTTAGGATACCAAAGCCCATCACTTGGCCAGATAATATATGAGGATTTCCAATTTCAAAAGTTCAGATTTACACAGGGATAAGAAAATCTCAATACCTCAGTTCCTTTAGGTGCCAATAACAGTGGTACCTAATGAATGATTTTGGAACACTAGTTGCATTTAACTTTTTGTTTAGTATACCAAAGCCCTCACTTGGCCAGATAATATATGAGGATTTCCAATTTCAAAAGTTCAGATTTACAGGGATAAGAAAATCTCAAGAATAGCTCAGTTCCTTTAGGTGCCAATGACAGTGGTAATGAATTATTTTGGAACACAAGTTGCATTTAACTTTTTGTTTAGTATACCAAAGGCCAGATAATATATGAGGATTTCCAATTTCAAAAGTTCTGATTTACACAGGGACAAGAAAATCTCAAGAATACCTCACTTCCTTTAGGTGCCAATAACAGTGGTAATGAATTATTTTGGAACACTAGTTGCATTTAACTTTTTGTTTAGTATACCAAAGCCCATCACTTGGCCAGATAATATATTAGGATTTCCAATTTCAAAAGTTCAGATTTGCACGGAGATTAGAAAGTCTCAAGAATAGCTCAGTCGTTTAGGTGCCAATAACAGTGGAAATCAATGATTTTGGAACACCAGTTGCATTTAACTTTTTGTTTAGTATACCAAAGCCCATCACTTGGCCAGATAATATATGAGGATTTCCAATTTCAAAAGTTCAGATTTACACAGGGATAAGAAAATCTCAAGAATAGCTCAGTTCGTTTAGGTGTCAATAACAGTGTGGTAATGAATGATTTTGGAACACTAATTGCATTTAACTTTTTGTTTAGTATACCAAAGCCCATCACTTGGCCAGATAATATATGAGGATTTCCAATTTCAAAAGTTCAGATTTACACAGGGATAAGAAAATCTCAAGAATACCTCACTTCCTTTAGGTGCCAATGACAGTGGTAATGAATTATTTTGGAACACTAGTTGCATTTAACTTTTTGTTTAGGATACCAAAGCCCATCACTTGGCCAGATAATATATGAGGATTTCCAATTTCAAAAGTTCAGATTTACCCAGGGATAAGAAAATCTCAATACCTCAGTTCCTTTAGGTGCCAATAACAGTGGTAATGAATGATTTTGGAACACTAGTTGCATTTAACTTTTTGTTTAGTATACCAAAGCCCCTCACTTGGCCAGATAATATATGGGGATTTTCAATTTCAAAAGTTCAGATTTACACAGGGATAAGAAAATCTCAAGAATAGCTCAGTTCCTTTAGGTGCCAATGACAGTGGTAATGAATTATTTTGGAACACTAGTTGCATTTAACTTTTTGTTTAGTATACCAAAGCCCATCACTTGGCCAGATAATATATGAGGATTACCAATTTCAAAAGTTCATATTTACACAGGGATAAGAAAATCTCAAGAATAGCTCAGTTCGTTTAGGTGCCAATAACAGTGGGAATGAATGATTTTGGAACACTAGTTGCATTTAACTTTTTGTTTAGTATACCAAAGCCCATCACTAGGCCAGATAATATATGAGGATTTCGAATTTCAAAAGTTCAGATTTACACAGGGTTAAGAAAATCTCAATACCTCAGTTCCTTTAGGTGCCAATAACAGTGGGAATGAATGATTTTGGAACACTAGTTGCATTTAACTTTTTGTTTAGTATACCAAAGCCCATCACTTGGCCAGATAATATATGAGGATTTCCAATTTCAAAAGTTCAGATTTACACAGGGATAAGAAAACCTCAATACCTCAGTTCCTTTAGGTGCCAATAACAGTGGTAATGAATGATTTTGGAACACTAGTTGCATTTAACTTTTTATTTAGTATACCAAAGCCCAACACTTGGCCAGATAATATATGGGGATTTTCAATTTCAAAAGTTCAGATTTACACAGGGATAAGAAAATCTCAAGAATACCTCACTTCCTTTGGTGCCAATAACAGTGGTAATGAATTATTTTGGAACACTAGTTGCATTTAACTTTTTGTGTAGTATACCAAAGCCCATCACTTGGCCAGATAATATATGAGGATTTCCAATTTCAAAAGTTCAGATTTGCACATGGATTAGAAAATCTCAAGAATAGCTCAGTTCGTTTAGGTGCCAATAACAGTGGTAATCAATGATTTTGGAACACCAGTTGCATTTAACTTTTTGTTTAGTATACCAAAGCCCATCACTTGGCCAGATAATATATGAGGATTTCCAATTTCAAAAGTTCAGATTTACACAGGGATAAGAAAATCTCATGAATAGCTCAGTTCGTTTAGGTGCCAATAACAGTGGTAATGAATGATTTTGGAACACTAATTGCATTTAACTTTTTGTTTAGTATACCAAAGCCCATCACTTGGCCAGATAATATTTGAGGATTTCCAATTTCAAAAGTTCAGATTTACACAGGGATAAGAAAACCTCAATACCTCAGTTCCTTTAGGTGCCAATAACAGTGGTAATGAATGATTTTGGAACACTAGTTGCATTTAACGTTTTGTTTAGTATACCAAAGCCCATCACTTGGCCAGATAATATATGAGGATTTCCAATTTCAAAAGTTCAGATTTACACAGGGATTAGAAAACCTCAAGAATAGCTCAGTTCGTTTATGTGCCAATAACAGTGGTAATCAATGATTTTGGAACACCAGTTGCATTTAACTTTTTGTTTAGGATACCAAAGCCCATCACTTGGCCAGATAATATATGAGGATTTCCAATTTCAAAAGTTCAGATTTACACAGGGATAAGAAAATCTCAATACCTCAGTTCCTTTAGGTGCCAATAACAGTGGTACCTAATGAATGATTTTGGAACACTAGTTGCATTTAACTTTTTGTTTAGTATACCAAAGCCCTCACTTGGCCAGATAATATATGAGGATTTCCAATTTCAAAAGTTCAGATTTACAGGGATAAGAAAATCTCAAGAATAGCTCAGTTCCTTTAGGTGCCAATGACAGTGGTAATGAATTATTTTGGAACACAAGTTGCATTTAACTTTTTGTTTAGTATACCAAAGGCCAGATAATATATGAGGATTTCCAATTTCAAAAGTTCTGATTTACACAGGGACAAGAAAATCTCAAGAATACCTCACTTCCTTTAGGTGCCAATAACAGTGGTAATGAATTATTTTGGAACACTAGTTGCATTTAACTTTTTGTTTAGTATACCAAAGCCCATCACTTGGCCAGATAATATATTAGGATTTCCAATTTCAAAAGTTCAGATTTGCACAGAGATTAGAAAGTCTCAAGAATAGCTCAGTCGTTTAGGTGCCAATAACAGTGGAAATCAATGATTTTGGAACACCAGTTGCATTTAACTTTTTGTTTAGTATACCAAAGCCCATCACTTGGCCAGATAATATATGAGGATTTCCAATTTCAAAAGTTCAGATTTACACAGGGATAAGAAAATCTCAAGAATACCTCACTTCCTTTAGGTGCCAATGACAGTGGTAATGAATTATTTTGGAACACTAGTTGCATTTAACTTTTTGTTTAGGATACCAAAGCCCATCACTTGGCCAGATAATATATGAGGATTTCCAATTTCAAAAGTTCAGATTTACCCAGGGATAAGAAAATCTCAATACCTCAGTTCCTTTAGGTGCCAATAACAGTGGTAATGAATGATTTTGGAACACTAGTTGCATTTAACTTTTTGTTTAGTATACCAAAGCCCCTCACTTGGCCAGATAATATATGGGGATTTTCAATTTCAAAAGTTCAGATTTACACAGGGATAAGAAAATCTCAAGAATAGCTCAGTTCCTTTAGGTGCCAATGACAGTGGTAATGAATTATTTTGGAACACTAGTTGCATTTAACTTTTTGTTTAGTATACCAAAGCCCATCACTTGGCCAGATAATATATGAGGATTTCCAATTTCAAAAGTTCAGATTTACACAGGGATAAGAAAATCTCAAGAATAGCTCAGTTCCTTTAGGTGCCAATAATGGTGGTAATGATTGATTTTGGAACGCTAATTGCATGTAACTTTTTGTTTAGTATACCAAAGCCCATCACTTGGCCAGATAATATATGAGGGTTTCCAATTTCAAAAGTTCAGATTTACACAGGGATAAGAAAACCTGAATACCTCAGTTCCTTTAGGTGCCAATAACGGTGGTAATGAATGATTTTGGAACACTAGTTGCATTTAACTTTTTGTTTAGTATACCAAAGCCCATCACTTGGCCAGATAATATATGAGGATTTCCAATTTCAAAAGTTCAGATTTACACAGGGATAAGAAAATCTCAATACCTCAGTTCCTTTAGGTGCCAATAACAGTGGTAATGAATGATTTTGGAACACTAGTTGCATTTAACTTTGTGTTTAGTATACCAAAACCCATCCGTTGGCCAGATAATATATGAGGATTTCCAATTTCAAAAGTTCAGATTTACACAGGGATAAGAAAATCTCAAGAATAGCTCAGTTCGGTTAGGTGCCAATAACAGTGGTAATGAATGATTTTGGAACACTAATTGCATTTAACTTTTTGTTTAGTATACCAAAGCCCATCATTTGGCCAGATAATATATGAGGATTTCCAATTTCAAAAGTTCAGATTTACACAGGGATAAGAAAATCTCAAGAATAGCTCAGTTCCTTTAGGTGCCAATAACAGTGGTAATGAATGATTTTGGAACACTAATTGCATTTAACTTTTTGTTTAGTATACCAAAGCCCATCACTTGGCCAGATAATAAATGAGGATTTGCAATTTCAAAAGTTCAGATTTACACAGGGATAAGAAAATCTCAATACCTCAGTTCCTTTAGGTGCCAATAACAGTGGTAATGAATGAATGAATTTTGGAACACTAGTTGCATTTAACTTTTTGTTTAGTATACCAAAGCCCATCACTTGGCCAGATAATATATGAGGATTACCAATTTCAAAAGTTCATATTTACACAGGGATAAGAAAATCTCAAGAATAGCTCAGTTCGTTTAGGTGCCAATAACAGTGGGAATGAATGATTTTGGAACACTAGTTGCATTTAACTTTTTGTTTAGTATACCAAAGCCCATCACTAGGCCAGATAATATATGAGGATTTCGAATTTCAAAAGTTCAGATTTACACAGGGTTAAGAAAATCTCAATACCTCAGTTCCTTTAGGTGCCAATAACAGTGGGAATGAATGATTTTGGAACACTAGTTGCATTTAACTTTTTGTTTAGTATACCAAAGCCCATCACTTGGCCAGATAATATATGGGGATTTTCAATTTCAAAAGTTCAGATTTACACAGGGATAAGAAAATCTCAAGAATACCTCACTTCCTTTGGTGCCAATAACAGTGGTAATGAATTATTTTGGAACACTAGTTGCATTTAACTTTTTGTGTAGTATACCAAAGCCCATCACTTGGCCAGATAATATATGAGGATTTCCAATTTCAAAAGTTCAGATTTGCACATGGATTAGAAAATCTCAAGAATAGCTCAGTTCGTTTAGGTGCCAATAACAGTGGTAATCAATGATTTTGGAACACCAGTTGCATTTAACTTTTTGTTTAGTATACCAAAGCCCATCACTTGGCCAGATAATATATGAGGATTTCCAATTTCAAAAGTTCAGATTTACACAGGGATAAGAAAATCTCAAGAATAGCTCAGTTCGTTTAGGTGCCAATAACAGTGGTAATGAATGATTTTGGAACACTAATTGCATTTAACTTTTTGTTTAGTATACCAAAGCCCATCACTTGGCCAGATAATATATGAGGATTTCCAATTTCAAAAGTTCAGATTTACACAGGGATAAGAAAACCTCAATACCTCAGTTCCTTTAGGTGCCAATAACAGTGGTAATGAATGATTTTGGAACACTAGTTGCATTTAACGTTTTGTTTAGTATACCAAAGCCCATCACTTGGCCAGATAATATATGAGGATTTCCAATTTCAAAAGTTCAGATTTACACAGGGATTAGAAAACCTCAAGAATAGCTCAGTTCGTTTATGTGCCAATAACAGTGGTAATCAATGATTTTGGAACACCAGTTGCATTTAACTTTTTGTTTAGGATACCAAAGCCCATCACTTGGCCAGATAATATATGAGGATTTCCAATTTCAAAAGTTCAGATTTACACAGGGATAAGAAAATCTCAATACCTCAGTTCCTTTAGGTGCCAATAACAGTGGTACCTAATGAATGATTTTGGAACACTAGTTGCATTTAACTTTTTGTTTAGTATACCAAAGCCCATCACTTGGCCAGATAATATATGAGGATTTCCAATTTCAAAAGTTCAGATTTACACAGGGATAAGAAAACCTCAATACCTCAGTTCCTTTAGGTGCCAATAACAGTGATAATGAATGATTTTGGAACACTAGTTGCATTTAAATTTTTGTTTAGTATACCAAAGCCCCTCACTTGGCCAGATAATATATGAGGATTTCCAATTTCAAAAGTTCAGATTTACACAGGGATAAGAAAACCTCTATACCTCAGTTCGTTTATGTGCCAATAACAGTGGTAATCAATGATTTTGGAACACCAGTTGCATTTAACTTTTTGTTTAGGATACCAAAGCCCATCACTTGGCCAGATAATATATGAGGATTTCCAATTTCAAAAGTTCAGATTTACACAGGGATAAGAAAATCTCAAGAATAGCTCAGTTCCTTTAGGTGCCAATAATGGTGGTAATGATTGATTTTGGAACACTAATTGCTTGTAACATTTTGTTTAGTATACCAAAGCCCATCACTTGGCCAGATAATATATGAGGGTTTCCAATTTCAAAAGTTCAGATTTACACAGGGATAAGAAAACCTGAATACCTCAGTTCCTTTAGGTGCCAATAACAGTGGTAATGAATGATTTTGGAACACTAGTTGCATTTAACTTTTTGTTTAGTATACCAAAGCCCATCACTTGGCCAGATAATATATGAGGATTTCCAATTTCAAAAGTTCAGATTTACACAGGGATTAGTAAATCTCAAGAATAGCTCAGTTCCTTTAGGTGCCAATAACGGTGGTAATGAATGATTTTGGAACACTAGTTGCATTTAACTTTTTGTTTAGTATACCAAAGCCCATCACTTGGCCAGATAATATATGAGGATTTCCAATTTCAAAAGTTCAGATTTACACAGGGATAAGAAAATCTCAAGAATAGCTCAGTTCGTTTAGGTGCCAATAATAGTGGTAATGAATGATTTTGGAACACTAATTGCATTTAACTTTTTGTTTAGTATACCAAAGCCCATCACTTGGCCAGATAATGTATGAGGATTTGCAATTTCAAAAGTTCAGATTTACCCAGGGATAAGAAAATCTCAATACCTCAGTTCCTTTAGGTGCCAATAACAGTGGTAATGAATGAATGAATTTTGGAACACTAGTTGCATTTAACTTTTTGTTTAGTATACCAAAGCCCATCACTTGGCCAGATAATATATGAGGATTACCAATTTCAAAAGTTCATATTTACACAGGGATAAGAAAATCTCAAGAATAGCTCAGTTCGTTTAGGTGCCAATAACAGTGGGAATGAATGATTTTGGAACACTAGTTGCATTTAACTTTTTGTTTAGTATACCAAAGCCCATCACTTGGCCAGATAATATATGAGGATTTCCAATTTCAAAAGTTCAGATTTACACAGGGATTAGAAAATCTCAATACCTCAGTTCCTTTAGGTGCCAATAACAGTGGGAATGAATGATTTTGGAACACTAGTTGCATTTAACTTTTTGTTTAGTATACCAAAGCCCATCACTTGGCCAGATAATATATGAGGATTTCCAATTTCAAAAGTTCAGATTTACACAGGGATAAGAAAACCTCAATACCTCAGTTCCTTTAGGTGCCAATAACAGTGGTAATGAATGATTTTGAAACACTAGTTGCATTTAACTTTTTGTTTAGTATACCAAAGCCCAACACTTGGCCAGATAATATATGGGGATTTTCAATTTCAAAAGTTCAGATTTACACAGGGATAAGAAAACCTCAATACCTCAGTTCGTTTATGTGCCAATAACAGTGGTAATCAATGATTTTGGAACACCAGTTGCATTTAACTTTTTGTTTAGGATACCAAAGCCCATCACTTGGCCAGATAATATATGAGGATTTCCAATTTCAAAAGTTCAGATTTACACAGGGATAAGAAAAGCTCAAGAATACCTCACTTCATTTAGGTGCCAATAACAGTGGTAATCAATGATTTTGGAACACTAGTTGCGTTTAACTTTTTGTTTAGTATACCAAAGCCCATCACGTGGCCAGATAATATATGGGGATTTCCAATTTCAAAAGTTCAGATTTACACAGGGATAAGAAAATCTCAAGAATAGCTCAGTTCCTTTAGGTGCCAATGACAGTGGTAATGAATTATTTTGGAACACAAGTTGCATTTAACTTTTTGTTTAGGATATCAAAGCCCATCACTTGGCCAGATAATATATGAGGATTTGCAATTTCAAAAGTTCAGATTTACACAGGGATAAGAAAATCTCAATACCTCAGTTCCTTTAGGTGCCAATAACAGTGGTAATGAATGATTTTGGAACACTAGTTGCATTTAACTTTTTGTTTAGTATACCAAAGCCCTCACTTGGCCAGATAATATATGAGGATTTCCAATTTCAAAAGTTCAGATTTACTGGGATAAGAAAATCTCAAGAATAGCTCAGTTCCTTTAGGTGCCAATGACAGTGGTAATGAATTATTTTGGAACACAAGTTGCATTTAACTTTTTGTTTAGTATACCAAAGGCCAGATAATATATGAGGATTTCCAATTTCAAAAGTTCTGATTTACACAGGGATAAGAAAATCTCAAGAATACCTCACTTCCTTTAGGTGCCAATAACAGTGGTAATGAATTATTTTGGAACACTAGTTGCATTTAACTTTTTGTTTAGTATACCAAAGCCCATCACTTGGCCAGATAATATATTAGGATTTCCAATTTCAAAAGTTCAGATTTGCACAGAGATTAGAAAGTCTCAAGAATAGCTCAGTCGTTTAGGTGCCAATAACAGTGGTAATCAATGATTTTGGAACACCAGTTGCATTTAACTTTTTGTTTAGTATACCAAAGCCCATCACTTGGCCAGATAATATATGAGGATTTCCAATTTCAAAAGTTCAGATTTACACAGGGATTAGAAAATCTCAAGAATAGCTCAGTTCGTTTATGTGCCAATAACAGTGGTAATCAATGATTTTGGAACACCAGTTGCATTTAACTTTTTGTTTAGGATACCAAAGCCCATCACTTGGCCAGATAATATATGAGGATTTCCAATTTCAAAAGTTCAGATTTACACAGGGATAAGAAAATCTCAATACCTCAGTTCCTTTAGGTGCCAATAACAGTGGTAATGAATGATTTTGGAACACTAGTTTCATTTAACGTTTTGTTTAGTATACCAAAGCCCATCACTTGGCCAGATAGTATATGAGGATTTCCAATTTCAAAAGTTCAGATTTACACAGGGATTAGAAAATCTCAAGAATAGCTCAGTTCGTTTATGTGCCAATAACAGTGGTAATCAATGATTTTGGAACACCAGTTGCATTTAACTTTTTGTTTAGGATACCAAAGCCCATCACTTGGCCAGATAATATATGAGGATTTCCAATTTCAAAAGTTCAGATTTACACAGGGATAAGAAAACCTCAATACCTCAGTTCGTTTATGTGCCAATAACAGTGGTAATCAATGATTTTGGAACACCAGTTGCATTTAACTTTTTGTTTAGGATACCAAAGCCCATCACTTGGCCAGATAATATATGAGGATTTCCAATTTCAAAAGTTCAGATTTACACAGCGATAAGAAAATCTCAATACCTCAGTTACTTTAGGTGCCAATAACAGTGGTAATGAATGATTTTGGAACACTAGTTGCATTTAACTTTTTGTTTAGTATACCAAAGCCCATCACTTGGCCAGATAATATATGGGGATTTCCAATTTCAAAAGTTCAGATTTACACAGGGATAAGAAAATCTCAAGAATAGCTCAGTTCCTTTAGGTGCCAATGACAGTGGTAATGAATTATTTTGGAACACTAGTTGCATTTAACTTTTTGTTTAGGATACCAAAGCCCATCACTTGGCCAGATAATATATGAGGATTTGCAATTTCAAAAGTTCAGATTTACACAGGGATAAGAAAATCTCAATACCTCAGTTCCTTTAGGAGCCAATAACAGTGGTAATGAATGATTTTGGAACACTAGTTGCATTTAACTTTTTGTTTAGTATACCAAAGCCCTCACTTGGCCAGATAATATATGAGGATTTCCAATTTCAAAAGTTCAGATTTACAGGGGTAAGAAAATCTCAAGAATAGCTCAGTTCCTTTAGGTGCCAATGACAGTGGTAATGAATTATTTTGGAACACAAGTTGCATTTAACTTTTTGTTTAGTATACCAAAGGCCAGATAATATATGAGGATTTCCAATTTCAAAAGTTCTGATTTACACAGGGACAAGAAAATCTCAAGAATAGCTCAGTTCCTTTAGGTGCCAATAACAGTGGTAATGAATTATTTTGGAACACTAGTTGCATTTAAGTTTTTGTTTAGTATACCAAAGCCCATCACTTGGCCAGATAATATATGAGGATTTCCAATTTCAAAAGTTCAGATTTACACAGGGATAAGAAAATCTCAAGAATAGCTCAGTTCCTTTAGGTGCCAATAATGGTGGTAATGATTGATTTTGGAACACTAATTGCATGTAACTTTTTGTTTAGTATACCAAAGCCCATCACTTGGCCAGATAATATATGAGGGTTTCCAATTTCAAAAGTTCAGATTTACACAGGGATAAGAAAACCTGAATACCTCAGTTCCTTTAGGTGCCAATAACAGTGGTAATGAATGATTTTGGAACACTAGTTGCATTTAACTTTTTGTTTAGTATACCAAAGCCCATCACTTGGCCAGATAATATATGAGGATTTCCAATTTCAAAAGTTCAGATTTACACAGGGATAAGAAAACCTCAATACCTCAGTTCCTTTAGGTGCCAATAACAGTGATAATGAATGATTTTGGAACACTAGTTGCATTTAAATTTTTGTTTAGTATACCAAAGCCCCTCACTTGGCCAGATAATATATGAGGATTTCCAATTTCAAAAGTTCAGATTTACACAGGGATAAGAAAACCTCAATACGTCAGTTCGTTTATGTGCCAATAACAGTGGTAATCAATGATTTTGGAACACCAGTTGCATTTAACTTTTTGTTTAGGATACCAAAGCCCATCACTTGGCCAGATAATATATGAGGATTTCCAATTTCAAAAGTTCAGATTTACACAGGGATAAGAAAATCTCAATACCTCAGTTCCATTAGGTGCCAATAACAGTGGTAATGAATGATTTTGGAACACTAGTTGCATTTAACTTTTTGTTTAGTATACCAAAGCCCATCACTTGGCCAGATAATATATGGGGATTTCCAATTTCAAAAGTTCAGATTTACACAGGGATAAGAAAATCTCAAGAATAGCTCAGTTCCTTTAGGTGCCAATGACAGTGGTAATGAATTATTTTGGAACACTAGTTGCATTTAACTTTTTGTTTAGGATACCAAAGCCCATCACTTGGCCAGATAATATATGAGGATTTGCAATTTCAAAAGTTCAGATTTACACAGGGATAAGAAAATCTCAATACCTCAGTTCCTTTAGGTGCCAATAACAGTGGTAATGAATGATTTTGGTACACTAGTTGCATGTAACTTTTTGTTTAGTATACCAAAGCCCTCACTTGGCCAGATAATATATGAGGATTTCCAATTTCAAAAGTTCAGATTTACAGGGATAAGAAAATCTCAAGAATAGCTCAGTTCCTTTAGGTGCCAATGGCAGTGGTAATGAATTATTTTGGAACACAAGTTGCATTTAACTTTTTGTTTAGTATACCAAAGGCCAGATAATATATGAGGATTTCCAATTTCAAAAGTTCTGATTTACACAGGGACAAGAAAATCTCAAGAATACCTCACTTCCTTTAGGTGCCAATAACAGTGGTAATGAATTATTTTGGAACACTAGTTGCATTTAACTTTTTGTTTAGTATACCAAAGCCCATCACTTGGCCAGATAATATATTAGGATTTCCAATTTCAAAAGTTCAGATTTGCACAGAGATTAGAAAGTCTCAAGAATAGCTCAGTCGTTTAGGTGCCAATAACAGTGGAAATCAATGATTTTGGAACACCAGTTGCATTTAACTTTTTGTTTAGTATACCAAAGCCCATCACTTGGCCAGATAATATATGAGGATTTCCAATTTCAAAAGTTCAGATTTACACAGGGATAAGAAAATCTCAAGAATAGCTCAGTTCGTTTAGGTGTCAATAACAGTGTGGTAATGAATGATTTTGGAACACTAATTGCATTTAACTTTTTGTTTAGTATACCAAAGCCCATCACTTGGCCAGATAATATATGAGGATTTCCAATTTCAAAAGTTCAGATTTACACAGGGATAAGAAAATCTCAAGAATACCTCACTTCCTTTAGGTGCCAATGACAGTGGTAATGAATTATTTTGGAACACTAGTTGCATTTAACTTTTTGTTTAGGATACCAAAGCCCATCACTTGGCCAGATAATATATGAGGATTTCCAATTTCAAAAGTTCAGATTTACCCAGGGATAAGAAAATCTCAATACCTCAGTTCCTTTAGGTGACAATAACAGTGGTAATGAATGATTTTGGAACACTAGTTGCATTTAACTTTTTGTTTAGTATACCAAAGCCCCTCACTTGGCCAGATAATATATGGGGATTTTCAATTTCAAAAGTTCAGATTTACACAGGGATAAGAAAATCTCAAGAATAGCTCAGTTCCTTTAGGTGCCAATGACAGTGGTAATGAATTATTTTGGAACACTAGTTGCATTTAACTTTTTGTTTAGTATACCAAAGCCCATCACTTGGCCAGATAATATATGAGGATTTCCAATTTCAAAAGTTCAGATTTACACAGGGATAAGAAAATCTCAAGAATAGCTCAGTTCCTTTAGGTGCCAATAATGGTGGTAATGATTGATTTTGGAACACTAATTGCATGTAACTTTTTGTTTAGTATACCAAAGCCCATCACTTGGCCAGATAATATATGAGGGTTTCCAATTTCAAAAGTTCAGATTTACACAGGGATAAGAAAACCTGAATACCTCAGCTCCTTTAGGTGCCAATAACGGTGGTAATGAATGACTTTTGGAACACTAGTTGCATTTAACTTTTTGTTTAGTATACCAAAGCCCATCACTTGGCCAGATAATATATGAGGATTTCCAATTTCAAAAGTTCAGATTTACACAGGGATAAGAAAATCTCAATACCTCAGTTCCTTTAGGTGCCAATAACAGTGGTAATGAATGATTTTGGAACACTAGCTGCATTTAACTTTGTGTTTAGTATACCAAAACCCATCAGTTGGCCAGATAATATATGAGGATTTCCAATTTCAAAAGTTCAGATTTACACAGGGATAAGAAAATCTCAAGAATAGCTCAGTTCGTTTAGGTGCCAATAACAGTGGTAATGAATGATTTTGGAACACTAATTGCATTTAACTTTTTGTTTAGTATACCAAAGCCCATCATTTGGCCAGATAATATATGAGGATTTCCAATTTCAAAAGTTCAGATTTACACAGGGATAAGAAAATCTCAAGAATAGCTCAGTTCCTTTAGGTGCCAATAACAGTGGTAATGAATGATTTTGGAACACTAATTGCATTTAACTTTTTGGCCACTTGGCCAGATAATATATGAGGATTTCCAATTTCAAAAGTTCAGATTTACACAGGGATAAGAAAACCTCAATACCTCAGTTCGTTTATGTGCCAATAACAGTGGTAATCAATGATTTTGGAACACCAGTTGCATTTAACTTTTTGTTTAGGATACCAAAGCCCATCACTTGGCCAGGTAATATATGAGGATTTCCAATTTCAAAAGTTCAGATTTACACAGGGATAAGAAAGTCTCAATACCTCAGTTCCTTTAGGTGTCAATAACAGTGGTAATGAATGATTTTGGAACAGTAGTTGCATTTAAATTTTTGTTTAGTATACCAAAGCCCCTCACTTGGCCAGATAATATATGAGGATTTCCAATTTTAAAAGTTCAGATTTACACAGGGATAAGAAAACCTCAATACCTCAGTTCCTTTAGGTGCCAATAACAGTGATAATGAATGATTATGGAACACTAGTTGCATTTAAATTTTTGTTTAGTATACCAAAGCCCCTCACTTGGCCAGATAATATATGAGGATTTCCAATTTCAAAAGTTCAGATTTACACAGGGATTAGAAAACCTCAATACGTCAGTTCGTTTATGTGCCAATAACAGTGGTAATCAATGATTTTGGAACACCAGTTGCATTTAACTTTTTGTTTAGGATACCAAAGCCCATCACTTGGCCAGATAATATATGAGGATTTCCAATTTCAAAAGTTCAGATTTACACAGGGATAAGAAAATCTCAATACCTCAGTTCCATTAGGTGCCAATAACAGTGGTAATGAATGATTTTGGAACACTAGTTGCATTTAACTTTTTGTTTAGTATACCAAAGCCCATCACTTGGCCAGATAATATATGGGGATTTCCAATTTCAAAAGTTCAGATTTACACAGGGATAAGAAAATCTCAAGAATAGCTCAGTTCCTTTAGGTGCCAATGACAGTGGTAATGAATTATTTTGGAACACTAGTTGCATTTAACTTTTTGTTTAGGATACCAAAGCCCATCACTTGGCCAGATAATATATGAGGATTTGCAATTTCAAAAGTTCAGATTTACACAGGGATAAGAAAATCTCAATACCTCAGTTCCTTTAGGTGCCAATAACAGTGGTAATGAATGATTTTGGTACACTAGTTGCATGTAACTTTTTGTTTAGTATACCAAAGCCCTCACTTGGCCAGATAATATATGAGGATTTCCAATTTCAAAAGTTCAGATTTACAGGGATAAGAAAATCTCAAGAATAGCTCAGTTCCTTTAGGTGCCAATGGCAGTGGTAATGAATTATTTTGGAACACAAGTTGCATTTAACTTTTTGTTTAGTATACCAAAGGCCAGATAATATATGAGGATTTCCAATTTCAAAAGTTCTGATTTACACAGGGACAAGAAAATCTCAAGAATACCTCACTTCCTTTAGGTGCCAATAACAGTGGTAATGAATTATTTTGGAACACTAGTTGCATTTAACTTTTTGTTTAGTATACCAAAGCCCATCACTTGGCCAGATAATATATTAGGATTTCCAATTTCAAAAGTTCAGATTTGCACAGAGATTAGAAAGTCTCAAGAATAGCTCAGTCGTTTAGGTGCCAATAACAGTGGAAATCAATGATTTTGGAACACCAGTTGCATTTAACTTTTTGTTTAGTATACCAAAGCCCATCACTTGGCCAGATAATATATGAGGATTTCCAATTTCAAAAGTTCAGATTTACACAGGGATAAGAAAATCTCAAGAATAGCTCAGTTCGTTTAGGTGTCAATAACAGTGTGGTAATGAATGATTTTGGAACACTAATTGCATTTAACTTTTTGTTTAGTATACCAAAGCCCATCACTTGGCCAGATAATATATGAGGATTTCCAATTTCAAAAGTTCAGATTTACACAGGGATAAGAAAATCTCAAGAATACCTCACTTCCTTTAGGTGCCAATGACAGTGGTAATGAATTATTTTGGAACACTAGTTGCATTTAACTTTTTGTTTAGGATACCAAAGCCCATCACTTGGCCAGATAATATATGAGGATTTCCAATTTCAAAAGTTCAGATTTACCCAGGGATAAGAAAATCTCAATACCTCAGTTCCTTTAGGTGACAATAACAGTGGTAATGAATGATTTTGGAACACTAGTTGCATTTAACTTTTTGTTTAGTATACCAAAGCCCCTCACTTGGCCAGATAATATATGGGGATTTTCAATTTCAAAAGTTCAGATTTACACAGGGATAAGAAAATCTCAAGAATAGCTCAGTTCCTTTAGGTGCCAATGACAGTGGTAATGAATTATTTTGGAACACTAGTTGCATTTAACTTTTTGTTTAGTATACCAAAGCCCATCACTTGGCCAGATAATATATGAGGATTTCCAATTTCAAAAGTTCAGATTTACACAGGGATAAGAAAATCTCAAGAATAGCTCAGTTCCTTTAGGTGCCAATAATGGTGGTAATGATTGATTTTGGAACACTAATTGCATGTAACTTTTTGTTTAGTATACCAAAGCCCATCACTTGGCCAGATAATATATGAGGGTTTCCAATTTCAAAAGTTCAGATTTACACAGGGATAAGAAAACCTGAATACCTCAGCTCCTTTAGGTGCCAATAACGGTGGTAATGAATGACTTTTGGAACACTAGTTGCATTTAACTTTTTGTTTAGTATACCAAAGCCCATCACTTGGCCAGATAATATATGAGGATTTCCAATTTCAAAAGTTCAGATTTACACAGGGATAAGAAAATCTCAATACCTCAGTTCCTTTAGGTGCCAATAACAGTGGTAATGAATGATTTTGGAACACTAGCTGCATTTAACTTTGTGTTTAGTATACCAAAACCCATCAGTTGGCCAGATAATATATGAGGATTTCCAATTTCAAAAGTTCAGATTTACACAGGGATAAGAAAATCTCAAGAATAGCTCAGTTCGTTTAGGTGCCAATAACAGTGGTAATGAATGATTTTGGAACACTAATTGCATTTAACTTTTTGTTTAGTATACCAAAGCCCATCATTTGGCCAGATAATATATGAGGATTTCCAATTTCAAAAGTTCAGATTTACACAGGGATAAGAAAATCTCAAGAATAGCTCAGTTCCTTTAGGTGCCAATAACAGTGGTAATGAATGATTTTGGAACACTAATTGCATTTAACTTTTTGGCCACTTGGCCAGATAATATATGAGGATTTCCAATTTCAAAAGTTCAGATTTACACAGGGATAAGAAAACCTCAATACCTCAGTTCGTTTATGTGCCAATAACAGTGGTAATCAATGATTTTGGAACACCAGTTGCATTTAACTTTTTGTTTAGGATACCAAAGCCCATCACTTGGCCAGGTAATATATGAGGATTTCCAATTTCAAAAGTTCAGATTTACACAGGGATAAGAAAGTCTCAATACCTCAGTTCCTTTAGGTGTCAATAACAGTGGTAATGAATGATTTTGGAACAGTAGTTGCATTTAAATTTTTGTTTAGTATACCAAAGCCCCTCACTTGGCCAGATAATATATGAGGATTTCCAATTTTAAAAGTTCAGATTTACACAGGGATAAGAAAACCTCAATACCTCAGTTCCTTTAGGTGCCAATAACAGTGGTAATGAATGATTTTGGAACACTAGTTGCATTTAACGTTTTGTTTAGTATACCAAAGCCCATCACTTGGCCAGATAATATATGAGGATTTCCAATTTCAAAAGTTCAGATTTACACAGGGATTAGAAAATCTCAAGAATAGCTCAGTTAGTTTATGTGCCAATAACAGTGGTAATCAATGATTTTGGAACACCAGTTGCATTTAACTTTTTGTTTAGGATACCAAAGCCCATCACTTGGCCAGATAATATATTAGGATTTCCAATTTCAAAAGTTCAGATTTGCACAGAGATTGGAAAATCTCAAGAACAGCTCAGTCGTTTAGGTGCCAATAACAGTGGTAATCAATGATTTTGGAACACCAGTTGCATTTAACTTTTTGTTTAGTATACCAAAGCACATCACTTGGCCAGATAATATATGAGGATTTCCAATTTCAAAAGTTCAGATTTACACAGGGATAAGAAAATCTCAAGAATAGCTCAGTTCGTTTAGGTGTCAATAACAGTGGTAATGAATGATTTTGGAACACTAATTGCATTTAACTTTTTGTTTAGTATACCAAAGCCCATCACTTGGCCAGATAATATATGAGGATTTCCAATTTCAAAAGTTCAGATTTACACAGGGATAAGAAAACCTCAATACCTCAGTTCCTTTAGGTGCCAATAACAGTGGTAATGAATGATTTTGGAACACTAGTTGCATTTAACTTTTTGTTTAGTATACCAAAGCCCATCACTTGGTCAGATAATATATGAGGATTTCCAATTTCAAAAGTTCAGATTTACACAGGGATAAGAAAATCTCAATACCTCAGTTCCTTTAGGTGCCAATAACGGTGGTAATGAATGATTTTGGAACACTAGTTGCATTTAACTTTTTGTTTAGTATACCAAAGCCCATCACTTGGCCAGATAATATATGAGGATTTGCAATTTCAAAAGTTCAGATTTACACAGGGATAAGAAAATCTCAATACCTCAGTTCCTTTAGGTGCCAATAACAGTGGTAATGAATGAATGAATTTTGGAACACTAGTTGCATATAACTTTTTGTTTAGTATACCAAAGCCCATCACTTGGCCAGATAATATATGAGGATTTCCAATTTCAAAAGTTCAGATTTGCACAGGGATTAGAAAATCTCAAGAATAGCTCAGTTCGTTTACGTGCCAATAACGGTGGTAATCAATGATTTTGGAACACCAGTTGCATTTAACTTTTTGTTTAGTATACCAAAGCCCATCACTTGGCCAGATAATATATGAGGATTTCCAATTTCAAAAGTTCAGATTTACACAGGGATAAGAAAATCTCAAGAATAGCTCAGTTCGTTTAGGTGCCAATAACAGTGGTAATGAATGATTTTGGAACACTGATTGCATTTAACTTTTTGTTTAGTATACCAAAGCCCATCACTTGGCCAGATAATATATGAGGATTTCCAATTTCAAAAGTTCAGATTTACACAGGGATAAGAAAACGTCAATACCTCAGTTCCTTTAGGTGCCAATAACAGTGGTAATGAATGATTTTGGAACACTAGTTGCATTTAACGTTTTGTTTAGTATACCAAAGCCCATCACTTGGCCAGATAATATATGAGGATTTCCAATTTCAAAAGTTCAGATTTACACAGGGATAAGAAAATCTCAATACCTCAGTTCCTTTAGGTGCCAATAACAGTGGTACCTAATGAATGATTTTGGAACACTAGTTGCATTTAACTTTTTGTTTAGGATACCAAAGCCCATCACTTGGCCAGATAATATATAAGGATTTCCAATTTCAAAAGTTCAGATTTACACAGGGATAAGAAAATCTCAATACCTCAGTTCCTTTAGGTGCCAATAACAGTGGTAATGAATGATTTTGGAACACTAGTTGCATTTAACTTTTTGTTTAGTATACCAAAGCCCTCACTTGGCCAGATAATATATGAGGATTTCCAATTTCAAAAGTTCAGATTTACAGGGATAAGAAAATCTCAAGAATAGCTCAGTTCCTTTAGGTGCCAATGACAGTGGTAATGAATTATTTTGGAACACAAGTTGCATTTAACTTTTTGTTTAGTATACCAAAGGCCAGATAATATATGAGGATTTCCAATTTCAAAAGTTCTGATTTACACAGGGATAAGAAAATCTCAAGAATACCTCACTTCCTTTAGGTGCCAATAACAGTGGTAATGAATTATTGTAACTGTGTAATGATTTTGGAACACTAGTTGCATTTAACGTTTTGTTTAGTATACCAAAGCCCATCACTTGGCCAGATAATATATGAGGATTTCCAATTTCAAAAGTTCAGATTTACACAGGGATTAGAAAACCTCAAGAATAGCTCAGTTCGTTTATGTGCCAATAACAGTGGTAATCAATGATTTTGGAACACCAGTTGCATTTAACTTTTTGTTTAGGATACCAAAGCCCATCACTTGGCCAGATAATATATGAGGATTTCCAATTTCAAAAGTTCAGATTTACACAGGGATAAGAAAATCTCAATACCTCAGTTCCTTTAGGTGTCAATAACAGTGGTAATGAATGATTTTGGAACACTAGTTGCATTCAAATTTTTGTTTAGTATACCAAAGCCCCTCACTTGGCCAGATAATATATGAGGATTTCCAATTTTAAAAGTGCAGATTTACACAGGGATAAGAAAACCTCAATACCTCAGTTCCTTTAGGTGCCAATAACAGTGGTAATGAATGATTTTGGAACACTAGTTGCATTTAACGTTTTGTTTAGTATACCAAAGCCCATCACTTGGCCAGATAATATATGAGGATTTCCAATTTCAAAAGTTCAGATTTACACAGGGATTAGAAAATCTCAAGAATAGCTCAGTTCGTTTATGTGCCAATAACAGTGGTAATCAATGATTTTGGAACACCAGTTGCATTTAACTTTTTGTTTAGGATACCAAAGCCCATCACTTGGCCAGATAATATATGAGGATTTCCAATTTCAAAAGTTCAGATTTACACAGGGATAAGAAAGTCTCAATACCTCAGTTCCTTTAGGTGTCAATAACAGTGGTAATGAATGATTTTGGAACAGTAGTTGCATTTAAATTTTTGTTTAGTATACCAAAGCCCATCACTTGGCCAGATAATATATGAGGATTTCCAATTTCAAAAGTTCAGATTTACACAGGGATAAGAAAATCTCAATACCTCAGTTCCTTTAGGTGCCAATAACAGTGGTAATGAATGATTTTGGAACACTAGTTGCATTTAACGTTTTGTTTAGTATACCAAAGCCCATCACTTGGCCAGATAATATATGAGGATTTCCAATTTCAAAAGTTCAGATTTACACAGGGATTAGAAAATCTCAAGAATAGCTCAGTTAGTTTATGTGCCAATAACAGTGGTAATCAATGATTTTGGAACACCAGTTGCATTTAACTTTTTGTTTAGGATACCAAAGCCCATCACTTGGCCAGATAATATATTAGGATTTCCAATTTCAAAAGTTCAGATTTGCACAGAGATTGGAAAATCTCAAGAACAGCTCAGTCGTTTAGGTGCCAATAACAGTGGTAATCAATGATTTTGGAACACCAGTTGCATTTAACTTTTTGTTTAGTATACCAAAGCACATCACTTGGCCAGATAATATATGAGGATTTCCAATTTCAAAAGTTCAGATTTACACAGGGATAAGAAAATCTCAAGAATAGCTCAGTTCGTTTAGGTGTCAATAACAGTGGTAATGAATGATTTTGGAACACTAATTGCATTTAACTTTTTGTTTAGTATACCAAAGCCCATCACTTGGCCAGATAATATATGAGGATTTCCAATTTCAAAAGTTCAGATTTACACAGGGATAAGAAAACCTCAATACCTCAGTTCCTTTAGGTGCCAATAACAGTGGTAATGAATGATTTTGGAACACTAGTTGCATTTAACTTTTTGTTTAGTATACCAAAGCCCATCACTTGGTCAGATAATATATGAGGATTTCCAATTTCAAAAGTTCAGATTTACACAGGGATAAGAAAATCTCAATACCTCAGTTCCTTTAGGTGCCAATAACGGTGGTAATGAATGATTTTGGAACACTAGTTGCATTTAACTTTTTGTTTAGTATACCAAAGCCCATCACTTGGCCAGATAATATATGAGGATTTGCAATTTCAAAAGTTCAGATTTACACAGGGATAAGAAAATCTCAATACCTCAGTTCCTTTAGGTGCCAATAACAGTGGTAATGAATGAATGAATTTTGGAACACTAGTTGCATATAACTTTTTGTTTAGTATACCAAAGCCCATCACTTGGCCAGATAATATATGAGGATTTCCAATTTCAAAAGTTCAGATTTGCACAGGGATTAGAAAATCTCAAGAATAGCTCAGTTCGTTTACGTGCCAATAACGGTGGTAATCAATGATTTTGGAACACCAGTTGCATTTAACTTTTTGTTTAGTATACCAAAGCCCATCACTTGGCCAGATAATATATGAGGATTTCCAATTTCAAAAGTTCAGATTTACACAGGGATAAGAAAATCTCAAGAATAGCTCAGTTCGTTTAGGTGCCAATAACAGTGGTAATGAATGATTTTGGAACACTGATTGCATTTAACTTTTTGTTTAGTATACCAAAGCCCATCACTTGGCCAGATAATATATGAGGATTTCCAATTTCAAAAGTTCAGATTTACACAGGGATAAGAAAACGTCAATACCTCAGTTCCTTTAGGTGCCAATAACAGTGGTAATGAATGATTTTGGAACACTAGTTGCATTTAACGTTTTGTTTAGTATACCAAAGCCCATCACTTGGCCAGATAATATATGAGGATTTCCAATTTCAAAAGTTCAGATTTACACAGGGATAAGAAAATCTCAATACCTCAGTTCCTTTAGGTGCCAATAACAGTGGTACCTAATGAATGATTTTGGAACACTAGTTGCATTTAACTTTTTGTTTAGGATACCAAAGCCCATCACTTGGCCAGATAATATATAAGGATTTCCAATTTCAAAAGTTCAGATTTACACAGGGATAAGAAAATCTCAATACCTCAGTTCCTTTAGGTGCCAATAACAGTGGTAATGAATGATTTTGGAACACTAGTTGCATTTAACTTTTTGTTTAGTATACCAAAGCCCTCACTTGGCCAGATAATATATGAGGATTTCCAATTTCAAAAGTTCAGATTTACAGGGATAAGAAAATCTCAAGAATAGCTCAGTTCCTTTAGGTGCCAATGACAGTGGTAATGAATTATTTTGGAACACAAGTTGCATTTAACTTTTTGTTTAGTATACCAAAGGCCAGATAATATATGAGGATTTCCAATTTCAAAAGTTCTGATTTACACAGGGATAAGAAAATCTCAAGAATACCTCACTTCCTTTAGGTGCCAATAACAGTGGTAATGAATTATTGTAACTGTGTAATGATTTTGGAACACTAGTTGCATTTAACGTTTTGTTTAGTATACCAAAGCCCATCACTTGGCCAGATAATATATGAGGATTTCCAATTTCAAAAGTTCAGATTTACACAGGGATTAGAAAACCTCAAGAATAGCTCAGTTCGTTTATGTGCCAATAACAGTGGTAATCAATGATTTTGGAACACCAGTTGCATTTAACTTTTTGTTTAGGATACCAAAGCCCATCACTTGGCCAGATAATATATGAGGATTTCCAATTTCAAAAGTTCAGATTTACACAGGGATAAGAAAATCTCAATACCTCAGTTCCTTTAGGTGTCAATAACAGTGGTAATGAATGATTTTGGAACACTAGTTGCATTCAAATTTTTGTTTAGTATACCAAAGCCCCTCACTTGGCCAGATAATATATGAGGATTTCCAATTTTAAAAGTGCAGATTTACACAGGGATAAGAAAACCTCAATACCTCAGTTCCTTTAGGTGCCAATAACAGTGGTAATGAATGATTTTGGAACACTAGTTGCATTTAACGTTTTGTTTAGTATACCAAAGCCCATCACTTGGCCAGATAATATATGAGGATTTCCAATTTCAAAAGTTCAGATTTACACAGGGATTAGAAAATCTCAAGAATAGCTCAGTTCGTTTATGTGCCAATAACAGTGGTAATCAATGATTTTGGAACACCAGTTGCATTTAACTTTTTGTTTAGGATACCAAAGCCCATCACTTGGCCAGATAATATATGAGGATTTCCAATTTCAAAAGTTCAGATTTACACAGGGATAAGAAAGTCTCAATACCTCAGTTCCTTTAGGTGTCAATAACAGTGGTAATGAATGATTTTGGAACAGTAGTTGCATTTAAATTTTTGTTTAGTATACCAAAGCCCATCACTTGGCCAGATAATATATGAGGATTTCCAATTTCAAAAGTTCAGATTTACACAGGGATAAGAAAATCTCAATACCTCAGTTCCTTTAGGTGCCAATAACAGTGGTAATGAATGATTTTGGAACACTAGTTGCATTTAACTTTTTGTTTAGTATACCAAAGCCCATCACTTGGCCAGATAATATATGAGGATTTCCAATTTCAAAAGTTCAGATTTACACAGGGATTAGAAAATTTCAAGAATAGCTCAGTTAGTTTATGTGCCAATAACAGTGGTAATCAATGATTTTGGAACACCAGTTGCATTTAACTTTTTGTTTAGGATACCAAAGCCCATCACTTGGCCAGATAATATATTAGGATTTCCAATTTCAAAAGTTCAGATTTGCACAGAGATTGGAAAATCTCAAGAATAGCTCAGTCGTTTAGGTGCCAATAACAGTGGTAATCAATGATTTTGGAACACCAGTTGCATTTAACTTTTTGTTTAGTATACCAAAGCACATCACTTGGCCAGATAATATATGAGGATTTCCAATTTAAAAAGTTCAGATTTACACAGGGATAAGAAAATCTCAATACCTCAGTTCCTTTAGGTGCCAATAACGGTGGTAATGAATGATTTCGGAACACTAGTTGCATTTAACTTTTTGTTTAGTATACCAAAGCCCATCACTTGGCCAGATAATATATGAGGATTTGCAATTTCAAAAGTTCAGATTTACACAGGGATAGGAAAATCTCAATACCTCAGTTCCTTTAGGTGCCAATAACAGTGGTAATGAATGAATGAATTTTGGAACACTAGTTGCATATAACTTTTTGTTTAGTATACCAAAGCCCATCACTTGGCCAGATAATATATGAGGATTTCCAATTTCAAAAGTTCAGATTTGCACAGGGATTAGAAAATCTCAAGAATAGCTCAGTTCGTTTACGTGACAATAACGGTGGTAATCAATGATTTTGGAACACCAGTTGCATTTAACTTTTTGTTTAGTATACCAAAGCCCATCACTTGGCCAGATAATATATGAGGATTTCCAATTTCAAAAGTTCAGATTTACACAGGGATAAGAAAGTCTCAATACCTCAGTTCCTTTAGGTGTCAATAACAGTGGTAATGAATGATTTTGGAACAGTAGTTGCATTTAAATTTTTGTTTAGTATACCAAAGCCCATCACTTGGCCAGATAATATATGAGGATTTCCAATTTCAAAAGTTCAGATTTACACAGGGATAAGAAAATCTCAATACCTCAGTTCCTTTAGGTGCCAATAACAGTGGTAATGAATGATTTTGGAACACTAGTTGCATTTAACTTTTTGTTTAGTATACCAAAGCCCATCACTTGGCCAGATAATATATGAGGATTTCCAATTTCAAAAGTTCAGATTTACACAGGGATTAGAAAATTTCAAGAATAGCTCAGTTAGTTTATGTGCCAATAACAGTGGTAATCAATGATTTTGGAACACCAGTTGCATTTAACTTTTTGTTTAGGATACCAAAGCCCATCACTTGGCCAGATAATATATTAGGATTTCCAATTTCAAAAGTTCAGATTTGCACAGAGATTGGAAAATCTCAAGAATAGCTCAGTCGTTTAGGTGCCAATAACAGTGGTAATCAATGATTTTGGAACACCAGTTGCATTTAACTTTTTGTTTAGTATACCAAAGCACATCACTTGGCCAGATAATATATGAGGATTTCCAATTTCAAAAGTTCAGATTTACACAGGGATAAGAAAATCTCAATACCTCAGTTCCTTTAGGTGCCAATAACGGTGGTAATGAATGATTTCGGAACACTAGTTGCATTTAACTTTTTGTTTAGTATACCAAAGCCCATCACTTGGCCAGATAATATATGAGGATTTGCAATTTCAAAAGTTCAGATTTACACAGGGATAGGAAAATCTCAATACCTCAGTTCCTTTAGGTGCCAATAACAGTGGTAATGAATGAATGAATTTTGGAACACTAGTTGCATATAACTTTTTGTTTAGTATACCAAAGCCCATCACTTGGCCAGATAATATATGAGGATTTCCAATTTCAAAAGTTCAGATTTGCACAGGGATTAGAAAATCTCAAGAATAGCTCAGTTCGTTTACGTGACAATAACGGTGGTAATCAATGATTTTGGAACACCAGTTGCATTTAACTTTTTGTTTAGTATACCAAAGCCCATCACTTGGCCAGATAATATATGAGGATTTCCAATTTCTAAAGTTCAGATTTACACAGGGATAAGAAAATCTCAAGAATAGCTCAGTTCGTTTAGGTGCCAATAACAGTGGTAATGAATGATTTTGGAACACTGATTGCATTTAACTTTTTGTTCAGTATACCAAAGCCCATCACTTGGCCAGATAATATATGAGGATTTCCAATTTCAAAAGTTCAGATTTACACAGGGATAAGAAAACCTCAATACCTCAGTTCCTTTAGGTGCCAATAACAGTGGTAATGAATGATTCTGGAACACTAGTTGCATTTAACGTTTTGTTTAGTATACCAAAGCCATCACTTGGCCAGATAATATATGAGGATTTCCAATTTCAAAAGTTCAGATTTACACAGGGATTAGAAAATCCCAAGAATAGCTCAGTTCGTTTATGAGCCAATAACAGTGGTAATCAATGATTTTGGAACACCAGTTGCATTTAACTTTTTGTTTAGGATACCAAAGCCCATCACTTGGCCAGATAATATATGAGGATTTCCAATTTCAAAAGTTCAGATTTACACAGGGATAAGAAAATCTCAATACCTCAGTTCCTTTAGGTGTCAATAACAGTGGTAATGAATGATTTTGGAACACTAGTTGCATTTAAATTTTTGTTTAGTATACCAAAGCCCCTCACTTGGCCAGATAATATATGAGGATTTCCAATTTCAAAAGTTCAGATTTACACAGGGATAAGAAAATCTCAATACCTCAGTTCCTTTAGGTGACAATAACAGTGGTAATGAATGAGAATGTAAGGGAGGTTAGACGCGTGTTGGGAATGGCAGGTTGGTATCGTCGTTTTATACCTAATTTCTCTACCGTGGTAAACCCGATCACGAAACTGCTGCATAAGAACAAACAATTTACGTGGTCCCAGGAATGTGAAGAGGCGTGGGTTAAGATTAAAGAATACCTGATATCAGCTCCCATTATTTGTTGTCCCAATTTCGATCTTCCATTCTGTGTCCAAACAGACGCCAGCGATTTTGGACTTGGAGCAGTATTAACGCAGGATCATCCCGATGGAGAAAAAGTGGTAAGCTACATCAGTCGTTCCCTGAACAATAATGAGAGAAAATTCAGCACTACTGAGAAAGAATGCTTAGCCGTGGTTTGGGCAGTGGAAAAATTCCGCCCCTATATCGAGGCCACCAAATTCACAGTTGTCACCGACCACTTCGCCCTCCTTTGGCTAAACAATTTAAAGGAACCTGCGGGAAGGCTCGCTAGTTGGAGCGTCCGACTTCAGCAATTCGACTTTTCCATTGTTCATCGTCGTGGGAAGGATAATGTAGTACCCGATACTCTATCCCGCTCAGTACCAGTTATAAACCAAGTAACAACTACGGTCCCTCAGTTTACGAATATTCAAGATACGTGGTTTGAGAAAATGTGTACCAAGGTAACGGCCAAACCGTTAGATTTTCCTTTATGGCGTTACGATGGCAACAATTTATATAAAAGGTGTCAAAACGCATACCCCGGACTTGCAGACTCACGGTACGATTGGAAGATTGTTGTACCCAAGTCTCATCGCCGGAAGATTATTGAAGAAAGTTATGACGTACCTACCGCGGGACATGGGGGAGTGTTCAAAACCTTCCATAGGATTACCAATAAATATTTTTGGCCAAAACTCAAAGCAGATGTCACTCGATACATACGAGCGTGTAAGGTATGCTTAGCCCATAAAGTCGAGCAAGCAGCTCCAGCAGGGTTGATGTCAGGACGACCCAACATAACGAAACCTTGGGAGCTTATCTGTGTGGATATCGTTGGTCCCCTACCGAAATCAAATAGTGGTCACATGTATATCCTCAGCGTTTCCGACTATTTCAGCAAATTTTGTATATTCCTGCCGATGCGTACTTCAACGACAAAGGTGATTACTAAATTATTAGAAGAACAAGTATTTTTATTGTTTGGGGTTCCGAAATTACTTTTGACGGATAACGGTAAGCAATTTGTCAGTACGGAATTTAAAGCTTTAATGGCGCGTTATAATATTCAGCTATTACATACCGCTCACTACCACCCTCAGGCTAATGCCTGTGAACGCCAACATAGGTCTCTAAAGATGATGCTTTCGGCATATGTTAAAGATAACCATAGGGCCTGGGAATCATTACTTCAAAAGGTTGCGTGTGCGATCCGTACTGCAAAACATGATAGCACGGGACTAAGTCCGTACTTCGTTAACTTTGGGCATGAGATGTGCCTAGATGGAAGGGACCATGTGGTCCCCAAAAATATTATTGATGCGAACAGCGTAGGTACAGATGGAAAGTTTGATATCGGAAATCAGTCAGTGATACTGAATAAAGTTTTTCAAGACGTAAGGTCCCGCTTAGATAAAGCGTATGAACGCAGTCGCCGTCATTATAACTTAAGACGTCGCGATGTACAGTATGAGATTGGACAAAACGTGTGGAGACGAAATTGTCCGCTATCGGATGCAGCGCAATATTTTTCGGCCAAACTCGCCCCCAAATTTCTCGGTCCATTTACGATCCAGAAGAAACTCTCCTTGGACATACCAGTTAGCTAACAACGAGGGAAAAAATTGTGGAGTATGGAACGTCAAAGACCTTAAGCCTGACCATGTTTTGGGAGACTGATGATTTATGATTTATCTTTGGAGAGTTCGTGTTTTTTTTTTGTTTTAGAATTTAGGAAATTCTCTTTTAGGTAAGGGGGGGATTGTTACAGTCCAATTTTTCATTAATTTGAATTTAATTTGGTTGTTGCTTTGGTTGCCTGACTAGCTCACATTCTTCGAGTGAGTTTCGAAAAATTGATAAAAGATATGCGGTTGAAACGAGGTCGAGTTTGACATGGTGATTTTCCTTCCTGTAATTTTTGGTTACATCCGTAATTTTTCGGGTTTTCTGGAATCATCTCTTATTGTGTGAGGCATTAAATTAATTATTATTGAGTATTTGAGCATTTGGTGCCACACTCTCCGCTAGATGCGGGATATTTTTCAAACTTTTAAGTGATTTTGTGCAAACTCGTGCAATTCCTTCGTATCGACGTCGCCTTCTGGGGTTTTTATACCAGCTGAAGAGGCCATCCAACAACCGACTAGTAAGCCACGTTTGAGGATTTTGATATGAAATAGCGTCGACTCAGGTCAGTTCTGTTTTTTTTTATTTGTTTCTCACCGTTTTCCGACCTGGGGAACATTCGCCGCTCTCCTCCGTGAAGAAGGCTTCACCCGTCGTTTGTGAGTTAGTTAACATCGTGTTGTTGATTGAGGTTTATTCCTCATTATTGTACCTACTGTGCTTATATTTAATGATATATAATTTTATTCGTTGATAGTTTACGAGTATTTGTGAGTTATTAGCAACTCTTTTGTTTATTGATTGAGATTTAACGATCAGTATTGTAATTCTGTTTGTTTTTATTGAATTGTCCGGCAATCTATCTTTCAGGTACGATTGCACATTTTGTGAGAGTCTGTATTAGCTACTGTACAGCTTCTGAAGTTTGCTATTGCATTTACTACCGGATTAGCTACCGTATTAAGTATTAACTATTGTTCTTGTATTTTGTTATAATTTAATTTTTTTTGTTTGTATTCGCATTTTAATTACTTTAGGAATAGTCGGAACTCCGTTAATAATTTTATTGGTTTATTTCATTTACCCATCGGAGAATGTTGCGAAAACTTGTGTTTTAGTTTTTTTCTAAACCTGCTTGATTATTTTAAGCTTTTAGGTGCGTTATCGGACTCTTTTGGAAGGCCTCCCAATTCCCTGTAACGACCCTTGCGCGTTAATATAATTTTTTTATTAATTTTAGATTTTGCTTTAATTTGTCTACGTCACTTAGGGGTCTTTTCGCAAGGTTGCGTTCCGGGTGATTTATTCAAGGATTTTATTTTGTTGATCCTTTAATATTATTATACAGTGTTCCCTATTATATATATATTTTTTTTGCTGTAATTTTTTTTTTGTAATTACCACTCCGTGGATCTGGATCATTCATATGTTTATTTTATTTCTATATTAAATAGTCATACCTTCCTTGGATTATTTATTTATTTTGGTGGTGAATTATGTACCTTACCCTATTTAAGGCTTCAAGGTAAGTTGTTACTGAGTGTGTGGTGTCCAAAGCCTTTGGCGCCCTCTTTTTATTTTCCCTTTTGTTTGATAGCTGGTCTTGTTCGAACCCGCGACCACACTCTGAGTTAGCCGACACCCCCTTTCCTTTTGCTACGGTTTTGTGATCAGCGATATTAGCCGCCCACCAAAATATTTTATTTAGTGTTTATATATAAATATAGATAAAAAGAACGTAGCACAGGGATAAGAAAATCTCAATACCTCAGTTCCTTTAGGTGCCAATAACAGTGGTAATGAATGATTTTGGAACACTAGTTGCATTTAACTTTTTGTTTAGTATACCAAAACCCATCACTTGGCCAGATAATATATGAGGTTTTCCAATTTCAAAAGTTCAGATTTACACAGGGATAAGAAAATCTCAATACCTCAGTTCCTTTAGGTGCCAATAACAGTGGTAATGAATGATTTTGGAACACTAGTTGCATTTAACTTTTTGTTTAGTATACCAAAGCCCAACACTTGGCCAGATAATATATGGGGATTTTCAATTTCAAAAGTTCAGATTTACACAGGGATAAGAAAACCTCAATACCTCAGTTCCTTTAGGTGCCAATAACAGTGGTAATGAATGATTTTGGAACACTAGTTGCATTTAAATTTTTGTTTAGTATACCAAAGCCCCTCACTTGCCCAGATAATATATGAGGATTTCCAATTTCAAAAGTTCAGATTTACACAGGGATAAGAAAACCTCAATACCTCAGTTCGTTTATGTGCCAATAACAGTGGTAATCAATGATTTTGGAACACCAGTTGCATTTAACTTTTTGTTTAGGATACCAAAGCCCATCACTTGGCCAGATAATATATGAGGATTTCCAATTTCAAAAGTTCAGATTTACACAGGGATAAGAAAATCTCAAGAATAGCTCAGTTCGTTTAGGTGCCAATAACAGTGGCAATGAATGATTTTGGAACACTAATTGCATTTAAGTTTTTGTTTAGTATACCAAAGCCAGATAATATATGAGGATTTCCAATTTCAAAAGTTCAGATTTACACAGGGATAAAAAAATCTCAATACCACTAGTTGCGTTTAACTTTTTGTTTAGTATACTGAAGCCCATCACTTGGCCAGATAATATATGAGGATTTCCAATTTCAAAAGGTCAGATTTACACAGGGATTAGAAAATCTCAAGAATAGCTCAGTTCGTTTAGGTGCCAATAACAGTGGTAATGAATGATTTTGGAACGCTAGTTGCGTTTAAATTTTTGTTTAGTATACCAAAGCCCATCACTTGGCCAGATAATATATGGGGATTTCCAATTTCAAAAGTTCAGATTTACACAGGGATAAGAAAATCTCAAGAATAGCTCAGTTCCTTTAGGTGCCAATAACAGTGGTAATGAATGATTTTGGAACACTAGTTGCGTTTAACTTTTTGTTTAGTTTCCCAAAGCCCCTCACTTGGTCAGATAATATATGGGGATTTCCAATTTCAAAAGTTCAGATTTACACAGGGATAAGAAAATCTCAAGAATAGCTCAGTTCCTTTAGGTGCCAATAACAGTGGCAATGAATGATTTTGGAACACTAATTGCATTTAACTTTTGGTTTAGTATACCAAAGCCCATCACTTGGCCAGATAATATATGAGGATTTCCAATTTCAAAAGTTCAGATTTACACAGGGATTAGAAAATCCCAAGAATAGCTCAGTTCGTTTATGAGCCAATAACAGTGGTAATCAATGATTTTGGAACACCAGTTGCATTTAACTTTTTGTTTAGGATACCAAAGCCCATCACTTGGCCAGATAATATATGAGGATTTCCAATTTCAAAAGTTCAGATTTACACAGGGATAAGAAAATCTCAATACCTCAGTTCCTTTAGGTGTCAATAACAGTGGTAATGAATGATTTTGGAACACTAGTTGCATTTAAATTTTTGTTTAGTATACCAAAGCCCCTCACTTGGCCAGATAATATATGAGGATTTCCAATTTCAAAACTTCAGATTTACACAGGGATAAGAAAATCTCAATACCTCAGTTCCTTTAGGTGACAATAACAGTGGTAATGAATGAGAATGTAAGGGAGGTTAGACGCGTGTTGGGAATGGCAGGTTGGTATCGTCGTTTTATACCTAATTTCTCTACCGTGGTAAACCCGATCACGAAACTGCTGCATAAGAACAAACAATTTACGTGGTCCCAGGAATGTGAAGAGGCGTGGGTTAAGATTAAAGAATACCTGATATCAGCTCCCATTATTTGTTGTCCCAATTTCGATCTTCCATTCTGTGTCCAAACAGACGCCAGCGATTTTGGACTTGGAGCAGTATTAACGCAGGATCATCCCGATGGAGAAAAAGTGGTAAGCTACATCAGTCGTTCCCTGAACAATAATGAGAGAAAATTCAGCACTACTGAGAAAGAATGCTTAGCCGTGGTTTGGGCAGTGGAAAAATTCCGCCCCTATATCGAGGCCACCAAATTCACAGTTGTCACCGACCACTTCGCCCTCCTTTGGCTAAACAATTTAAAGGAACCTGCGGGAAGGCTCGCTAGTTGGAGCGTCCGACTTCAGCAATTCGACTTTTCCATTGTTCATCGTCGTGGGAAGGATAATGTAGTACCCGATACTCTATCCCGCTCAGTACCAGTTATAAACCAAGTAACAACTACGGTCCCTCAGTTTACGAATATTCAAGATACGTGGTTTGAGAAAATGTGTACCAAGGTAACGGCCAAACCGTTAGATTTTCCTTTATGGCGTTACGATGGCAACAATTTATATAAAAGGTGTCAAAACGCATACCCCGGACTTGCAGACTCACGGTACGATTGGAAGATTGTTGTACCCAAGTCTCATCGCCGGAAGATTATTGAAGAAAGTTATGACGTACCTACCGCGGGACATGGGGGAGTGTTCAAAACCTTCCATAGGATTACCAATAAATATTTTTGGCCAAAACTCAAAGCAGATGTCACTCGATACATACGAGCGTGTAAGGTATGCTTAGCCCATAAAGTCGAGCAAGCAGCTCCAGCAGGGTTGATGTCAGGACGACCCAACATAACGAAACCTTGGGAGCTTATCTGTGTGGATATCGTTGGTCCCCTACCGAAATCAAATAGTGGTCACATGTATATCCTCAGCGTTTCCGACTATTTCAGCAAATTTTGTATATTCCTGCCGATGCGTACTTCAACGACAAAGGTGATTACTAAATTATTAGAAGAACAAGTATTTTTATTGTTTGGGGTTCCGAAATTACTTTTGACGGATAACGGTAAGCAATTTGTCAGTACGGAATTTAAAGCTTTAATGGCGCGTTATAATATTCAGCTATTACATACCGCTCACTACCACCCTCAGGCTAATGCCTGTGAACGCCAACATAGGTCTCTAAAGATGATGCTTTCGGCATATGTTAAAGATAACCATAGGGCCTGGGAATCATTACTTCAAAAGGTTGCGTGTGCGATCCGTACTGCAAAACATGATAGCACGGGACTAAGTCCGTACTTCGTTAACTTTGGGCATGAGATGTGCCTAGATGGAAGGGACCATGTGGTCCCCAAAAATATTATTGATGCGAACAGCGTAGGTACAGATGGAAAGTTTGATATCGGAAATCAGTCAGTGATACTGAATAAAGTTTTTCAAGACGTAAGGTCCCGCTTAGATAAAGCGTATGAACGCAGTCGCCGTCATTATAACTTAAGACGTCGCGATGTACAGTATGAGATTGGACAAAACGTGTGGAGACGAAATTGTCCGCTATCGGATGCAGCGCAATATTTTTCGGCCAAACTCGCCCCCAAATTTCTCGGTCCATTTACGATCCAGAAGAAACTCTCCTTGGACATACCAGTTAGCTAACAACGAGGGAAAAAATTGTGGAGTATGGAACGTCAAAGACCTTAAGCCTGACCATGTTTTGGGAGACTGATGATTTATGATTTATCTTTGGAGAGTTCGTGTTTTTTTTTTGTTTTAGAATTTAGGAAATTCTCTTTTAGGTAAGGGGGGGATTGTTACAGTCCAATTTTTCATTAATTTGAATTTAATTTGGTTGTTGCTTTGGTTGCCTGACTAGCTCACATTCTTCGAGTGAGTTTCGAAAAATTGATAAAAGATATGCGGTTGAAACGAGGTCGAGTTTGACATGGTGATTTTCCTTCCTGTAATTTTTGGTTACATCCGTAATTTTTCGGGTTTTCTGGAATCATCTCTTATTGTGTGAGGCATTAAATTAATTATTATTGAGTATTTGAGCATTTGGTGCCACACTCTCCGCTAGATGCGGGATATTTTTCAAACTTTTAAGTGATTTTGTGCAAACTCGTGCAATTCCTTCGTATCGACGTCGCCTTCTGGGGTTTTTATACCAGCTGAAGAGGCCATCCAACAACCGACTAGTAAGCCACGTTTGAGGATTTTGATATGAAATAGCGTCGACTCAGGTCAGTTCTGTTTTTTTTATTTGTTTCTCACCGTTTTCCGACCTGGGGAACATTCGCCGCTCTCCTCCGTGAAGAAGGCTTCACCCGTCGTTTGTGAGTTAGTTAACATCGTGTTGTTGATTGAGGTTTATTCCTCATTATTGTACCTACTGTGCTTATATTTAATGATATATAATTTTATTCGTTGATAGTTTACGAGTATTTGTGAGTTATTAGCAACTCTTTTGTTTATTGATTGAGATTTAACGATCAGTATTGTAATTCTGTTTGTTTTTATTGAATTGTCCGGCAATCTATCTTTCAGGTACGATTGCACATTTTGTGAGAGTCTGTATTAGCTACTGTACAGCTTCTGAAGTTTGCTATTGCATTTACTACCGGATTAGCTACCGTATTAAGTATTAACTATTGTTCTTGTATTTTGTTATAATTTAATTTTTTTTGTTTGTATTCGCATTTTAATTACTTTAGGAATAGTCGGAACTCCGTTAATAATTTTATTGGTTTATTTCATTTACCCATCGGAGAATGTTGCGAAAACTTGTGTTTTAGTTTTTTTCTAAACCTGCTTGATTATTTTAAGCTTTTAGGTGCGTTATCGGACTCTTTTGGAAGGCCTCCCAATTCCCTGTAACGACCCTTGCGCGTTAATATAATTTTTTTATTAATTTTAGATTTTGCTTTAATTTGTCTACGTCACTTAGGGGTCTTTTCGCAAGGTTGCGTTCCGGGTGATTTATTCAAGGATTTTATTTTGTTGATCCTTTAATATTATTATACAGTGTTCCCTATTATATATATATTTTTTTTGCTGTAATTTTTTTTTTGTAATTACCACTCCGTGGATCTGGATCATTCATATGTTTATTTTATTTCTATATTAAATAGTCATACCTTCCTTGGATTATTTATTTATTTTGGTGGTGAATTATGTACCTTACCCTATTTAAGGCTTCAAGGTAAGTTGTTACTGAGTGTGTGGTGTCCAAAGCCTTTGGCGCCCTCTTTTTATTTTCCCTTTTGTTTGATAGCTGGTCTTGTTCGAACCCGCGACCACACTCTGAGTTAGCCGACACCCCCTTTCCTTTTGCTACGGTTTTGTGATCAGCGATATTAGCCGCCCACCAAAATATTTTATTTAGTGTTTATATATAAATATAGATAAAAAGAACGTAGCACAGGGATAAGAAAATCTCAATACCTCAGTTCCTTTAGGTGCCAATAACAGTGGTAATGAATGATTTTGGAACACTAGTTGCATTTAACTTTTTGTTTAGTATACCAAAACCCATCACTTGGCCAGATAATATATGAGGTTTTCCAATTTCAAAAGTTCAGATTTACACAGGGATAAGAAAATCTCAATACCTCAGTTCCTTTAGGTGCCAATAACAGTGGTAATGAATGATTTTGGAACACTAGTTGCATTTAACTTTTTGTTTAGTATACCAAAGCCCAACACTTGGCCAGATAATATATGGGGATTTTCAATTTCAAAAGTTCAGATTTACACAGGGATAAGAAAACCTCAATACCTCAGTTCCTTTAGGTGCCAATAACAGTGGTAATGAATGATTTTGGAACACTAGTTGCATTTAAATTTTTGTTTAGTATACCAAAGCCCCTCACTTGCCCAGATAATATATGAGGATTTCCAATTTCAAAAGTTCAGATTTACACAGGGATAAGAAAACCTCAATACCTCAGTTCGTTTATGTGCCAATAACAGTGGTAATCAATGATTTTGGAACACCAGTTGCATTTAACTTTTTGTTTAGGATACCAAAGCCCATCACTTGGCCAGATAATATATGAGGATTTCCAATTTCAAAAGTTCAGATTTACACAGGGATAAGAAAATCTCAAGAATAGCTCAGTTCGTTTAGGTGCCAATAACAGTGGCAATGAATGATTTTGGAACACTAATTGCATTTAAGTTTTTGTTTAGTATACCAAAGCCAGATAATATATGAGGATTTCCAATTTCAAAAGTTCAGATTTACACAGGGATAAAAAAATCTCAATACCACTAGTTGCGTTTAACTTTTTGTTTAGTATACTGAAGCCCATCACTTGGCCAGATAATATATGAGGATTTCCAATTTCAAAAGGTCAGATTTACACAGGGATTAGAAAATCTCAAGAATAGCTCAGTTCGTTTAGGTGCCAATAACAGTGGTAATGAATGATTTTGGAACGCTAGTTGCGTTTAAATTTTTGTTTAGTATACCAAAGCCCATCACTTGGCCAGATAATATATGGGGATTTCCAATTTCAAAAGTTCAGATTTACACAGGGATAAGAAAATCTCAAGAATAGCTCAGTTCCTTTAGGTGCCAATAACAGTGGTAATGAATGATTTTGGAACACTAGTTGCGTTTAACTTTTTGTTTAGTTTCCCAAAGCCCCTCACTTGGTCAGATAATATATGGGGATTTCCAATTTCAAAAGTTCAGATTTACACAGGGATAAGAAAATCTCAAGAATAGCTCAGTTCCTTTAGGTGCCAATAACAGTGGCAATGAATGATTTTGGAACACTAATTGCATTTAACTTTTGGTTTAGTATACCAAAGCCCATCACTTGGCCAGATAATATATGAGGATTTCCAATTTCAAAAGTTCAGTTACACAGGCATAAGAAAATCTTAATACCTCAGTTCCTTTAGGTGCCAATAACAGTGGTAATGAATGATTTTGGAACACTAGTTGCATTTAACTTTTTGTTTAGTATACCAAAGCCCATCACTTGGCCAGATAATATATGAGGATTTCCAATTTCAAAAGTTCAGTTACACAGGCATAAGAAAATCTTAATACCTCAGTTCCTTTAGGTGCCAATAACAGTGGTAATGAATGATTTTGGAACACTAGTTGCATTTAACTTTTTGTTTAGTATACCAAAACCCATCACTTGGCCAGATAATATATGGGGATTTCCAATTTCAAAAGTTCAGATTTACACAGGGATAAGAAAATCTCAATAGCTCAGTTCCTTTAGGTGCCAATAACAGTGGCAATCAATGATTTTGGAACACTAATTGCATTTAACTTTTTGTTTAGTATACCAAAGCCCATCACTTGGCCAGATAATATATGAGGATTTCCAATTTCAAAAGTTCAGATTTACACAGGGATAAGAAAACCTCAATACCTCAGTTCCTTTAGGTGCCAATAACAGTGGTAATGAATGATTTTGGAACACTAGTTGCATTTAACTTTTTGTTTAGTATACCAAAGCCCATCACTTGGCCAGATAATATATGAGGATTTCCAATTTCAAAAGTTCAGATTTATACAGGTATTAGAAAATCTCAAGAATAGCTCAGTTCGTTTAGGTGCCAATAACAGTGGTAATCAATGATTTTGGAACACTAGTTGCATTTAACTTTTTGTTTAGTATACCAAAGCCCATCACTTGGCCAGATAATATATGAGGATTTCCAATTTCAAAAGTTCAGATTTACACAGGGATAAGAAAATCTCAAGAATAGCTCAGTTCGTTTAGGTGCCAATAACAGTGGCAATGAATGATTTTGGAACACTAATTGCATTTAAGTTTTTGTTTAGTATACCAAAGCCAGATAATATATGAGGATTTCCAATTTCAAAAGTTCAGATTTACACAGGGATAAAAAAATCTCAATACCACTAGTTGCGTTTAACTTTTTGTTTAGTACGTATACTGAAGCCCATCACTTGGCCATATGAGGATTTCCAATTTCAAAAGGTCAGATTTACACAGGGATTAGAAAATCTCAAGAATAGCTCAGTTCGTTTAGGTGCCAATAAGAGTGGTAATGAATGATTTTGGAACACTAGTTGCGTTTAAATTTTTGTTTAGTATACCAAAGCCCATCACTTGGCCAGATAATATATGGGGATTTCCAATTTCAAAAGTTCAGATTTACACAGGGATAAGAAAATCTCAAGAATAGCTCAGTTCCTTTAGGTGCCAATAACAGTGGTAATGAATGATTTTGGAACACTAGTTGCGTTTAACTTTTTGTTTAGTTTCCCAAAGCCCATCACTTGGCCAGATAATATATGGGGATTTCCAATTTCAAAAGTTCAGATTTACACAGGGATAAGAAAATCTCAAGAATAGCTCAGTTCCTTTAGGTGCCAATAACAGTGGCAATGAATGATTTTGGAACACTAGTTGCATTTAACTTTTTGTTTACTATACCAAAGCCCATCACTTGGCCAGATAATATATGAGGATTTCCAATTTCAAAAGTTCAGATTTACACAGGGATAAGAAAATCTCAAGAATAGCTCAGTTCCTTTAGGTGCCAATGACAGTGGTAATGAATTATTTTGGAACACTAGTTGCATTTAACTTTTTGTTTAGTATACCAAAGCCCATCACTTGGCCAGATAATATATGAGGATTTCCAATTTCAAAAGTTCAGATTTACACAGGTATTAGAAAATCTCAAGAATAGCTCAGTTCGTTTAGGTGCCAATAACAGTGGTAATCAATGAATTTGGAACACCAGTTGCATTTAACTTTTTGTTTAGTATACCAAAGCCCATCACTTGGCCAGATAATAAATGAGGATTTCCCATTTCAAAAGTTCAGATTTACACAGGGATAAGAAAATCTCAAGAATAGCTCAGTTCCTTTAGGTGCCAATAACAGTGGTAGTGAATGATTTTGGAACACTAGTTGCGTTTAACTTTTTGTTTAGTATACCAAAGCCCATCACCTGGCCAGATAATATATGAGGATTTCCAATTTCAAAAGGTCAGATTTACACAGGGATTAGAAAATCTCAATACCTCAGTTCCTTTAGGTGCCAATAACAGTGGTAATGAATGATTTTGGAACACTAGTTGCGTTTAACTTTTTGTTTAGTATACCAAAGCTCATCACTTGGCCAGATAATATATGGGGATTTCCAATTTCAAAAGTTCAGATTTACACAGGGATAAGAAAATCTCAATACCTCAGTTCCTTTAGGTGCCATTAACAGTGGTAATGAATGATTTTGGAACACTAGTTGCATTTAACTTTTTGTTTAGTAAACCAAAGCCCATCACTTGGGCAGATAATATATGAGGATTTCCAATTTGAAAAGTTAAGATTTACACAGGGATAAGAAAATCTCAAGAATAGCTCAGTTCCTTTAGGTGCCATTAACAGTGGTAATGAATGATTTTGGAACACTAGTTGCGTTTATCTTTTTGTTTAGTTTACCAAAGCCCATCACTTGGCCAGATAATATATGGGGATTTCCAATTTCAAAAGTTCAGATTTGCACAGGGATAAGAAAATCTCAATACCTCAGTTCCTTTAGGTGCCAATAACAGTGGTAATGAATAATTTTGGAACACTAGTTGCATTTAACTTTTTGTTTAGTATACCAAAGCCCATCACTTGGCCAGATAATATATGAGGATTTCCAATTTCAAAAGTTCAGATTTACACAGGGATAAGAAAATCTCAAGAATAGCTCAGTTCCTTTAGGTGCCAATGACAGTGGTAATGAATTATTTTGGAACACTAGTTGCATTTAACTTTTTGTTTAGTATACCAAAGCCCATCACTTGGCCAGATAATATATGAGGATTTCCAATTTCAAAAGTTCAGATTTACACAGGTATTAGAAAATCTCAAGAATAGCTCAGTTCGTTTAGGTGCCAATAACAGTGGTAATCAATGATTTTGGAACACCAGTTGCATTTAACTTTTTGTTTAGTATACGAAAGCCCATCACTTGGCCAGATAATATATGAGGATTTCCAATTTCAAAAGTTTAGATTTACACAGGGATAAGAAAATCTCAAGAATAGCTCAGTTCGTTTAGGTGCCAATAACAGTGGCAATGAATGATTTTGGAACACTAATTGCATTTAACTTTTGGTTTAGTATACCAAAGCCCATCACTTGGCCAGATAATATATGAGGATTTCCAATTTCAAAAGTTCAGTTACACAGGCATAAGAAAATCTTAATACCTCAGTTCCTTTAGGTGCCAATAACAGTGGTAATGAATGATTTTGGAACACTAGTTGCATTTAACTTTCTGTTTAGTATACCAAAGCCCATCACTTGGCCAGATAATATATGGGGATTTCCAATTTCAAAAGTTCAGATTTACACAGGGATAAGAAAATCTCAATAGCTCACTTCGTTTAGGTGCCAATAACAGTGGCAATCAATGATTTTGGAACACTAATTGCATTTAACTTTTTGTTTAGTATACCAAAGCCCATCACTTGGCCAGATAATATATGAGGATTTCCAATTTCAAAAGTTCAGTTACACAGGCATAAGAAAATCTTAATACCTCAGTTCCTTTAGGTGCCAATAACAGTGGTAATGAATGATTTTGGAACACTAGTTGCATTTAACTTTTTGTTTAGTATACCAAAACCCATCACTTGGCCAGATAATATATGAGGTTTTCCAATTTCAAAAGTTCAGATTTACACAGGGATAAGAAAATCTCAATACCTCAGTTCCTTTAGGTGCCCATAACAGTGGTAATGAATGATTTTGGAACACTAGTTGCATTTGACTTTTTGTTTAGTATACCAAAGCCCATCACTTGGCCAGATAATATATGAGGATTTCCAATTTCAAAGTTCAGATTTACACAGGGATAAGAAAACCTCAATACCTCAGTTCTTTTAGGTGCCAACAACAGTGGTAATGAATGATTTTGGAACACTAGTTGCATTTAACTTTTTGTTTAGTATACCAAAGCCCATCACTTGGCCAGATAATATATGAGGATTTCCAATTTCAAAAGTTCAGATTTATACAGGTATTAGAAAATCTCAAGAATAGCTCAGTTCGTTTAGGTGCCAATAACAGTGGTAATCAATGATTTTGGAACACTAGTTGCATTTAACTTTTTGTTTAGTATACCAAAGCCCATCACTTGGCCAGATAATATATGAGGATTTCCAATTTCAAAAGTTCAGATTTACACAGGGATAAGAAAATCTCAAGAATAGCTCAGTTCGTTTAGGTGCCAATAACAGTGGCAATGAATGATTTTGGAACACTAATTGCATTTAAGTTTTTATTTAGTATACCAAAGCCAGATAATATATGAGGATTTCCAATTTCAAAAGTTCAGATTTACACAGGGATAAAAAAATCTCAATACCACTAGTTGCGTTTAACTTTTTGTTTGGTATACTGAAGCCCATCACTTGGCCAGATAATATATGGGGATTTCCAATTTCAAAAGTTCAGATTTACACAGGGATAAGAAAATCTCAAGAATACCTCAGTTCCTTTAGGTGCCAATAACAGTGGCAATGAATGATTTTGGAACACTAGTTGCATTTAACTTTTTGTTTACTATACCAAAGCCCATCACTTGGCCAGATAATATATGAGGATTTCCAATTTCAAAAGTTCAGATTTACACAGGGATAAGAAAATCTCAAGAATAGCTCAGTTCCTTTAGGTGCCAATGACAGTGGTAATGAATTATTTTGGAACACTAGTTGCATTTAACTTTTTGTTTAGTATACCAAAGCCCATCACTTGGCCAGATAATATATGGGGATTTCCAATTTCAAAAGTTCAGATTTACACAGGGATAAGAAAATCTCAATAGCTCAGTTCGTTTAGGTGCCAATAACAGTGGCAATCAATGATTTTGGAACACTAATTGCATTTAACTTTTTGTTTAGTATACCAAAGCCCATCACTTGGCCAGATAATTTATGAGGATTTCCAATTTCAAAAGTTCAGTTACACAGGCATAAGAAAATCTTAATACCTCAGTTCCTTTAGGTGCCAATAACAGTGGTAATGAATGATTTTGGAACACTAGTTGCATTTAACTTTTTGTTTAGTATACCAAAACCCATCACTTGGCCAGATAATATATGAGGTTTTCCAATTTCAAAAGTTCAGATTTACACAGGGATAAGAAAATCTCAATACCTCAGTTCCTTTAGGTGCCCATAACAGTGGTAATGAATGATTTTGGAACACTAGTTGCATTTGACTTTTTGTTTAGTATACCAAAGCCCATCACTTGGCCAGATAATATATGAGGATTTCCAATTTCAAAGTTCAGATTTACACAGGGATAAGAAAACCTCAATACCTCAGTTCCTTTAGGTGCCAATAACAGTGGTAATGAATGATTTTGGAACACTAGTTGCATTTAACTTTTTGTTTAGTATACCAAAGCCCATCACTTGGCCAGATAATATATGAGGATTTCCAATTTCAAAAGTTCAGATTTATACAGGGATAAGAAAATCTCAATACCTCAGTTCCTTTAGGTGCCCATAACAGTGGTAATGAATGATTTTGGAACACTAGTTGCATTTGACTTTTTGTTTAGTATACCAAAGCCCATCACTTGGCCAGATAATATATGAGGATTTCCAATTTCAAAGTTCAGATTTACACAGGGATAAGAAAACCTCAATACCTCAGTTCCTTTAGGTGCCAATAACAGTGGTAATGAATGATTTTGGAACACTAGTTGCATTTAACTTTTTGTTTAGTATACCAAAGCCCATCACTTGGTCAGATAATATATGGGGATTTCCAATTTCAAAAGTTCAGATTTACACAGGGATGAGAAAACCTCAATACCTCAGTTCCTTTAGGTGCCAATAACAGTGGTAATGAATGATTTTGGAACTCTAGTTGCGTTTAACTTTTTGTTTAGTATACCAAAGCCCATCACTTGGCCAGATAATATATGGGGATTTCCAATTTCAAAAGTTCAGATTTACACAGGGATAAGAAAATCTCAATACCTCAGTTCCTTTAGGTGCCATTAACAGTGGTAATGAATGATTTTGGAACACTAGTTGCATTTAACTTTTTGTTTAGTAAACCAAAGCCCATCACTTGGGCAGATAATATATGAGGATTTCCAATTTGAAAAGTTAAGATTTACACAGGGATAAGAAAATCTCAAGAATAGCTCAGTTCCTTTAGGTGCCATTAACAGTGGTAATGAATGATTTTGGAACACTAGTTGCGTTTATCTTTTTGTTTAGTTTACCAAAGCCCATCACTTGGCCAGATAATATATGGGGATTTCCAATTTCAAAAGTTCAGATTTACACAGGGATAAGAAAATCTCAATACCTCAGTTCCTTTAGGTGCCAATAACAGTGGTAATGAATGATTTTGGAACACTAGTTGCATTTAACTTTTTGTTTAGTATACCAAAGCCCATCACTTGGCCAGATAATATATGAGGATTTCCAATTTCAAAAGTTCAGATTTACACAGGGATAAGAAAATCTCAAGAATAGCTCAGTTCCTTTAGGTGCCAATGACAGTGGTAATGAATTATTTTGGAACACTAGTTGCATTTAACTTTTTGTTTAGTATACCAAAGCCCATCACTTGGCCAGATAATATATGAGGATTTCCAATTTCAAAAGTTCAGATTTACACAGGTATTAGAAAATCTCAAGAATAGCTCAGTTCGTTTAGGTGCCAATAACAGTGGTAATCAATGATTTTGGAACACCAGTTGCATTTTACTTTTTGTTTAGTATACGAAAGCCCATCACTTGGCCAGATAATATATGAGGATTTCCAATTTCAAAAGTTTAGATTTACACAGGGATAAGAAAATCTCAAGAATAGCTCAGTTCGTTTAGGTGCCAATAACAGTGGCAATGAATGATTTTGGAACACTAATTGCATTTAACTTTTGGTTTAGTATACCAAAGCCCATCACTTGGCCAGATAATATATGAGGATTTCCAATTTCAAAAGTTCAGTTACACAGGCATAAGAAAATCTTAATACCTCAGTTCCTTTAGGTGCCAATAACAGTGGTAATGAATGATTTTGGAACACTAGTTGCATTTAACTTTCTGTTTAGTATACCAAAGCCCATCACTTGGCCAGATAATATATGGGGATTTCCAATTTCAAAAGTTCAGATTTACACAGGGATAAGAAAATCTCAATAGCTCACTTCGTTTAGGTGCCAATAACAGTGGCAATCAATGATTTTGGAACACTAATTGCATTTAACTTTTTGTTTAGCATACCAAAGCCCATCACTTGGCCAGATAATATATGAGGATTTCCAATTTCAAAAGTTCAGTTACACAGGCATAAGAAAATCTTAATACCTCAGTTCCTTTAGGTGCCAATAACAGTGGTAATGAATGATTTTGGAACACTAGTTGCATTTAACTTTTTGTTTAGTATACCAAAACCCATCACTTGGCCAGATAATATATGAGGTTTTCCAATTTCAAAAGTTCAGATTTACACAGGGATAAGAAAATCTCAATACCTCAGTTCCTTTAGGTGCCCATAACAGTGGTAATGAATGATTTTGGAACACTAGTTGCATTTGACTTTTTGTTTAGTATACCAAAGCCCATCACTTGGCCAGATAATATATGAGAATTTCCAATTTCAAAGTTCAGATTTACACAGGGATAAGAAAACCTCAATACCTCAGTTCCTTTAGGTGCCAATAACAGTGGTAATGAATGATTTTGGAACACTAGTTGCATTTAACTTTTTGTTTAGTATACCAAAGCCCATCACTTGGCCAGATAATATATGAGGATTTCCAATTTCAAAAGTTCAGATTTACACAGGGATAAGAAAATCTCAAGAATAGCTCAGTTCGTTTAGGTGCCAATAACAGTGGCAATGAATGATTTTGGAACACTAATTGCATTTAAGTTTTTATTTAGTATACCAAAGCCAGATAATATATGAGGATTTCCAATTTCAAAAGTTCAGATTTACACAGGGATAAAAAATCTCAATACCACTAGTTGCGTTTAACTTTTTGTTTGGTATACTGAAGCCCATCACTTGGCCAGATAATATATGGGGATTTCCAATTTCAAAAGTTCAGATTTACACAGGGATAAGAAAATATCAAGAATAGCTCAGTTCCTTTAGGTGCCAATAACAGTGGCAATGAATGATTTTGGAACACTAGTTGCATTTAACTTTTTGTTTACTATACCAAAGCCCATCACTTGGCCAGATAATATATGAGGATTTCCAATTTCAAAAGTTCAGATTTACACAGGGATAAGAAAATCTCAAGAATAGCTCAGTTCCTTTAGGTGCCAATGACAGTGGTAATGAATTATTTTGGAACACTAGTTGCATTTAACTTTTTGTTTAGTATACCAAAGCCCATCACTTGGCCAGATAATATATGGGGATTTCCAATCTCAAAAGTTCAGATTTACACAGGGATAAGAAAATCTCAATAGCTCAGTTCGTTTAGGTGCCAATAACAGTGGCAATCAATGATTTTGGAACACTAATTGCATTTAACTTTTTGTTTAGTATACCAAAGCCCATCACTTGGCCAGATAATATATGAGGATTTCCAATTTCAAAAGTTCAATTACACAGGCATAAGAAAATCTTAATACCTCAGTTCCTTTAGGTGCCAATAACAGTGGTAATGAATGATTTTGGAACACTAGTTGAATTTAACTTTTTGTTTAGTATACCAAAACCCATCACTTGGCCAGATAATATATGAGGTTTTCCAATTTCAAAAGTTCAGATTTACATAGGGATAAGAAAATCTCAATACCTCAGTTCCTTTAGGTGCCCATAACAGTGGTAATGAATGATTTTGGAACACTAGTTGCATTTGACTTTTTGTTTAGTATACCAAAGCCCATCACTTGGCCAGATAATATATGAGAATTTCCAATTTCAAAGTTCAGATTTACACAGGGATAAGAAAACCTCAATACCTCAGTTCCTTTAGGTGCCAATAACAGTGGTAATGAATGATTTTGGAACACTAGTTGCATTTAACTTTTTGTTTAGTATACCAAAGCCCATCACTTGGCCAGATAATATATGAGGATTTCCAATTTCAAAAGTTCAGATTTATACAGGTATTAGAAAATCTCAAGAATAGCTCAGTTCGTTTAGGTGCCAATAACAGTGGTAATCAATGATTTTGGAACACTAGTTGCATTTAACTTTTTGTTTAGTATACCAAAGCCCATCACTTGGCCAGATAATATATGAGGATTTCCAATTTCAAAAGTTCAGATTTACACAGGGATAAGAAAATCTCAAGAATAGCTCAGTTCGTTTAGGTGCCAATAACAGTGGCAATGAATGATTTTGGAACACTAATTGCATTTAAGTTTTTATTTAGTATACCAAAGCCAGATAATATATGAGGATTTCCAATTTCAAAAGTTCAGATTTACACAGGGATAAAAAAATCTCAATACCACTAGTTGCGTTTAACTTTTTGTTTAGTATACTGAAGCCCATCACTTGGCCAGATAATATATGGGGATTTCCAATTTCAAAAGTTCAGATTTACACAGGGATAAGAAAATCTCAAGAATAGCTCAGTTCCTTTAGGTGCCAATAACAGTGGCAATGAATGATTTTGGAACACTAGTTGCATTTAACTTTTTGTTTACTATACCAAAGCCCATCACTTGGCCAGATAATATATGAGGATTTCCAATTTCAAAAGTTCAGATTTACACAGGGATAAGAAAATCTCAAGAATAGCTCAGTTCCTTTAGGTGCCAATGACAGTGGTAATGAATTATTTTGGAACACTAGTTGCATTTAACTTTTTGTTTAGTATACCAAAGCCCATCACTTGGCCAGATAATATATGAGGATTTCCAATTTCAAAAGTTCAGATTTACACAGGTATTAGAAAATCTCAAGAATAGCTCAGTTCGTTTAGGTGCCAATAACAGTGGTAATCAATGAATTTGGAACACCAGTTGCATTTAAGTTTTTGTTTAGTATACCAAAGCCCATCACTTGGCCAGATAATATATGAGGATTTCCAATTTCAAAAGTTCAGTTACACAGGCATAAGAAAATCTTAATACCTCAGTTCCTTTAGGTGCCAATAACAGTGGTAATGAATGATTTTGGAACACTAGTTGCATTTAACTTTTTGTTTACTATACCAAAACCCATCACTTGGCCAGATAATATATGAGGTTTTCCAATTTCAAAAGTTCAGATTTACACAGGGATAAGAAAATCTCAATACCTCAGTTCCTTTAGGTGCCCATAACAGTGGTAATGAATGATTTTGGAACACTAGTTGCATTTGACTTTTTGTTTAGTATACCAAAGCCCATCACTTGGCCAGATAATATATGAGGATTTCCAATTTCAAAGTTCAGATTTACACAGGGATTAGAAAACCTCAATACCTCAGTTCCTTTAGGTGCCAATAACAGTGGTAATGAATGATTTTGGAACACTAGTTGCATTTAACTTTTTGTTTAGTATACCAAAGCCCATCACTTGGCCAGATAATATATGAGGATTTCCAATTTCAAAAGTTCAGATTTATACAGGTATTAGAAAATCTCAAGAATAGCTCAGTTCGTTTAGTTGCCAATAACAGTGGTAATCAATGATTTTGGAACACTAGTTGCATTTAACTTTTTGTTTAGTATACCAAAGCCCATCACTTGGCCAGATAATGTATGAGGATTTCCAATTTCAAAAGTTCAGATTTACACAGGGATAAGAAAATCTCAAGAATAGCTCAGTTCGTTTAGGTGCCAATAACAGTGGCAATGAATGATTTTGGAACACTAATTGCATTTAAGTTTTTATTTAGTATACCAAAGCCAGATAATATATGAGGATTTCCAATTTCAAAAGTTCAGATTTACACAGGGATAAAAAAATCTCAATACCACTAGTTGCGTTTAACTTTTTGTTTAGTATACTGAAGCCCATCACTTGGCCAGATAATATATGGGGATTTCCAATTTCAAAAGTTCAGATTTACACAGGGATAAGAAAATCTCAAGAATAGCTCAGTTCCTTTAGGTGCCAATAACAGTGGCAATGAATGATTTTGGAACACTAGTTGCATTTAACTTTTTGTTTACTATACCAAAGCCCATCACTTGGCCAGATAATATATGAGGATTTCCAATTTCAAAAGTTCAGATTTACACAGGGATAAGAAAATCTCAAGAATAGCTCAGTTCCTTTAGGTGCCAATGACAGTGGTAATGAATTATTTTGGAACACTAGTTGCATTTAACTTTTTGTTTAGTATACCAAAGCCCATCACTTGGCCAGATAATATATGAGGATTTCCAATTTCAAAAGTTCAGATTTACACAGGTATTAGAAAATCTCAAGAATAGCTCAGTTCGTTTAGGTGCCAATAACAGTGGTAATCAATGAATTTGGAACACCAGTTGCATTTAAGTTTTTGTTTAGTATACCAAAGCCCATCACTTGGCCAGATAATATATGAGGATTTCCAATTTCAAAAGTTCAGTTACACAGGCATAAGAAAATCTTAATACCTCAGTTCCTTTAGGTGCCAATAACAGTGGTAATGAATGATTTTGGAACACTAGTTGCATTTAACTTTTTGTTTAGTATACCAAAACCCATCACTTGGCCAGATAATATATGAGGTTTTCCAATTTCAAAAGTTCAGATTTACACAGGGATAAGAAAATCTCAATACCTCAGTTCCTTTAGGTGCCCATAACAGTGGTAATGAATGATTTTGGAACACTAGTTGCATTTGACTTTTTGTTTAGTATACCAAAGCCCATCACTTGGCCAGATAATATATGAGGATTTCCAATTTCAAAGTTCAGATTTACACAGGGATAAGAAAACCTCAATACCTCAGTTCCTTTAGGTGCCAATAACAGTGGTAATGAATGATTTTGGAACACTAGTTGCATTTAACTTTTTGTTTAGTATACCAAAGCCCATCACTTGGCCAGATAATATATGAGGATTTCCAATTTCAAAAGTTCAGATTTATACAGGTATTAGAAAATCTCAAGAATAGCTCAGTTCGTTTAGGTGCCAATAACAGTGGTAATCAATGATTTTGGAACACTAGTTGCATTTAACTTTTTGTTTAGTATACCAAAGCCCATCACTTGGCCAGATAATATATGAGGATTTCCAATTTCAAAAGTTCAGATTTACACAGGGATAAGAAAATCTCAAGAATAGCTCAGTTCGTTTAGGTGCCAATAACAGTGGCAATGAATGATTTTGGAACACTAATTGCATTTAAGTTTTTATTTAGTATACCAAAGCCAGATAATATATGAGGATTTCCAATTTCAAAAGTTCAGATTTACACAGGGACAAAAAAATCTCAATACCACTAGTTGCGTTTAACTTTTTGTTTAGTATACCAAAGCCTACCACTTGGCCAGATAATATATGGGGATTTCCAATTTCAAAAGTTCAGATTTACACAGGGATAAGAAATTCTCAAGAATAGCTCAGTTCCTTTAGGTGCCAATAACAGTGGCAATGAATGATTTTGGAACACTAGTTGCATTTAACTTTTTGTTTACTATACCAAAGCCCATCAGTTGGCCAGATAATATATGGGGATTTCCAATTTCAAAAGTTCAGATTTACACAGGGATAAGAAAATCTCAATAGCTCACTTCGTTTAGGTGCCAATAACAGTGGCAATCAATGATTTTGGAACACTAATTGCATTTAACTTTTTGTTTAGTATACCAAAGCCCATCACTTGGCCAGATAATATATGAGGATTTCCAATTTCAAAAGTTCAGTTACACAGGCATAAGAAAATCTTAATACCTCAGTTCCTTTAGGTGCCAATAACAGTGGTAATGAATGATTTTGGAACACTAGCTGCATTTAACTTTTTGTTTAGTATACCAAAACCCATCACTTGGCCAGATAATATATGAGGTTTTCCAATTTCAAAAGTTCAGATTTACACAGGGATAAGAAAATCTCAATACCTCAGTTCCTTTAGGTGCCCATAACAGTGGTAATGAATGATTTTGGAACACTAGTTGCATTTGACTTTTTGTTTAGTATACCAAAGCCCATCACTTGGCCAGATAATATATGAGGATTTCCAATTTCAAAGTTCAGATTTACACAGGGATAAGAAAACCTCAATACCTCAGTTCCTTTAGGTGCCAATAACAGTGGTAATGAATGATTTTGGAACACTAGTTGCATTTAACTTTTTGTTTAGTATACCAAAGCCCATCACTTGGCCAGATAATATATGAGGATTTCCAATTTCAAAAGTTCAGATTTACACAGGGATAAGAAAATCTCAAGAATAGCTCAGTTCGTTTAGGTGCCAATAACAGTGGCAATGAATGATTTTGGAACACTAATTGCATTTAAGTTTTTATTTAGTATACCAAAGCCAGATAATATATGAGGATTTCCAATTTCAAAAGTTCAGATTTACACAGGGATAAAAAAATCTCAATACCACTAGTTGCGTTAAACTTTTTGTTTGGTATACTGAAGCCCATCACTTGGCCAGATAATATATGGGGATTTCCAATTTCAAAAGTTCAGATTTACACAGGGATAAGAAAATCTCAAGAATAGCTCAGTTCCTTTAGGTGCCAATGACAGTGGTAATGAATTATTTTGGAACACTAGTTGCATTTAACTTTTTGTTTAGTATACCAAAGCCCATCACTTGGCCAGATAATATATGGGGATTTCCAATTTCAAAAGTTCAGATTTACACAGGGATAAGAAAATCTCAATAGCTCAGTTCGTTTAGGTGCCAATAACAGTGGCAATCAATGATTTTGGAACACTAATTGCATTTAACTTTTTGTTTAGTATACCAAAGCCCATCACTTGGCCAGATAATATATGAGGATTTCCAATTTCAAAAGTTCAGTTACACAGGCATAAGAAAATCTTAATACCTCAGTTCCTTTAGGTGCCAATAACAGTGGTAATGAATGATTTTGGAACACTAGTTGCATTTAACTTTTTGTTTAGTATACCAAAACCCATCACTTGGCCAGATAATATATGAGGTTTTCCAATTTCAAAAGTTCAGATTTACACAGGGATAAGAAAATCTCAATACCTCAGTTCCTTTAGGTGCCCATAACAGTGGTAATGAATGATTTTGGAACACTAGTTGCATTTGACTTTTTGTTTAGTATACCAAAGCCCATCACTTGGCCAGATAATATATGAGGATTTCCAATTTCAAAGTTCAGATTTACACAGGGATAAGAAAACCTCAATACCTCAGTTCCTTTAGGTGCCAATAACAGTGGTAATGAATGATTTTGGAACACTAGTTGCATTTAACTTTTTGTTTAGTATACCAAAGCCCATCACTTGGCCAGATAATATATGAGGATTTCCAATTTCAAAAGTTCAGATTTATACAGGGATAAGAAAATCTCAATACCTCAGTTCCTTTAGGTGCCCATAACAGTGGTAATGAATGATTTTGGAACACTAGTTGCATTTGACTTTTTGTTTAGTATACCAAAGCCCATCACTTGGCCAGATAATATATGAGGATTTCCAATTTCAAAGTTCAGATTTACACAGGGATAAGAAAACCTCAATACCTCAGTTCCTTTAGGTGCCAATAACAGTGGTAATGAATGATTTTGGAACACTAGTTGCATTTAACTTTTTGTTTAGTATACCAAAGCCCATCACTTGGTCAGATAATATATGGGGATTTCCAATTTCAAAAGTTCAGATTTACACAGGGATGAGAAAACCTCAATACCTCAGTTCCTTTAGGTGCCAATAACAGTGGTAATGAATGATTTTGGAACACTAGTTGCGTTTAACTTTTTGTTTAGTATACCAAAGCCCATCACTTGGCCAGATAATATATGGGGATTTCCAATTTCAAAAGTTCAGATTTACACAGGGATAAGAAAATCTCAATACCTCAGTTCCTTTAGGTGCCATTAACAGTGGTAATGAATGATTTTGGAACACTAGTTGCATTTAACTTTTTGTTTAGTAAACCAAAGCCCATCACTTGGGCAGATAATATATGAGGATTTCCAATTTGAAAAGTTAAGATTTACACAGGGATAAGAAAATCTCAAGAATAGCTCAGTTCCTTTAGGTGCCATTAACAGTGGTAATGAATGATTTTGGAACACTAGTTGCGTTTATCTTTTTGTTTAGTTTACCAAAGCCCATCACTTGGCCAGATAATATATGGGGATTTCCAATTTCAAAAGTTCAGATTTACACAGGGATAAGAAAATCTCAATACCTCAGTTCCTTTAGGTGCCAATAACAGTGGTAATGAATGATTTTGGAACACTAGTTGCATTTAACTTTTTGTTTAGTATACCAAAGCCCATCACTTGGCCAGATAATATATGAGGATTTCCAATTTCAAAAGTTCAGATTTACACAGGGATAAGAAAATCTCAAGAATAGCTCAGTTCCTTTAGGTGCCAATGACAGTGGTAATGAATTATTTTGGAACACTAGTTGCATTTAACTTTTTGTTTAGTATACCAAAGCCCATCACTTGGCCAGATAATATATGAGGATTTCCAATTTCAAAAGTTCAGATTTACACAGGTATTAGAAAATCTCAAGAATAGCTCAGTTCGTTTAGGTGCCAATAACAGTGGTAATCAATGATTTTGGAACACCAGTTGCATTTAACTTTTTGTTTAGTATACGAAAGCCCATCACTTGGCCAGATAATATATGAGGATTTCCAATTTCAAAAGTTTAGATTTACACAGGGATAAGAAAATCTCAAGAATAGCTCAGTTCGTTTAGGTGCCAATAACAGTGGCAATGAATGATTTTGGAACACTAATTGCATTTAACTTTTGGTTTAGTATACCAAAGCCCATCACTTGGCCAGATAATATATGAGGATTTCCAATTTCAAAAGTTCAGTTACACAGGCATAAGAAAATCTTAATACCTCAGTTCCTTTAGGTGCCAATAACAGTGGTAATGAATGATTTTGGAACACTAGTTGCATTTAACTTTCTGTTTAGTATACCAAAGCCCATCACTTGGCCAGATAATATATGGGGATTTCCAATTTCAAAAGTTCAGATTTACACAGGGATAAGAAAATCTCAATAGCTCACTTCGTTTAGGTGCCAATAACAGTGGCAATCAATGATTTTGGAACACTAATTGCATTTAACTTTTTGTTTAGTATACCAAAGCCCATCACTTGGCCAGATAATATATGAGGATTTCCAATTTCAAAAGTTCAGTTACACAGGCATAAGAAAATCTTAATACCTCAGTTCCTTTAGGTGCCAATAACAGTGGTAATGAATGATTTTGGAACACTAGTTGCATTTAACTTTTTGTTTAGTATACCAAAACCCATCACTTGGCCAGATAATATATGAGGTTTTCCAATTTCAAAAGTTCAGATTTACACAGGGATAAGAAAATCTCAATACCTCAGTTCCTTTAGGTGCCCATAACAGTGGTAATGAATGATTTTGGAACACTAGTTGCATTTGACTTTTTGTTTAGTATACCAAAGCCCATCACTTGGCCAGATAATATATGAGGATTTCCAATTTCAAAGTTCAGATTTACACAGGGATAAGAAAACCTCAATACCTCAGTTCCTTTAGGTGCCAATAACAGTGGTAATGAATGATTTTGGAACACTAGTTGCATTTAACTTTTTGTTTAGTATACCAAAGCCCATCACTTGGCCAGATAATATATGAGGATTTCCAATTTCAAAAGTTCAGATTTACACAGGGATAAGAAAATCTCAAGAATAGCTCAGTTCGTTTAGGTGCCAATACCAGTGGCAATGAATGATTTTGGAACACTAATTGCATTTAAGTTTTTATTTAGTATACCAAAGCCAGATAATATATGAGGATTTCCAATTTCAAAAGTTCAGATTTACACAGGGATAAAAAAATCTCAATACCACTAGTTGCGTTTAACTTTTTGTTTGGTATACTGAAGCCCATCACTTGGCCAGATAATATATGGGGATTTCCAATTTCAAAAGTTCAGATTTACACAGGGATAAGAAAATCTCAAGAATAGCTCAGTTCCTTTAGGTGCCAATAACAGTGGCAATGAATGATTTTGGAACACTAGTTGCATTTAACTTTTTGTTTACTATACCAAAGCCCATCACTTGGCCAGATAATATATGAGGATTTCCAATTTCAAAAGTTCAGATTTACACAGGGATAAGAAAATCTCAAGAATAGCTCAGTTCCTTTAGGTGCCAATGACAGTGGTAATGAATTATTTTGGAACACTAGTTGCATTTAACTTTTTGTTTAGTATACCAAAGCCCATCACTTGGCCAGATAATATATGGGGATTTCCAATCTCAAAAGTTCAGATTTACACAGGGATAAGAAAATCTCAATAGCTCAGTTCGTTTAGGTGCCAATAACAGTGGCAATCAATGATTTTGGAACACTAATTGCATTTAACTTTTTGTTTAGTATACCAAAGCCCATCACTTGGCCAGATAATATATGAGGATTTCCAATTTCAAAAGTTCAATTACACAGGCATAAGAAAATCTTAATACCTCAGTTCCTTTAGGTGCCAATAACAGTGGTAATGAATGATTTTGGAACACTAGTTGCATTTAACTTTTTGTTTAGTATACCAAAGCCCATCACTTGGCCAGATAATATATGAGGATTTCCAATTTCAAAAGTTCAGATTTACACAGGGATAAGAAAATCTCAAGAATAGCTCAGTTCGTTTAGGTGCCAATAACAGTGGCAATGAATGATTTTGGAACACTAATTGCATTTAAGTTTTTATTTAGTATACCAAAGCCAGATAATATATGAGGATTTCCAATTTCAAAAGTTCAGATTTACACAGGGATAAAAAAATCTCAATACCACTAGTTGCGTTTAACTTTTTGTTTAGTATACTGAAGCCCATCACTTGGCCAGATAATATATCGGGATTTCCAATTTCAAAAGTTCAGATTTACACAGGGATAAGAAAATCTCAAGAATAGCTCAGTTCCTTTAGGTGCCAATAACAGTGGCAATGAATGATTTTGGAACACTAGTTGCATTTAACTTTTTGTTTACTATACCAAAGCCCATCACTTGGCCAGATAATATATGAGGATTTCCAATTTCAAAAGTTCAGATTTACACAGGGATAAGAAAATCTCAAGAATAGCTCAGTTCCTTTAGGTGCCAATGACAGTGGTAATGAATTATTTTGGAACACTAGTTGCATTTAACTTTTTGTTTAGTATACCAAAGCCCATCACTTGGCCAGATAATATATGAGGATTTCCAATTTCAAAAGTTCAGATTTACACAGGTATTAGAAAATCTCAAGAATAGCTCAGTTCGTTTAGGTGCCAATAACAGTGGTAATCAATGAATTTGGAACACCAGTTGCATTTAAGTTTTTGTTTAGTATACCAAAGCCCATCACTTGACCAGATAATATATGAGGATTTCCAATTTCAAAAGTTCAGTTACACAGGCATAAGAAAATCTTAATACCTCAGTTCCTTTAGGTGCCAATAACAGTGGTAATGAATGATTTTGGAACACTAGTTGCATTTAACTTTTTGTTTAGTATACCAAAACCCATCACTTGGCCAGATAATATATGAGGTTTTCCAATTTCAAAAGTTCAGATTTACACAGGGATAAGAAAATCTCAATACCTCAGTTCCTTTAGGTGCCCATAACAGTGGTAATGAATGATTTTGGAACACTAGTTGCATTTGACTTTTTGTTTAGTATACCAAAGCCCATCACTTGGCCAGATAATATATGAGGATTTCCAATTTCAAAGTTCAGATTTACACAGGGATAAGAAAACCTCAATACCTCAGTTCCTTTAGGTGCCAATAACAGTGGTAATGAATGATTTTGGAACACTAGTTGCATTTAACTTTTTGTTTAGTATACCAAAGCCCATCACTTGGCCAGATAATATATGAGGATTTCCAATTTCAAAAGTTCAGATTTATACAGGTATTAGAAAATCTCAAGAATAGCTCAGTTCGTTTAGGTGCCAATAACAGTGGTAATCAATGATTTTGGAACACTAGTTGCATTTAACTTTTTGTTTAGTATACCAAAGCCCATCACTTGGCCAGATAATATATGAGGATTTCCAATTTCAAAAGTTCAGATTTACACAGGGATAAGAAAATCTCAAGAATAGCTCAGTTCGTTTAGGTGCCAATAACAGTGGCAATGAATGATTTTGGAACACTAATTGCATTTAAGTTTTTATTTAGTATACCAAAGCCAGATAATATATGAGGATTTCCAATTTCAAAAGTTCAGATTTACACAGGGATAAAAAAATCTCAATACCACTAGTTGCGTTTAACTTTTTGTTTAGTATACTGAAGCCCATCACTTGGCCAGATAATATATGGGGATTTCCAATTTCAAAAGTTCAGATTTACACAGGGATAAGAAAATCTCAAGAATAGCTCAGTTCCTTTAGGTGCCAATAACAGTGGCAATGAATGATTTTGGAACACTAGTTGCATTTAACTTTTTGTTTACTATACCAAAGCCCATCACTTGGCCAGATAATATATGAGGATTTCCAATTTCAAAAGTTCAGATTTACACAGGGATAAGAAAATCTCAAGAATAGCTCAGTTCCTTTAGGTGCCAATGACAGTGGTAATGAATTATTTTGGAACACTAGTTGCATTTAACTTTTTGTTTAGTATACCAAAGCCCATCACTTGGCCAGATAATATATGAGGATTTCCAATTTCAAAAGTTCAGATTTACACAGGTATTAGAAAATCTCAAGAATAGCTCAGTTCGTTTAGGTGCCAATAACAGTGGTAATCAATGAATTTGGAACACCAGTTGCATTTAAGTTTTTGTTTAGTATACCAAAGCCCATCACTTGGCCAGATAATATATGAGGATTTCCAATTTCAAAAGTTCAGTTACACAGGCATAAGAAAATCTTAATACCTCAGTTCCTTTAGGTGCCAATAACAGTGGTAATGAATGATTTTGGAACACTAGTTGCATTTAACTTTTTGTTTAGTATACCAAAACCCATCACTTGGCCAGATAATATATGAGGTTTTCCAATTTCAAAACTTCAGATTTACACAGGGATAAGAAAATCTCAATACCTCAGTTCCTTTAGGTGCCCATAACAGTGGTAATGAATGATTTTGGAACACTAGTTGCATTTGACTTTTTGTTTAGTATACCAAAGCCCATCACTTGGCCAGATAATATATGAGGATTTCCAATTTCAAAGTTCAGATTTACACAGGGATAAGAAAACCTCAATACCTCAGTTCCTTTAGGTGCCAATAACAGTGGTAATGAATGATTTTGGAACACTAGTTGCATTTAACTTTTTGTTTAGTATACCAAAGCCCATCACTTGGCCAGATAATATATGAGGATTTCCAATTTCAAAAGTTCAGATTTATACAGGTATTAGAAAATCTCAAGAATAGCTCAGTTCGTTTAGGTGCCAATAACAGTGGTAATCAATGATTTTGGAACACTAGTTGCATTTAACTTTTTGTTTAGTATACCAAAGCCCATCACTTGGCCAGATAATATATGAGGATTTCCAATTTCAAAAGTTCAGATTTACACAGGGATAAGAAAATCTCAAGAATAGCTCAGTTCGTTTAGGTGCCAATAACAGTGGCAATGAATGATTTTGGAACACTAATTGCATTTAAGTTTTTATTTAGTATACCAAAGCCAGATAATATATGAGGATTTCCAATTTCAAAAGTTCAGATTTACACAGGGACAAAAAAATCTCAATACCACTAGTTGCGTTTAACTTTTTGTTTAGTATACTGAAGCCCATCACTTGGCCAGATAATATATGGGGATTTCCAATTTCAAAAGTTCAGATTTACACAGGGATAAGAAATTCTCAAGAATAGCTCAGTTCCTTTAGGTGCCAATAACAGTGGCAATGAATGATTTTGGAACACTAGTTGCATTTAACTTTTTGTTTACTATACCAAAGCCCATCAGTTGGCCAGATAATATATGGGGATTTCCAATTTCAAAAGTTCAGATTTACACAGGGATAAGAAAATCTCAATAGCTCACTTCGTTTAGGTGCCAATAACAGTGGCAATCAATGATTTTGGAACACTAATTGCATTTAACTTTTTGTTTAGTATACCAAAGCCCATCACTTGGCCAGATAATATATGAGGATTTCCAATTTCAAAAGTTCAGTTACACAGGCATAAGAAAATCTTAATACCTCAGTTCCTTTAGGTGCCAATAACAGTGGTAATGAATGATTTTGGAACACTAGTTGCATTTAACTTTTGTTTAGTATACCAAAACCCATCACTTGGCCAGATAATATATGAGGGTTTCCAATTTCAAAAGTTCAGATTTACACAGGGATAAGAAAATCTCAATACCTCAGTTCCTTTAGGTGCCCATAACAGTGGTAATGAATGATTTTGGAACACTAGTTGCATTTGACTTTTTGTTTAGTATACCAAAGCCCATCACTTGGCCAGATAATATATGAGGATTTCCAATTTCAAAGTTCAGATTTACACAGGGATAAGAAAACCTCAATACCTCAGTTCCTTTAGGTGCCAATAACAGTGGTAATGAATGATTTTGGAACACTAGTTGCATTTAACTTTTTGTTTAGTATACCAAAGCCCATCACTTGGCCAGATAATATATGAGGATTTCCAATTTCAAAAGTTCAGATTTACACAGGGATAAGAAAATCTCAAGAATAGCTCAGTTCGTTTAGGTGCCAATAACAGTGGCAATGAATGATTTTGGAACACTAATTGCATTTAAGTTTTTATTTAGTATACCAAAGCCAGATAATATATGAGGATTTCCAATTTCAAAAGTTCAGATTTACACAGGGATAAAAAAATCTCAATACCACTAGTTGCGTTTAACTTTTTGTTTGGTATACTGAAGCCCATCACTTGGCCAGATAATATATGGGGATTTCCAATTTCAAAAGTTCAGATTTACACAGGGATAAGAAAATCTCAAGAATAGCTCAGTTCCTTTAGGTGCCAATAACAGTGGCAATGAATGATTTTGGAACACTAGTTGCATTTAACTTTTTGTTTACTATACCAAAGCCCATCACTTGGCCAGATAATATATGAGGATTTCCAATTTCAAAAGTTCAGATTTACACAGGGATAAGAAAATCTCAAGAATAGCTCAGTTCCTTTAGGTGCCAATGACAGTGGTAATGAATTATTTTGGAACACTAGTTGCATTTAACTTTTTGTTTAGTATACCAAAGCCCATCACTTGGCCAGATAATATATGGGGATTTCCAATCTCAAAAGTTCAGATTTACGCAGGGATAAGAAAATCTCAATAGCTCAGTTCGTTTAGGTGCCAATAACAGTGGCAATCAATGATTTTGGAACACTAATTGCATTTAACTTTTTGTTTAGTATACCAAAGCCCATCACTTGGCCAGATAATATATGAGGATTTCCAATTTCAAAAGTTCAATTACACAGGCATAAGAAAATCTTAATACCTCAGTTCCTTTAGGTGCCAATAACAGTGGTAATGAATGATTTTGGAACACTATTTGCATTTAACTTTTTGTTTAGTATACCAAAACCCATCACTTGGCCAGATAATATATGAGGTTTTCCAATTTCAAAAGTTCAGATTTACACAGGGATAAGAAAATCTCAATACCTCAGTTCCTTTAGGTGCCCATAACAGTGGTAATGAATGATTTTGGAACACTAGTTGCATTTGACTTTTTGTTTAGTATACCAAAGCCCATCACTTGGCCAGATAATATATGAGGATTTCCAATTTCAAAGTTCAGATTTACACAGGGATAAGAAAACCTCAATACCTCAGTTCCTTTAGGTGCCAATAACAGTGGTAATGAATGATTTTGGAACACTAGTTGCATTTAACTTTTTGTTTAGTATACCAAAGCCCATCACTTGGCCAGATAATATATGAGGATTTCCAATTTCAAAAGTTCAGATTTATACAGGTATTAGAAAATCTCAAGAATAGCTCAGTTCGTTTAGGTGCCAATAACAGTGGTAATCAATGATTTTGGAACATTAGTTGCATTTAACTTTTTGTTTAGTATACCAAAGCCCATCACTTGGCCAGATAATATATGAGGATTTCCAATTTCAAAAGTTCAGATTTACACAGGGATAAGAAAATCTCAAGAATAGCTCAGTTCGTTTAGGTGCCAATAACAGTGGCAATGAATGATTTTGGAACACTAATTGCATTTAAGTTTTTATTTAGTATACCAAAGCCAGATAATATATGAGGATTTCCAATTTCAAAAGTTCAGATTTACACAGGGATAAAAAAATCTCAATACCACTAGTTGCGTTTAACTTTTTGTTTAGTATACTGAAGCCCATCACTTGGCCAGATAATATATGGGGATTTCCAATTTCAAAAGTTCAGATTTACACAGGGATAAGAAAATCTCAAGAATAGCTCAGTTCCTTTAGGTGCCAATAACAGTGGCAATGAATGATTTTTGAACACTAGTTGCATTTAACTTTTTGTTTACTATACCAAAGCCCATCACTTGGCCAGATAATATATGAGGATTTCCAATTTCAAAAGTTCAGATTTACACAGGGATAAGAAAATCTCAAGAATAGCTCAGTTCCTTTAGGTGCCAATGACAGTGGTAATGAATTATTTTGGAACACTAGTTGCATTTAACTTTTTGTTTAGTATACCAAAGCCCATCACTTGGCCAGATAATATATGAGGATTTCCAATTTCAAAAGTTCAGATTTACACAGGTATTAGAAAATCTCAAGAATAGCTCAGTTCGTTTAGGTGCCAATAACAGTGGTAATCAATGAATTTGGAACACCAGTTGCATTTAAGTTTTTGTTTAGTATACCAAAGCCCATCACTTGGCCAGATAATATATGAGGATTTCCAATTTCAAAAGTTCAGTTACACAGGCATAAGAAAATCTTAATACCTCAGTTCCTTTAGGTGCCAATAACAGTGGTAATGAATGATTTTGGAACACTAGTTGCATTTAACTTTTTGTTTAGTATACCAAAACCCATCACTTGGCCAGATAATATATGAGGTTTTCCAATTTCAAAAGTTCAGATTTACACAGGGATAAGAAAATCTCAATACCTCAGTTCCTTTAGGTGCCCATAACAGTGGTAATGAATGATTTTGGAACACTAGTTGCATTTGACTTTTTGTTTAGTATACCAAAGCCCATCACTTGGCCAGATAATATATGAGGATTTCCAATTTCAAAGTTCAGATTTACACAGGGATAAGAAAACCTCAATACCTCAGTTCCTTTAGGTGCCAATAACAGTGGTAATGAATGATTTTGGAACACTAGTTGCATTTAACTTTTTGTTTAGTATACCAAAGCCCATCACTTGGCCAGATAATATATGAGGATTTCCAATTTCAAAAGTTCAGATTTATACAGGTATTAGAAAATCTCAAGAATAGCTCAGTTCGTTTAGGTGCCAATAACAGTGGTAATCAATGATTTTGGAACACTAGTTGCATTTAACTTTTTGTTTAGTATACCAAAGCCCATCACTTGGCCAGATAATATATGAGGATTTCCAATTTCAAAAGTTCAGATTTACACAGGGATAAGAAAATCTCAAGAATAGCTCAGTTCGTTTAGGTGCCAATAACAGTGGCAATGAATGATTTTGGAACACTAATTGCATTTAAGTTTTTATTTAGTATACCAAAGCCAGATAATATATGAGGATTTCCAATTTCAAAAGTTCAGATTTACACAGGGACAAAAAAATCTCAATACCACTAGTTGCGTTTAACTTTTTGTTTAGTATACTGAAGCCCATCACTTGGCCAGATAATATATGGGCATTTCCAATTTCAAAAGTTCAGATTTACACAGGGATAAGAAATTCTCAAGAATAGCTCAGTTCCTTTAGGTGCCAATAACAGTGGCAATGAATGATTTTGGAACACTAGTTGCATTTAACTTTTTGTTTACTATACCAAAGCCCATCAGTTGGCCAGATAATATATGAGGATTTCCAATTTCAAAAGTTCAGATTTACACAGGGATAAGAAAATCTCAAGAATAGCTCAGTTCCTTTAGGTGCCAATGACAGTGGTAATGAATTATTTTGGAACACTAGTTGCATTTAACTTTTTGTTTAGTATACCAAAGCCCATCACTTGGCCAGATAATATATGAGGATTTCCAATTTCAAAAGTTCAGATTTACACAGGTATTAGAAAATCTCAAGAATAGCTCAGTTCGTTTAGGTGCCAATAACAGTGGTAATCAATGAATTTGGAACACCAGTTGCATTTAAGTTTTTGTTTAGTATACCAAAGCCCATCACTTGGCCAGATAATATATGAGGATTTCCCATTTCAAAAGTTCAGATTTACACAGGGATAAGAAAATCTCAAGAATAGCTCAGTTCCTTTAGGTGCCAATAACAGTGGTAATGAATGATTTTGGAACACTAGTTGCATTTAACTTTTTGTTTACTATACCAAAGCCCATCACTTGGCCAGATAATATATAAGGATTTCCAATTGCAAAATTTCAGATTTACACAGGGATAAGAAAATCTCAAGAATAGCTCAGTTCCTTTAGGTGCCAATAACAGTGGTAATGAATGATTTTGGAACACTAGTTGCATTTAACTTTTTGTTTAGTATACCAAAACCCATCACTTGGCCAGATAATATATGAGGATTTCCAATTTCAAAAGTTCAGATTTACACAGGGATAAGAAAATCTCAAGAATAGTTCAGTTCCTTTAGGTGCCAATAACAGTGGTAATGAATGATTTTGGAACACTAGTTGCGTTTAACTTTTTGTTTAGTATACCAAAGCCCATCACTTGGCCAGATAATATATGAGGATTTCCAATTTCAAAAGTTCAGATTTACACAGGGATAAGAAAATCTCAAGAATAGCTCAGTTCCTTTAGGTGCCAATAACAGTGGTAATGAATGATTTTGGAACACTAGTTGCGTTTAACTTTTTGTTTAGTATACCAAAGCCCATCACTTGGCCAGATAATATATGGGGATTTCCAATTTCAAAAGTTCAGATTTACACAGGGATGAGAAAACCTCAATACCTCAGTTCCTTTAGGTGCCAATAACAGTGGTAATGAATGATTTTGGAAAACTAGTTGCATTTAACTTTTTGTTTAGTATACCAAAGCCCAACACTTGACCAGATAATATATGGGGATTTCCAATTTCAAAAGTTCAGATTTACACAGGGATAAGAAAATCTCAAGAATAGCTCAGTTCGTTTAGGTGCCAATAACAGTGGTAATCAATGATTTTGGAACACCAGTTGCATTTAACTTTTTGTTTAGTATACCAAAGCCCATCACTTGGCCAGATAATATATGAGGATTTCCAATTTCAAAAGTTCAGATTTACACAGGGATAAGAAAATCTCAAGAATAGCTCAGTTCCTTTAGGTGCCAATAACAGTGGTAATGAATG